>CAJNDS010001757.1:442500-600000 GCA_905221605.1 Symbiodinium natans
GCCAAGATCCGCACAGCGGCACGAACGCTGCTGACCCAGGAGGAGAAGAGTGAGACCCGTATCTTCCAGGGAGAGGCGCTTCTGCGCCGCATGGTTCGCTTGGGCCTGCTGTTGGAGAGCGAGAAGAAGCTCGATTACGTGCTGGGCCTGACGACGGCCAAGATCATGGAGCGTAGGCTGCAGACCAAGGTCTTCAAGCTGGGCCTTGCCAAGTCCATCCACCATGCACGGACTTTGATCCGTCAGCGTCACATCCGGGTGGGCAAGCAGATCTGTGATATTCCTTCCTTCCTGGTGCGCCTTGACAGTGAGAAGCACATCGACTTCGCCCTGACCTCGCCCTTCGGCGGCGGCCGCCCAGGCCGTGTGCGCCGCAAGATGATGGCCTCCAAGGGCGGAGGCGGCGGCGGAGATGACGAGGAGGACTAATGTGATCGTCTTCAAACAGCAGGCCGATTTTCATGAGTTGAGCAAGTCATGTGTGAGGAGAAAGCTGTCTGATTCCTGTGCACGCAGGTGCTGAGCTGCTCTGTGAACGAGGAGAGAGCTGATGGCCGGGTCGCGGAATAAAAAGTGCCAGGTAGTCTTCACCCAAGCAGCGTGCCGACCAGTTGCGCACTCTCAGCAGTGGCGGTGTCGAGGTCTTCTGTAGGCAGAGATATCAAGTCACATGACAGGTATCACTATGCATGCACTGCCGTGGGCGTCTCGTGGCTCGGCCTGTAGGCTGGCAACGCGCATACCACCCAGAATCCTGAACCCCCCGTTGGTACGCTTGTGCCGCGATGGCGTCGCCCCACATTTTCCAGACACTGGGCACTGTTCAGGGAAGTTACAAAAGTTCAGTTGCCTTATTGCGTACTGGTGATACCCCCCACATAACCGCTGCTTGAAGGTTCATGGATAGGTCTAAAGAGGGTTCGAAGTGCCCTGATTAAGGTTATAGTCTAGGTTGCCTCACTTATATTACTGTATATACCCTACTTTATGACTACCCACAAACCTTCGAGTAGACCCGAAACCCTAAACCCTAAACCCTAGACCCTAAACCCTAAACCCTAAACCCTAAACCCTAAACCCTAAACCCTAAACCCTAAACCCTAAACCCTAAACCCTAAACCCTAAAGCTGAGGCTCCTTGACTCCCCTCCCCCCCCCCCCTACCGCCCAGGAAAGGGGACCTGGTCGAAGCCTTCTACCGGATGCCGGCTCCGGAAGACCTGGGCCGAGAGAGGGTGGACCTGATCGGCGACCGCTGGATCCTCTGTGCGGCCCCTGAGCCTGCTTGAGGTTTAGGGTTTAGGGTTTCGGGTTTCGGGTTTCGGGTTTAGGGTTTAGGGGTTTCAGGGGTTCAGGTGTCAAGGTTCAGTCGGGCAGCTATGAGTAGGGTGACAAGTACCTTAACTGAGGTTACACTATGGTGTTACCTTCAAAGGGATGAAGGTGTAGAGGGTGTTTGAGAGGCTTTGGAGAGATGAGATTTTGGACTAAGTGGTGTACTCTTCCCCACCTAGCATTAACCCCTCCCCCCCCGCCCCTACCCCCAATATGAAATACCCCTCCGTAATACTATGATATCGCTACAGTCCGAGTATTCGGGGGAGGGGAACCAGGGGTCTTTTTTTTTTTTCTCCCTGTGTCTTGCTGGACCCTGCTGTTGGTGGAGGCCCCGGTCCTTGGCAACAACAGGCCCCGCATTGGCTGGACCCAGCGATGGCTTCCCGCAGTCGTTGTGGAGGTCACGGATGAGTCAGAGGACGGGGGTTTAGGGTTTAGGGCTTAGGGTTGAGGGTTTAGGGTTTAGGGTTCAGGGTCTAGTGTTTGGGACGCGTCAGAGGACCAGGACGTTCGCTGCCGGTGGGAGCTGCGCCAGTGGTACGACTGGGCGACCGGAGACCAGATCGAGGTGACTCTAGGAAGTGCAGTGGTGCTATACCCCCTGGGTTTAGGGTTTAGGGTTTAGGGTTTAGGGTTTAGGGTTTAGAAACCCTAAACCCTAAACCCTAAACCCTTTACCCCGTTTTTTTGGGCTCTAACAGAACAACAACCGGGTTCCCTCGCTACGTGAAATGTGGCTACTGGGGGGCCATCGAAGGACTACAGACCCCTTGTCGCTGGTGCATGAAGCGGAAGCCCGCACGGTGCGGCGGCGGACTCCGCATGCCTGGAACATTCCAAAGACAAGCGACTGGAGCTCCAATGTCTTGTACCCGCGGTGTGGAACCGAAATGGCAGTTGGCGGTTGCGAGGTCGCCGTGTCTTTTATTGTGTTCCAGTGGGGTGCCGCAAAGATTGGGGTGCAGTACGACTCGCACTCTTGGGGCGCATCTGAAGGCTCCACCGTGTCGAACCGATTCATTCAGAAGTTCTTCCAAGATGCCGTCATCCCCAAGTTTCAGTGCGACTACGAGGTTCTGACGGTCTTCATCCAGCACAGCGATGAGTTTGCGGGGATCTCTCCTGAGTTCCTTGCCTCCCTTTGCCGCGGGCGTACGATTTGTGCCCTCTACTTCCTGTGGCCCATCCAGGGCTACCAAAGCTACGGCGAGAAGATCCCCATGCCGGCCGGCTACGTCACCGCGGACCCCTTCTTCCACCTGGTCTCCCGCATGGAGGCATCCGGGATACCCACGAGGTGCCGGACGTGCTACGCCCAAAAAAGCATTCCTGAAAAAAAAAAAACCCTGTTCCTGGCCGAAGCTCCTAAGCAACCCTAAGCCCACCCCCTCAGCCCTCCGGTTGCTGTCAGAAAGCTATGCCTTGCCCCCTACCCCTTTCCCCAACCCCCGGAAGCCCCAGTGAAACCCAAACCCCTCGACCAGCCCTCCCCCAGAACGCTAAATAAACCCTAAACCCTAAAACCCCGCAAATTCGAAACCCTAAACTTGACCCTAAAACCCTAAACCCTCAAGCCCTAAACCCCAAAAAAACCCCCAAGCCTGGCCCTGGTGCCAGGTGGCCGCACCCCGTGCAGCTTTGGAAGCTTCTGACCTCAAAGGACTGGATCTCGCAGCTCTGCAGCTCCTGGCAGTTCCAGATCCCGCTGACCACCCGGATCCTCGGGTTTAGGGTTTTTAGGGTTTGGGGTTTAGGGTTTAGGGTTTAGGATTTAGGGTTTAGGGGTGTGGATTGAGGGTTCAGGGGCTGAGCGGGTGAGGAAGTCTTTTTGTTTTGAAGAAGAAGGGGCAATCTCGCGCCCTTTTTTTTGAAGAAGTGGGCACCTTCAGATCCAAGCCCGAGAGCCTGAACCCTGAGATCCCAGCCCAAAGGCCACTACGAAGCTCAAAGCTTCAAGGGTTTAGGGTTTGGGTTTAGGGTTTAGGGTTTAGGGTTTAGGGTTTAGGGTTTAGCGTTTAGGGTTTAGGGTTTAGGGTTTAGGGTTTAGGCTTTCAGCCCTAAACCGACAGACCTGCAGCCCAGGATTTCGAAGGCACTGGTCTTACTGGACCCAGGCGAGGCATTGCCGAAACTCCGTCGTCGGTTTCGGGGCTTCGGGGGATTTACCTTACATGGTCCCTGTATACCAAGTATATCCCTAAATCCTTCGAATTTCAGCTCGGAGCCCTGAGCTATCAATCCGAAACCCTGAACCTTTAAATTTAGGGTTTAGGGTTGGGCGTTCGGGTTTAAGGTTTAGGCTTAAAACCCCAAAGTGCAGGGAAGGCCGCGCGGAGTGCACTTGCCGCCCTCCGGGTGTTGCAGCGGGCACGACAAGAGACCTGGAAGGCCACTCACTCGGATTGGGGAGGCCTGGTGTGCAAAGGGGGCCGGGTTTCGGTTTAGGGTTTAGGGCCGGTTAGGGTTTAAGGTTTGGGGTTTAGGGTTATGGGTTGAGGGTTTAGGGTTTAGGGTTGGAGGCTTGCAAAGGTTTTTGCAGGGGTTCAATGTTTTCAAGGGCTTCAAGTGGTTTAAGGGTTTTAGCGGTTTTGAGGGCTTAAGGGCTTTAAATGGCTTTAAAGGGCTCTAAGCGTCTCCAGGGTTTGAGGGTTTGAGGGTTTGAGGGTTTGAGGGTTTGAAGGTTTGAAGGTTTGAGGGTTTGAGGGTTGTTGTACATACAAGAAGGGAGTTTAGGGATTTAGGGTTCAGGGTTAGAGGAATTTGTCCCACGTTTGGTGCTTACGCTCTCAATGGCCTCAGCTGCCAAGCCACAAGAGAGTCGGTCACAGGGTTTGACCCCAGACCCTGAACCCTCAACCCTAAACCGCCACAAATCGGTTTCCAGTGATGGGGCCCTACCGAACCATGGTGCCCTGAAGACTGGACAGCTCAGTTTCAGGGATACAGCCCTTTACCCTCAACCCGAAATCCTTAACCCGAAACCCACAAGATTGGACATCTACTGGCTGGTTCTTAGTAGGGAATGAGGGTTTGAGGTACCCTTGAGAATCCCTTAAAGGGTTTTCGGGTGCTAATTCCCTGATTCCCCACTCAGAACCAGGGGGACTAAGGAGATGGGGAAGCTGCGCTCGTTGTGAAGCTCGGCTACAGCTACGAGGCTGCGGACGTTCGAATGGTCAAGGCCGAAGCAGCTCTGGCAGAGGCGATGCTGGGTTGCGGTCAAGGAACTTGCGTTAAGCCGCTGTAGTAAAGAAAGCTTATTGTTACCTGTACACCTAGTTCTTATGGTAACTGAGTTCGCTATGCTGCATATTACACGTTTCTCAGTCTCCTGAGTTTGAGTTCCTAGACAGCCGCCCAGGATGTATTGCTTGGTAACGCAGCCAAACTACACCAATGACTGCGTCTACGTACAGGAGCGCGTGCGCACGGTGCACCTTGAGGCACGGGGGCCTTCGTGCTCTCAGCGTCGATTTGGGGCTTAGGGTTTAGGATTCAGGGTTGGGATGTTCCCCCTTATACTAACACTCCTGAATCGGCATTATAGTTATACTAAGGACTGTTCGCATAAGGGGGGGAACATCCCAAATTCAGGGCACAAAAGAGGCCTTGGCTTTAGGCTGTAGGGGGATTGAGGTGCACACCTGGGAGGCCCGGTGCTTCGTTCTGAATGGCGAAGTCGTGAATGCGCTGTTCACGAGGTTTGCCAGGGTTGACTGCAACGGCTATGTCCGAGACTACGAGAAGAGCTCAAGCAGCAAGGCGCAGGAAGACTCTGTGCTGAGTTCTGAATCCCTCCCAAATGTTTCTAACTTTTAGGCTCCTTACTGTAGTTTCTAGCCCTAAACCCTAAACCCCAAACCCCAAATCCCATCCCCTTCGCCAGCTTCGAGTCCTAAGAGCCAGTTTTCAAGCCGAGGACTGGCTCTTCGACGACGCCGCTGCGTTCGAGGATGCCAGGTCGCAGATGAAGCGCCTCTGCCACCTCTGGCATTTGTGGCCACTGGGCTGCTGAAAAGACGCGGTTGGGATAGGGTTTTGGGGGTTTAGGGTTTAGGGCTTTGGGTTTTGGGTTTTGGGTTTGGGCAGTTGGCGACGAGGGTGACACCGTAGGGCTAGGAGTAAGCTTTCATCATCGTGTGGGCACTAGATGCTGAATTTGTTCGAGTAGTGCCGGGGTGCTTTTCCGTTTAGGGTTACAGGTTTATAGGGATTGAAGATTGGCTCCCGAAGTACTTTGTATGTTTTTTCGGTCTTTGCATTTTTTGGGGTCTGGGTTTCCTAATGAAATATGAAGGAAATGCAGGTTTTCCGATTACGGTGCAGAGGAAATACCCCCGCATTTTGAGAGGAAACCAAGGGCCACAAAAATGCAAAACGAAAAAGGGTGGTTCAAGGTTGAGGGCTTCGGGTTTCAGAGCTCGGCACCCGATGCGGTGGTAGCACCTTGCCGCGGATGCGAGGGGGCCGAAGTTCGGGTTTCTTCAGGGTTTAGGGTTTTGGGGGGTCACCGCATGTCGCATGTGTGCCGGCAAGCAGCCAAATAATTGCTAGCTTGCGACATACCCAAGCAACTCACACGTGCAGAGCTCCAACCCTGAACCCCAGACCCGAAAGCCCTGAACATTATCCTAGCCCTCCCAAAACCCAAAACCCTAAACCCTAAACCCTAAAACCCGAAGCCCTAAAACCCTAACCCTAAAACCTAAAATCTCAACCCTAAAACCCCAAAATCCTCAACCCTAAAAACCCTAAACCCTACAACCCTAAAACCCTAAAACCCTAAACCCTAAAACCCTAAACCCTAAAACCCTAAACCCAAAAACCCTAAAACCCTCAACCCGAAAATCCTAAAATCACAGCCCTCAAACCCTAAAATTCTTAAAATCACAACGCTCAACCCTAAATTCCTAAAATCCTCAACGATCCTTGTCTTCGCAGAGGCTCCTGGCGCAGTCCGCTGAGCCCACGGTCTCGGTTCGAATCGACTTCCTGGTGGAGCGCGTGGCTGGGCTGAGCTTTATGGCTTAGGGCTTAGGGGTTTAGGGTTTTTAGGGTTGAGGGTTTAGGGTTTAGGGTTTAGGGTACCATTCTAAGGATGCAATGCTTGTGTACGACATGTCCGCAAGACAGACTATGGTAGCTCAAGTTTAAGTTCCTTAAGCCCATAAGCCCGAAGCTTTAAACCCTAAACCTGAAGCCAAAGACCTAAACCCTACTTACTAAGCTGCTAAGCAGCAACCCAGTCTAAACCATCCTGAACCCTTAGACCTAAATCTTATACCCTCCTTCGACTGTAAACCCTAAACCCTAAACCCCAAACCCCAAACCCCAAACCCTAAACCCTAAACCCTAAATCCTGAGACAACACAACTCAGGTGGCGCCTGGCAAGGCAGAGGTTTGGACTTGTGAGGTCGGGGAGCAGGGGTGCCCTGGAGGCAAATTGCGGGTTTGGGGTTTGGGGTTTAGGGTTTAGGGCTTAGGGGTTTAGAGGTTTCGAGGGTTCATGGGGTTTAAGGGTTTAGAGGCTTAGGGTTCAGGGGTTCAGGGGTTTAGTTTAGGGGTTTAGGGGTTTGGGGGTTTGGGGGTTTAGGGGTTTGGGGGCTTAGGGTTTAGGGCTTAAAGGTTTTGGGTTTAGAGTCGCCTGTTGGGTCCCCAAACGCGAGCTCCTTCTTACATAAGGTGCCCACAAGAGCACAAGAGGAGCCTAACAGCCATGCATGTAAGAAGGTTCTGATACTTAAGCTGAGCTGAACTTGAGCCCCTTGGACCCTGCACGCTAACCTTTGGGGTAGGTTAGTTTGAGCTTCTTCACAGCAACTCAAGGCTAAGGGTGCTTGGAGGTGGGAAAACTCTTGACTTTGATGACTGGTGCAAATCCACACAAGAACGGCGAACCCCCGGACCGAGACCTTAAACCCCCTAACAACCCGAAACCTTCAACCCTAAACCCCTAAACCTTAAACCATAAACGTTCCCTAAACCCCGAACCCTAAGCCCCTAAGCCCTGAAGCCCCTACTAGTATCTATTGGAAAGCCCTTAAGCCCCTAAGCCCCCACTAGTAAGCCCCTAAGCCCCAAAGCCCCAAAGCCCCAAAGCCCCTAAGCCCCTAAGCCCCTAAACCTTAAACGTTTCCCAAATCCTTAAATCCCTGAATCCCTAAAACCCTACTCCCTAAAACCCTAAGCCTAAACCCTAAACCCTAAACCCTAAACCCTAAACCCTAAACCCTAAACCCTAAACCCTAAACCCTAAACCCTAAACCCTAAACCCTAAACCCTAAACCCTAAACCCTAAACCCTAAACCCTAAACCCTAAACCCTAAACCCTAAACCCTAAACCCTAAACCCTAAACCCTAAACCCTAAACCCTAAACCCTAAACCCTAGAGCCCTTATCCCTACAGGTACAGCATGGAAGGCATTGACCCAGCCATGGTCTTCAAGGCTGTAGTTGACACCGTGTGAGGAAGAGGCCATATGGGTGGGCTTTGCAAAAGGGTTTAGGGTTTGGGGTTTAGGGTTTAGGGTTTAGGGTTAGGGTTTGGGTTCAGGGTTTGGGGTTTAGGGTCTAGGGTTAAGGGAGTAGGGGTTTCAATCAGGCCCTCAACCCCAAACGGCTCAGCAACAGCCAGCATGGGAAAATGCCCGCCTCCTGTGCCCTTTCGGACTGTTGCGCCAGGTGTACGACGCGTGATGAAGCACAAGTACGCGCCCTTCCTACTGCGCAAGCAGGCGCATGGAGAGTGTGCAAAGGCTTCGGACAAGCCCTATGCCCTACACCCTGAACCCTAATGAAGAGGGCTGTCGCAGGGCTGCCTTTCCCTAAGCCCTGGACCCCCAAGCCCTCAATCCCTCAACCCCTACTCTTCAGAACCAGACACAGAAGAAGCGCGCCCCTGTGCATGATGCTGGCAGGAGCTGCCAATGGCCAAGGAGGAGAAGTGAGCCACGGCCCCATGGGCCCAAAACAACTTTGGAGTTGCAAGTTGGGGCATAGAGGGTTGAGGGTTTAGGGTTTAGGGTTGAGGGTGTAGGGAGTAGGAGTTTAGAGTTTGGGGTTTAGGGTTTAGGGTTAGGGTTTAGGGTTTCGGTTTTAGGGACTTTTGGACTTTCCCAGAGTAGCCCTGAAAAAGCGTGGAGAATATGCAGGGGGGGCCCAAGATTGAGGCATTTCCAGCAGAGGTTGAAACCTTTCAAGAGGGCGACAGAGCCGAATTAGAGTCCGAACACCCTGGAGCGGATCCTGAGGCGCGATTGGCGCGCAGATCTGCTTGCACTGAGAAGGGGCTGAGAAGGGGGGGGGAGAGCGAGGTAGCCCAAAGATGTTGTCATGCTGGCGAAGCCTCGTCCTCTGCGCCGTAGGACCGACGGCCCATCGGATCCCGTGTGCAACGCAGTGGCTCCAGCATGAGATCCCCGAAGCCCCCGAACCTCAGTCTGGGTGACCACGGTAAAACTAAAACACCATCATGTCGCCGGAGTCCGCCGGAGACACTCGCACAGGGGATCAAAAAGGCTTGATAGGGGTTGTGCGGAGATGTGTGCCGATCTTGGTTGATTACTGGCGCCGTGCTGTGCAGCTTGCGGGATCGTCGCGAATGACCTGGGATCTAGTGAGTAAGTTGGGTGTTTCCGTGCTTTCACTTCTCAGGCTGGACATGGGCAGGTGTGAGTTTGCACGAAGATTCCTGGCCGACATCCTCGCGCTCATTCTGAGGTCCATGTTCGGAAGGGTCCACAAGGAAACGCTCCCTTCCGTCTGCCATGGTGAGCCGGTATGGCGGGTGCTAGGCGGAAAGCATGCGAGCAATGAGTGCGAGGGAGATGAGCCTTCGTTGCTGGGGCTCAGAATGAACCCGGGATGTGAGAAATTGCAGGAGGAGAACAATGCATAGAAAGCCGAATTCAGAGACAATGACCACAGAATGGTGCACCAGCTTGAAGGTCTGAACCAGGGGATTCGAAGGCGTGCATGCAGCCATGGTCTTGACGTTTACCTTGCGTTCTAATCTGGTCACTTTTTCGGTTTCAGGGTTTGCTGTTAGGGAGAGCGCTTCGCAAGAGAAGCTATCCTAAACCCTAAACCCTGAACGCTAAACCATAAACCCTAAACCCTGTGCCATGTCGGCTCAAAACGCCTCCTTTTAGTCATGAAGAAACTTCGTAGTCTGCGCACGTTCATGCGCAGCTCAAGACTGTCGCTCTTCCTGGCCGTCTTGAGCAGCGCATGTGCATCTGAGATCAGGCGCGCGTGGGACGCAGGATGCGATGCATGTCTGGATTTTGGCCTGGCTTTGGCTGGGGGTGAATTTCTTGAAGGTTCATGGGTAGTCGTGAGTAGGGTTCTTAGTAACGTAGCCTTCGGAATAACGTTAGCTAATGCATTTAACCGAAAGCCCTAAACCCCAAACCCTCAAGTGAGGAAGACTAGGAGGGGCCGAAGTCCCTACACATTTCTGGACACTGCAAGCGCTGTGGACAATTTGAGTTGGCGGCCATCGGTAGACTGCAAAAAAGGTACTCCACAGGTATACACCCGGGATTTAGGTTAGGTTTTCGTGTGGAATCTGCCGAAGAATCCTCAGCCTGTATACTAAACCTTTACACCCCTGAACACCAAACAAAACCCTCAAGCCTCAAGCTGTGCGTGAGGCCCTAAAGGCCCCGTAACGCCTCAAGGGTTCAGGCTTCCCTCAAAGCCTAAGCCAGGATACACCTCCTCAACCCTAGACCCTAGACCCTAAACCCTAAACCCTAAACCCTAAACCCTAAACCCTAAACCCTAAACCCTAAACCCCAAACCCTACGGCCCATCCAAAACCCCCAAAAAACCCCGCTTCTCTGCATTCTTTGGGGCCTGTCTTTCCTTCTCATTCCAAGGGTTGCTCCTTCCGCCATCCTCCCTCCCAGGGCGCACCAGCGCCATCACAAAGAAACGGGACCTATGGCCGCAGTATGATGTGCTTGAGGGTTCATGGGTAATCAGTAGGGTTCTATAAGTACCCCCTAAGTCAGGTTGGAATAGGGGTTACCTTACTTGTAGCCCTGCTTCTAGCTCCTCATGAATCCTCAAGTATCCCTAAACCCCTAAACCCTAAACCTGGCATGTCTCCGGGGCCTTAGGGCTGTCTAGCAGCTGAGGAATGTGTTGGGGTTGTGTGGGGTTTATCTAAACCCTAAACCCTAAACCCTAAACCCTAAACCCTAAACCCTAAACCCTAAACCCTAAACCCTAAACCCTAAACGCTAAACCCTAAACCCTCAACCCGAAACCCCAAACCCTAAACCCTAAACCCTAAACCCTAAACCCTAAACCCTGGGCGGGGGCAGCCACCCCCTCATCCTGCAACTGTGGCATGGATCAGGGGCTTAGTAGGACTAGGGTTTAGGCTTTTGGGTCTAGGGTTCAGGGCGTAGGGAATCCAATCCTGACACCAAACCCAGGGCTTGAAAAATCCCCCAAAGCCCTGAGCTCCCTATCTCTGATATTCTCCGCAGCCTGCAGCCCTAGACCCTTCGACCCCCCCCGAAGACCCAACCAGACCCCCAACCCTTGGGGTTCAGGGTTCAGGGTTCAGGGTTTGGGGTTTAGGGTTTGGGGTTTGGGGTTTAGGGTTTAGGGTTTAGGGTTTAGGGTTCAGGGTTTAGGGTTTCGGGTTTAGGGTTTAGGGCAAGTTTAGGGATTGAGGACACCCGAACAAGCCCCCCCAGACTCTTCGAGGCCTCCGGGCCACTGTCGGCGTAGATGGCAGGGCATCCTTACAGCGCAGCTCCGGAGTGGGAGGCTGGGTGGTTGAGGGATTAGGGTTTAGGGTTTAGGGTTCAGGGTTTAGGGTTTAGGGTTTAGGGGCTTGGGGCTTACGGGGTTTTGGGTTTGGGTTGACAGGTGTAGGCGGGACGGTTGGGTTCAGCCTTAAGAGTTTCGGAATTTGGGTATAAGGGAAGGCGCTTAAGAAGACGGTTTTGGGAAGAAGGCTTTAGATTTTTTGCTTTCGGTTGTTGGCCCCGTTCGGGGTTACGGGTTTCGGGTTTTGGGTTTGAGGCGTTGTGGGGTTCAGGGTTTCAGGGTCCTAAACTAGGACCTGGTTATGGTTGGGGTTCGGGGCTTTGGGGTTTTGAGTTTTAGTTCAGGATTTGGGTCCAGATTCAAGGGGGTTTCTGCCCACAGTATCCTTGTACATGAGGTGCATGACATGACTCAACCCGGGAGTCTAGCTTAGCCCCAGCAAGCAAAACCCCAAACCCTAAACCCCTAAGCCCCTAAGCCCCTAAACCCAAACCCTAAACCCTAAACCCTAAACCCTAAGCCCTAGAACGCCTGAAACGCCTGAACCCTAGACTCAACCAGCAAGCAATCCCAGGCCCAGGTTCCGGCTCTCCATTTTGCAACGCCCTGTGCGACAAGACCGACGTGCGGCACAAAGGCCACGCGGAATGCCCGGACCTGTCAGAGGAAGACTGCCGATCCATGCAGTACTATGCCGCTTGGCACCTTGAACCCAAAAACCCTAAGCCCTAGTCTAGAAGTCGGAAAAGTTACTAATAATGTCGCCTTATAGTCCCTCTGTGATACAACTCCGACAACCCCCCAAACGACCAAGGCCCTCTAAAGTATTACTCAAGCCCACCCTAGCCCTAAACCCTAAAACCCTAAACCCTAAAACCCTAAATCCTAAACCCTAAACCCTAAACCCTAAACCCGAAACCCGAAACCCTAATACGCCCACAAGTAAAGTGGCCCTGATCATCTGAGGCCACTGGCCTCTATGGGGAGAAGCGGCTTTGCCTTTGGCAGCCCCGGTGGCGGTGTACAGAGGACGAAGCCCGAAGCCTTGACACCTTAAACCTGGGATGTTCCCCTTTACTTAGGGGTTTAGGGTTTAGGGTTTAGGGTTTAGGGTTTAGGGTCAGGGTTTGGGGTTTAGGTTGGGATGGTCTCCCCACCCCCCCCCACCCCCCCCCCCCCCCCCTCCCCCCCCCCCCCCCCCCACCCCCCCCCACCCCCCCCCCCCCCCACCCCCCCCCCCACCCCCCCCCCCCCCCCACCCCCCCCCCCACCCCCCCCCACCCCCCCCCCCCCCACCCCCACCCCCCCCCCCACCCAACCCCCCCCCCCCCCCACCCCCCAAAACCCCACCCCCCCCCCCCCCCCCCACCCCCCCCACCCCCTTTCTAACTAACAGCCCTTAGTAGGGATGAAAGTACCCCCTAGTATACTTCCCGATTAAGGGTTGTTATAAGGGGTAACATCCCAACCATAAACCCGGAGCCTAAGTCTTGTAGCTGGGGAGGAGATCAGCACAACATCAGCAAAGAGGTGTGGGAGAGAACCTAAACCTTTAATTCTTTATGGGGTCTTAGGGCTTCAGGTTTGGGGTTGCTAAACCCTAAGACCCTGCTACTGGTAGGGTTGAAAACCCTAAGATACCAAACCGCATGGACGTAGTTTCCAGAGAATAGACCCCCCCTGTGGAGCTGCGAATCCATCCGCATGCACGCGTTGACTCCCACTGTCAGGTCCTTACCTTTAAGACCCCTTAAACCCTAAACCCTAAACCCTAAACCCTAAACCCTAAACCCTAGACCCTAAGTCCAAAACCCCCAAAACCGGTAAGCCTACACCCCTGATCTCAGGGATTCCCCTGTCTGCAAGTCCCAACCCGCAAGCTCTCCCAAGCTCCAGTCTCAAAGCCCTCAAGCCTAAACCCTAAACCCTCAACCCTCAACCCTAAACCCTAAACCCTAAACCCTAAACCCGAAACCCTAAACCCGAAACCCTAAACCCTAAACCCTAAACCCTAAACCCTCAAAACGAACTTCATAGAAATTGTATGTGGTATCTTTCTGAATTTCCAAGTTTTTTGTCTAAACCGCTGACAAGCCGAGTTTGAGTCTGAGGCCAAACGCCCAATGTAGCCCCTGGCCCCGTACCTCTCCCCCTCCCTCCCCTGCCCTCCCTCTCCCCCTTCTCTCTCTCCCCTCCCCCCCCCCCATCCCCCCCCCCCCTCCCCTCCCCCCTCCCCTCCCCCCTCCCCCCCACCTTTCAAAACGACGTCATGAGTCTACAGATCAACCGTGGCACTGCTTCAACAAAGTCCGAACCCTGGCCTGAAGCCTTGTAGCAATCATATACAATGCACAAAACAGTTCTTTGCCAGGTCTGCGGGCGCACGTCCGTCTACGAAGCATACTACCGAGATCAACTGCGGGCGTGTATACAGTTAGAGGAGATGCCTTGTCCCTGCTTCTCTCATGATGTTCTCCATGGCGCCAGGGAAGTTCGACACAAGGCAAAGATCTTGAAAAAGAAAGAAGCCACGCATCACTTAGATAAAAGAATAGTTCAACAAAATACACGCAATGTTTCCTGCGTCAAGGCTTTGATCGTGCACTGCCTGTGCCATGAGGCAGCACGTCACCTGGGATGACATGGCTGCTTGCAGTTGAAGATCGCAGCAGTGCGTGCGCGAAGGTTTAAAAAGTAGCGAGCAGCATTGCAATGCCGAAAAGCCGAAGACCATGCCCTGACAGTTTTTTCAGGACATAACAACCGATAGCAACGAGTCCAAGACAGTTGATGAGCCAGATGGAGACTAGAGTAGAATGTGAGCATTTTATAGAAAGCAACCACTGAACATTGTTTCGAGAAATCGACTGGCGGCCGTAGACACGTCCGGAAGAATGCTTAACAGTATCCCTCGTAGAAACCCAAACAACGTGGAGTAGAGCTTTTAATATACTAGCCACAGATCATCACGTGTTCACCCAAACTAATGTCCCTGCCAGACTCTGAGCATGTTGCCTTAACCAGCACTGGATATCGCGAAGAGCTCGTATATTTGTTCCACCTATATGAAGGGCCCAAAGAGCTGAAAGCATCTCCAGGCCATTGGAATCTAGCGCAGCCCCTACAGTCCCTCTACAGACCTGCCCTATATGAAGGGGTCCGGAGCTCAGACCTGCCCAGGACGAGTTTGTTCCACCTGTGTGAAGGGATCCAGAGCTCAGACCTGCCCAGGAGGAGCTCAGACCTGCCCAGTACGAGTTTGTTCCACCTACATGAAGGGATCCAGAGTTCAGACCTGCCCAGGAGGAGTTTGTTCCACCTCTCTGAAGGGACCTGCCCAGTAGCAGGCATTCCACCTTTATGGAGGGGTCAGAGCTCAGACCTGCCCAGGAGGAGGTTGTTTCACCTATATGAAGGGCTCCGGGGCTCACATCTACCAAGGAAGAGTTTGTTCCCGTCCAGGACGAGTTTGTTCCTATGAAGCTTGACAATTGTTCTCACTATACAGGCCTAGTCACGAACGAACGCTTCTTGCCTCTTTAGCAGGACATAGTATTGAAGCATTTAACCGTGTTAGTGAATCCACGAAATCCGAAGCAGGGAGCGCCACAATGAGAGCCAAGCATCTAACCTGCAGTAGCATTGTCGTCAACAGCCCGGTCCTACCAGATCTCCCTCCCAGATCTCACCTCCGCCCCCCCCAATCTCCCTTCCCAGATCTCCCCCCCAGATCTTCTCCAGATCAGGATGGTGGTGATGCCGATGTGCTAGGGTGATGGTTTAAGTTTTGCTGCAGATTATAGTGATTTTGGCAGTAGCGGAAAGAGCAGTAGGCAGTGGCAGTTGCAGTGAGAAGCCGAAGTCTGCAACTGGCCCGGGGCAGACGTCCAGGCGAGCTCTCACATGTTGCAGAAGGCGGAAAGTGATGTGCACTTTCGGCGTAGTTTAATCGGTTTACGGGGACTTTCTGCCATTCCGGAAGGCTTGCGCAGCTTATGGAACTTTGCTGTAGTTTACAATAGCTTTGGATAGTCCGGTCCCAAGATGAGAACCCCCCCTTGTGTATAGCCTCTAATGAATGACACTCAGGGCACACTATATCATGTTACGCGGAGAATCCAGGGCTTGGGCCCAAATCCCCCCCCCCCCCCCAGATCTCTGCCCAGATCTCCCCAAGATCTCTGCCCAGATCTCCCCCACAGATCTCCCAGATCTCCTCCCAGATCTCCGCAGCTCGCCCAGATCTTCCCCCACATCTCGCCCAGATCTCCCCCAGACCTCCCCCCAGATCTCCCCCCACATCTCCCCCCAAGATCTCTCCAGATCTCTCCTCCTAGATCTCCCCCCAGATCTCCTCCCAGATCTCCCCCAGATCTCCGCCCAGCTCTCCCCAGCTACGAGAAGCCCAAAAAGGTTCAGAAATGGTCCGGGAGCCCTCACCCCCTCCCCACTCCCTTCAAAGATGAAAACCTAGTTCCAAAAACTAAAACTTTCGTTCAAAACTTTCGTTCAAAACGGTTCGTTCAAAACTTATTGGGACCTGAACCCTGTACAATGTCTATAAACCCTAAACCCTGAACCCCAAACCCTAAACCCGAAACCCTAAGCCTTAAACCTTAACCCTAAACCCTAAACCCTCGGCGCGAGGACTGGACCACCGCCTGCCTCTCCGACTTGCCCTGTGCGAGTCCAGGCCCCTTCCGAGAGGGTTGTTAGGGGCCAGACTAATTAACAATAGTAGTGAAAGTAACATAGAAAAATACAGAAAGTCAAAATAGAAATAATAGCAAGAATAATGATGATAATAGTAGTAATACTACCAATACAAATACAAATGCTAATACAAATGCTAATACAAATGCTAATACAAATACAAATACAAATACTAATACTAATACTAATACTAATACGAATACGAATACGAATACTAATACTAATATTAATACTAATACTAATACTGCTAAGAATAAATGTAATAATAACAACAATAATAATACTAGTAATAATATTCGTAACTATGATATCGGATTTTCGCGGCCCCTATGTGAGAGTTGTCAGGGGTTTAACGTTCGGGGTCTAATCCCGAACCCTTTATTGCCCTTAAAGGGTTTCCATCAAAGGTTTACGGGGGCGCCTTGAAAGGTCTGTGGGGTTTTGAGGGTTTTGGTTCAAGGCGGTGTAGAGTTTAGGGTTTAGGGTCAGTGGGCTAGGGGTCGGGGGTGGGGAGAGGTAAACCCTAAACCCTCTTTAAAAGCAAACATTCGAAACGTCCTTGAAAGTTCTACCGGGCCTGAACCCTGAACAGTTCAATAAACCCTAAACCGCATTTTAGGATTTTCGGGGGGCTTCTAGGGCTTTGGGGTTCTAGGGTGTAAAGGTGTAGCGCTTAGGGTTGTCAGGTTGCGATGGGTTGGTCGGGGCTTCGTGGGCCGTTTGGGAGGGGCGGGGGGTTGGTTTAGGGTTTGGGCTTTAGTACTATAGGTTTGAAGGTTGAGGGTTGGGGATCAAGAGATGGAGTTTTGCTTTTTTCGTGTCAAAGAAGCAGAGAGGGGATAGAGAGAGGTTATCAGAGTAGTTGCGCTCACAAGCAAGACTGGGACGTCAATGGCCCAGGCCGATGCGTGTTTCCAGGGCAACTTGCTCATTCTTCTTGCGGAATGACCTCATATCCCCCTTTCGAACCCTTTTAGGGATCATGTGGGAACCTACTTCTTTTATTCAGAACTGAGAAGTTGAAACCCCGCAGCCTGAAACATTAGTAGCTTGCTCCTAAACCCTCAGCCTAAACCCTAAGCTTTAAACCCTAAACCCTAAACCCTGAACCCTAAACCCTAAACCCTAAACCCTGAACCCTGAACCCTGAACCCTGAACCCTAACCCCTAATCCCTAACCCCTCAACCCTCAACCCTCAACCCTCAACCTGCTGAGGCTTGCAGAGGGAGCTGGCCACCTGTGAGGCTCTCTGCTTCAAAACGGATGTGAAGAGCTTCGACTCGTCTTGCTCGAGCCTGTCGCCCCCCGAGTGCGAGAGCACGCAGTTCCTTGGTAGCTCAGAGGCGTGCCCTTTGTGCCCTCTTTTTGGGTTATGGGTTCCTTGTTTAGGGGTTTGGGGTGTTTAGGGTTTAGGGCTAGGGGTTTAGGGTTTAGGGTTTAGCAGAAAAGGGTACGTACTCCTATTAGGAGATGGTTGTTGGGCTACGAAGGTTTTACGAGACGGACACAAATGGCACTCGCAAGCCGTGCGTTGTCCAAAGCTCCGGAGGTTGTGGCACGTCGCTGCAGGAACACTGCGATGCCTCGCAGCTCACTTGCCCTGCCAGCGCTGATTCCGTAGATTCAGTGGATGATCCGAGTGACCTAGTAGTAGAGTAGGTAACCTTTAACCTTTTTGGGTAGTACAATCCCCCTATAATACCCTATAAGGTTAACCTTTAATTTCCAGGTTACTGGACAACTAAGGTGATGTCAGGAACAGCCCGAGCAACCCGGCCTCATTGTGCCGATCGCTCTGCTATAAAACGAATGTCGCCGTCACGAACCTGTCCTGTCGAAGTCTGAGCTTGAGCCATTGCTCCAGTGCCCAGTTCTTCGAAACTGACCACGATGGGGTTCGGAGACCATGCGTGCCTCAAAAGGGCCAGTGCGAAATGGACTCCATCAACTCGTGCCCTGCTTGGCAGCCACTCTGTGCAGAGACTTGGCACGGTCAAGAAGTTCCAATCCTGCCAATGACGTTTCTGCCCAGCTCGGCCCCTAGCCAAGCTACCACAAGCCCGATGAAAACGACTACAGTGGCGAACTCAACGAAGCATTCAGCTACCACAAGCCCAGCGGAAAGCACCACCCTGGCGAGCTCAACAAAGCCAAGTGAGCCAAGCTCAAGTCAGAGCCCCAAAAAGGGAAACGTGACGGTCCAGGCGAGTGGAAGGCACGCCGGTGTGGGCGACGCCCCACCCTTCTGCTTCACACTTTGTCAGAAGACGGACGTCCGCAGCGTGAATTCCTCGTGTGCTGCCCTCACACCTGCCTCCTGCGAATCCGCGCAGTTCTTTGAGACCGACGGGGACGGGAAGCGCCGGTTGTGCAGGCTACACCTGGGTCATTGCAGAGTCGACCGATCTGCAGTGTGTGACGAGTGGTGGCCTCTTTGCGAGATATCGCACCACGATGCCGGCGTCAAGCCACACTACGATGATCCAAGGCCTTCCCACCAAGCTGGGGTCTCCGGCTGCTTCTTGTACTGCGACAAGATCAACACCAGGACGTGGGGGGTTGCTTGGGGTTGCTTGTCTCATTCTTTCTTAGGCCCTTGCCCGCCCTAATTCTGCTCGTGTAACTTTTTGGCTCTTTACCTCTTTCGGCCCCCAAGGCCCAAAATCCCCTGAAGCCTCGTTTGCCCAGCAGAAGCGCAGCCAATTTAAGCGCGGAAGGAGCCGGAACCAGTCCTGCCGGGAGCTCACCCACGCAGACGCTCGGTTTGTAAGGTTTCGGGTTTAGGCGTAGACTTGGGCTGGGAGAGGATGTGGGCCTCTTTGGAGGGCGGGAGTGCATGTCTACGAATTACCCAAGAGCAGCTACGGTTACGGGGATCATCAGCACCTCTTCGGACTTTTCTAAGGGTTTTCTTGGGGTTCGGATGCATCCCTGAGCTCTAAACCCTAAGCCGGAATTAGGGTTTAGGGTTTAGGGTTTAGGGTTTAGGGTTTAGGGTTTAGGGTTTAGGGTTTAGGGTTTAGGACTACTTTCCATTCTGGAGGTACTCTTTCGATAGAGGTTCGACGTAAGGGGTGCCGGCAATGAGGGGGGGAGGGGTGCAGCTCCCTGAGCTGCGGGTTTAGGGTTGAAGGATCCCAAACCTTCAGGGACCCCAACCCAAACCCAAACCAAAACCCACCCTATACCCTAAACCCTAAACCCTAAACCCTAAACCCTAAACCTCTGGACCGCCACCCAGGAGTGTCACAGTGAGGTGTTTTACGAGACGGACCGCGATGGCAACCGCATGATGCGCCGAAGCAGAAGGGGTTTTCGGGCTTTGGGTGTTTAGGGTTTAGGGTAAAGTTTAGGGTTTAGGATCTAGGGTTTAGGGTTTCATCCTGGGCTTCAGCGGTTGAGAGGATGCTGGGGTTTAAGGGTTTTGGAGGGGTAGGGCTTCAAGAATGTTGGGTTTAGGGTTTAGGGCAACCCTAAACCCTAGACCCTATATAGATTCTAAACCCGCCCGAGACCCCGTTTAGGGGGCCTCAGGGGACTGTTGGGAGGGTTTCCGGTCTGCCGAAGGTGTCAGCCGGTCAGTGCAGGCTGCGCTGCGAGTACGAAAACACTCTGCGAGGCCGCTGCAATTGTACGCGGCGTTTCGGCGTTTCGGGTTACTGTGAGTACATCTGATATATTTCTCTATATCCCTCCCACCCCTCCCAGCCCCCCCCCCCTCCCTCCTTCCCCCTCCCTCCCTCCCCTCTCCCCTGCCACCCCTCACCCCTCCCCACCACCCCCTCCCCCCCCCTCCTCCTTGCCGTCTATGCATTGCTGTCCGATATCAGAGCAAAAACCCACAGGACCCTGAATCCTGAAACCCCTTAGGCACCCAGAAATGAACTACAATTCGGGGTCTAGGTAGAACCGAAACCCTACACCCTTATTGCGGCTTAGGCCCCTGCAACCTCCCCAAACTTTAAGGGTAGTTACATAGTCCCCTTATCTGGTCCCTTGCCTTCTTTAAAGGGTTCTGAAGTATGGGTCTTGGAGGGTATATAAGGCCATGTAATTACCCTACGACAAACCCGAAAGCTCCAAAAACAAACCTTAAACCCGCAAGGCCCCTTGGACTCGCAAAGCTGAGAAGCCCCCACGCGACCGAAAGCCCTGAAGCTTTGGCCGCTTGAAAGCCCTCAAAGCCCTATCCCCTCAACCCTACCCCCGAACCACCCGAAACCCCAAACCCTAGCCGAAACCCTAAACCCCAAGCCCCAATTTGAGAATCCCTCTCAGCCCCTGGAAAAAAATCCCTCCCGAAACCCGCAGGCCTCGCGCCCGATCTGCGGCGTGGTCCCGCGCAGCTCCCGGACTCCCGCCTCCGGGCAGCCCGCGCGCGGCCAGGCCGCGCCCGCTCCCGACACGCGGCTGGTGCCTGGCCTGGTGTTGAAGGGGGGCTTTTTGGGGCTTTTGGGGTTGAAAAGGGTTTATTGTTTAGGGTTTTGGTTTTCGGGGTTTCGGTTTTTGGGTTTTCGGTTTTTGGGTTTTCGGTTTTTAGGTCTGGGGTTTGGAGTTTAGGGTGAAAGAGGTTTGGGGTTGGGGTTTTGGGTTGAGGGGTTTCGGTTTGTGGGTTTGGGGTTCAGGGTGCCTTGGTCCCTGTACGAAGAGGTGCTTCAAACCTTGTGAGAGTCAGATCTAGTTGCCTAGGGTTTCGGGTTTAGCCGGCCTATGTCATCCCTGCAGTAGGCGCTTAGGGCCTATTGGGGATTCTGCGACATAGGGCCTTCTATAGAAACCCTCTGAACCGCACCCTCTAAAACCCCCCCACCTTAACCTAAACCTCCAAAAACCTCCGACCATCTACAGGTGCGGTCCTCGAAGGGTCCAGACTCTTCGCCCTCCCAGTCCTCGGCAGCCTCACAGTCGCCCCCAGTGAGCGTCGCGAGCTCTGCAGTGTTGGAGTTTATTGCGGTTTCGGATGTTGCTCCGTGGCTCTTATCTAGTCTTTCGGTTCTGCGCCGCCCTCAGAAGTAGGCGTTGGCCTTAATTCGTTTTGCGCCGCCCTCGCAAGCGATCTCTGGGGATCAATAATATTTGGGGGCTTTGGCCTTGAGGTTGAGAGTTTGGAGCTCTCGGGCGTTCGTGCTTCTGATGGGCTTGCTGACCTAGATGTGCAAACGCAAGCGTAGGGGAATCAGAACATGTTGTCTGTCCGATCTACTGCTTCACAGGAGAAACTATCAATGAAATACTTGCACGTTTCAAAACCGTAGTTATTATATCCTGAAACTCTAAACCCTAAACCCTAAACCCTCAACCCTGTAAACGTAGTAGAGACTTCAGCCCCAAGGTGCCCATGGCCTTAGCTTAATAGCTCTTACTGGGAAGTCAAGGCATTAGGCACCGAGCATAGCCTAGAGAACCCTTTTGAAGGGTGTTTCTGAGGGATTGCAGAGGGTACCTAATTCCATACTAAGAAGCAGTATGTCAAGGAAATCCCACTGTTTGGGATTTAAGCCCACGCCCGTTGCCCTACATTGTCAGCGAGTTTAGGGTTTAGGGTTTCAGGTTTTTAGGGTGTATAAATTCCAGAGGCCCTGTAAGCCCTCGCCCTAAACCCTACAACCCTAAACCCGAAACCCTAAACCCTAAACCCTAAACCCGAAACCCTAAACCCTAAATCCTAAATCCTAAACCTCAGAAGCCCTGTGAAATGCTTGTGTCCCTAGGAGGGCCCGGCCATTGTCGCGGCGATGCGCGGGGAAGCGGCCGGTGCAACACTCGCCGGGTCCGGGACCTTATCCATGTGCCTGAACCCTAAACCCTAAACCCTAAACCCTAAACCCTAAACCCTAAACCCTAAACCCTAAACCCTAAACCCTAAACCCTAAACCCTAAACCTTAAACCCTAGACCCTAGACCCTAAAGCCCCAGAACCATAAATCATCCTACACCCTCAGCGCTCAACGTTAAAGCCCCTGAAACCCCAAACCCTAAACTTCCGAAGCTCGGAATCTCTTGAGCCCCGGAACCTGAGTCTCCTAAGCCTAAGGTCCATAGCCGCCCTTGTGGTCGCGATGAGCTGACCTTTCCGATGAAAAGTCCGGGGTGATCAGGAAGGTTGTTGGGGATCAGGGCGGGGTAGGTTGTCAGGGGCGTGTGAGATCCCAGTCATCGCACCAGCGTCATTCTTGTAGGACCGTTTTTGAACTGCTCATGTCGAATCTGATTTGACTTGTCAGTTTGTGTTGGGTCGTTGCCCCAAAGTAGATTCTCTTAGTGATTTTCTCGTGTGCGGCGCGCACGCACGCCGGCATGTGATGTTGTACTTGCTCATGTGAGCCGTGGGTTCAAGCTACGATGCTTGGCAATGGTGATTCTGCGGTGAACATGCGACTTCTGTGGCTACTGGTGGCCTTCTTGCGCCAGAGCTCTGCTGTTAACATCAGTTACGCCCAATATTTCGGAACTGACTGTGTTTCTGGAGAGCGAGAGTTCGTGTGTTCCGTGTCCCCGGCGGGGGAGGTCATCTCGTCTGGCGAAGCATTATGCTGTCAGCATGCATCGCAATCGCATGCTTGGTATTGTGAGGGCAACATGGTGAATCGAAACGACTATCCCGGTGGTCAAGGCTGCTCTTCGTCGACCACCCAAACGATTAAGGGTTTCCTGAGTGATACGACTCATGTTGCGCACGTCAGTGCTGGCGAGTGCATCAACTATGGAACCACCATGTCCTTCAAGTGCTTCAGCTTTGATTGGCAAAGTCGTTTGGGTGCGTTGTTATGGAGTCCGGACCTGTTCTGTGTTGGACCTCAACCCTAAGCCTTAACCGCCTTAACCCCTGAAACCCAAAACCTCGAACCCTAAAGCCTGGTCTCGGCCTTTGGTAGTTTGCATTGTTGGGGACTGAGGTTCATTCAAGTTCCGTCCTCTGCTTTGCCATGCAGTGCGGCATTGACGAACGGGTCAGAGATGCGCTGGCTGGGCTTGGCAAGTTTGCTGCCAATTCTCATCGCCTTCATCTCGTAAGCGGAGTTCAACTGCTTCGTGTGCTGCAAGAGGAGAAAGTTATGTTAAGCAGAAGCTGGAAGAGGTGGAATGCCCCTGGCTTGTATGTAGCATGCTATGGCCCCAGTGTAGCGGAAGGATCACCACCACTCGGGGACGGTCGTGGCATGGTTTCACCTTTTCACCGTTTGAAACTAACGATACCGCTCACCCCTGCGCAACTCGCAGCAAGCGAACAAAGGTGTGGTTCGGATCTTAATGGCTGTTTGTCATCATGGTGTTGGGAGATGCAAGATGTGTGGGCACTGCCTGCTAACCTAGAGCTCGTTAAGCCATAGACTCCGTAGACCCTGGGCCGAAGACTGTAGACCCTAACCCTAAACCCCGAACCCTAAACCTTCATCCCTAGGACCTGTTCTCGGTTCAGGCATCTCGGGGCTGTATGGCTGAGGGTCCTTTTGGTACTCGAAGCAGTCAAAGACTAGGGTTTTGGGGCTTTGGGGTTTGGTTCGGGGTTTAGCGAAAAGGGTGAGGGTTTCAGGCTTAGGGTTTTGCGGAATACACGAAGGGAGGCCTCCCCAAAAGGCCCAAACCCTTGCAGGGTTTCCGGACCTGAGCGTGGGGTGGTGTAAGAATTCTGCAAGCTCGAAGCCTCAGCCCTGAAACTTGAGAGTAAGCCTAATTCGGAATGTAGCCTCCTTGAACTCCTCCCCCAAGAGGGGTTTTAGACCCTAAACCCTAAACCCTAAACCCTAAACCCTAAACCCTAAACCCTAAACCCTAATCCCTAAACCCTCAAGCCCCCTGTAACTTGAAATTATTCAAAAAACGCAAACACGAAACTCCTCGAAACTTTCCTCGAAACTTTCCCCGGATCTGAACCCTGAATAATTTCAATAAACCCTAAACCCTATGAACCCGCAGACCCCTATGAGCCCATGTGGGGTCTTTGAGAACAAACGCCCCTGTCATCCGCGGTGGCCTCTGAAGCACTGGAAGGCCTGAACCCTTCAGCCCTAAACGCCCTAAACCTGAAGCTGAGGGGTTTAGGGTTTAGGGTTTAGGGTTCAGGATTCAGGGTTCAGGGTTTAGGGTTCAGGGTTTAGGGTTTAGGGTCTAGTGGAGCCACATTGTCCATTAGTATGGGCCCTTAAATGGGGACCCCTTAAACCCCTCATATACCCCTTATATACCCTACAAAACCCCACACCTCAGAGCCCTTTACAGAAGGTAAGGGACCATATTACGAGACTATATAGCTACCCTTAGACCCCAGAGTGCGTGGTCTCTTCATCTGGCAGCCATGTCTGCAAAGAGTGCGAAGAGTTGGCAGAGCCAATTCGTCATCCAAAGCCCTGAGCAACCTAAGTTCTTCCCATTTTGGCTGCGTTCACGTTTCCTTTCTTAGGTACAGGGTCACACTCCCTAGGCCCTAAACCCTAGACCCTCTAAACCCAAACCCTGGACTCCCTTGACATCCCACTACCTTGGCGGAGCTAGACCTCCAAAGTAGAATCGGTTAAGGGTTTTAGGGTGCCCATACAGATTGCACAGACAACCTCCAAAACCAGAGTAAAATTCCTGACAAGAATTTTGCAGCTTCCTTGGCTCCACGCTCGGCCCTAACACCCCGAACCCGCGACCCTAAGCCCCCGAAAACGTCCGTAAGCCCCCGCAAGCTCCCGTTAAACCTCTCAAACCGATGGACCTGGCTTTGGCACGCGCGGACGGCACGGCGCAGGCCTGGAATGAGGTGTACCGCCACCCCACAAGGCGTGCACTGGGAAGGATACATGAGGGTTTAGGGTTTGGGTTTGGGCGTTAGGCGTTAGGGTATAAGTCAGGTTCTAAGTACGGTAACAGATAGTACAACCGTGATTGATTTTGGCACTTGTAGCTCTACTTATTGCAACTACCCATGGGCCTTCAAGTCTACAGGGATTTCGCGAGGGTGGGTGGGTGGGGGGGGGTTGGGGGATAGCCTTGTGAGGGCTTCAGGGTTTGGAGGCTTGCGCTAAGACGCCGACATCATATACCCTAAGCCCTAAACCCTGAACCCTAAACCCTAAACCCTAAACCCTTAACCCTAAACCCTAAACCCATACCCCCTAAGCTTTCGAGTGGCTCTTTCGGCCTGGGAGTGTGGAGTGCGACATCGAGGCTTCGTGTCTTGGAGACCTCGAATTTGGCGTAGGAGGTAGTTTGGGCGTAGGCATGGCCCCCTGGGAGTGGTGAACCCAAGAGAAGGCCCTCAACCCGAAACCCTGAAACCCTGACCTCTAAGCGCTATAAACCTTACACTTTATATAGCCCTAAACCCGTAAGACGATAGATGGAACTTGTATGTGATGCCACAGAATTTTCCAAGTTGTTTGTGAAAACAGCTTCTGTGAAAACAGCTGACACGCCGAGCTGAGGCAAACGAGCCCAAAACTAAACCCTAAACCAAGACCCCGTAAAACCCTATAACCCTATAACCCTATAATTGCCCATCGCTCCAGAGCCTAGCAAACGTAATAAAAACCCTAAACCCCACAACCCTAAACCCCAAACCCTATGAATGCTTACCCCGAAACCAGAAACCCTGAACCCTAAACCCCAAACCCAAACCCCACCCTAAACCCTAAACCCTAAACCCTAAACCCTAAACCCTAAACCCTAAACCCTAAACCCTAAACCCTAAACCCTAAACCCTAAACCCTAAACCCTAAACCTAACCCTAAACCCTAAACCCTAAACCCTAAACCCTAAACCCTAAACCCTAAACCCTAAACCCTAAACCCTAAACCCTAAACCCTAAACCCTACGTAAACCCTACCTAAACCCTAAACCCTAAACCCTAAACGGACTTAAGCTCTGGTGAGGCACAGCTGGAAGGCATACTGCCGGCGCTTCCGCCAGGCTTACCATCTCGAGGAACGTTTAGGGTTTAGGGTTAAGGGTTTAGGGTTTAGGGTTTCGGGTTTCGGGTTTAGGGTCACAGAGCTTGTAGGGTCTAGGGTTAAGGGTTAAGGGTTTAGGGTTTAGGGTCACAGAGCTTGTAGAGTGTAGGGTTCAGGGTTTAGGGTTTTAGGGTTGTTTAGAGCTTGTAGGGTTTAGGAGTTTAGGGTTTAGGGGCTTGGGGGTTTATGGCTTAGGTTGTTGCGGTTTAAAGTTGCTTAGGGTTTAGGGTTGTTTAGTGTATATGGTTTTGGATTATTGGGTTTAGGGTTCCGGGCTCCCCCAAGCCCCATTCATTCAGGAGCGCGCGCTCTCGGCTTATGAGGAGCTCCGGGCTCTCAGCGAGCAGTGGCACAAAAAGCAGCGGTGAGGAGTGTTTAGGAGTCGTTGTTGTGTCTCGAACCCTAAACCCTAAACCCTAAACCCTAAACCCTAAACCCTAAACCCTAAACCCTAAACCCTAAACCCTAAACCCTAAACCCTAAACCCTAAACCCTAAACCCTAAACCCTAAACCCTAAACCCTAAACCCTAAACCCTAAGGGACCCTTAGGTACCGCAAAGCCTGCGGCTTGGAGTTGGATCCCTGCGTGGGGAGCCTGGTCCTGGCTCTCAACATGCTTCCCGGAGCAAGGACTCCTCTCGAGGGTTTTTTTTGGGGGGGGGTTTGGGGTTTGAGGTTTGGGGTGTAGGGTTTAGGGTAGCTTAGGGTTTAGGGTTTTTTTGGGGGGGAGGGTTAGGGTTTAGAGGTTAGGGTTTAGAGTGCCGGGATTCTTGTGGGGGGTGCGGGGGGGGGGGGAGGGGGTAAGGTTTTCTTGCGGTTAGGGGTTTAGGGTTCTTGGTTTTTTGGGGAGGTTCTACCCCAACAACCCCACACCCCTGTACCTTAAACCCCAAAACCCGAAACCCCAGAACGCTAAACCCCAGCACCCTAAACCCCAGGACCCTAAACCCCTAAACCCTAAAAACCCTAAAAACCCTAAAAACCCTAAAACCCTAAAACCCTAAAACCCTAAAACCCCTAAAAACCCTAAAAACCCTAAAAACCCTAAAATCCCTAAAAACCCTAAAAACCCTAAAACCCTAAAAACCCTAAGAACCCTAAGCACCCTAAAACCCTAAAAACCCTAAAACCCTAAAACCCTAAGAACCCTAAAACCCTCAAACCCTAAACCCAGGACCCTGACCCTAAAACCCTAAAACCCTAAAAACCCTAAAAACCCTACAACCCTAAAAACCCTAAAAACCCTAAAACCCTAAAACCCTAAAACCCTAAAACCCTAAAAACCCTAAAAACCCTAAAAACCCTTAAAACCCTAAAAACCCTAAAACCCTAAAAACCCTAAAAACCCTTAAAACCCTAAAACCCTAAACCCAGGACCCTGTCTTCCTGCAACTCGGTCCACGAGGGCGCACATGAGGAGGAGGCCTTGGTTGCGTTTGCTGCGGAGGACCGCAGTTTCAGGGTTTAGGGTTTATATAGGGTTTAGGGTTTAGGGTTTAGGGTTTGGGGTTTAGCGTTTTAGGGTCTGCAGTTTCCTGTGTTCTGCTACCTCCACCTTTCCGTAACTTCTGGAGCAAACCTCCTGCAGAAGACCATAAAACCCAGTCTTCGTGACTTGGTGAAACCCCCTAAGCCCTAAACCCTAAACCCTAAACCCTAAACCCTAAACCCCAAAACCCTGAGCCCCTAAGAAGTAAAAGCAAGACGGCCGCCAGGAGCCCCTCGCGCGGCAAGTGGCCGAGGCCGTGGGCCAGGGCCGGTTCCGCGACTCCCAGGAGGGCATCGTTCAACCTCGGAAGGCTGGGGGGTTTTAAGGCTTGAATGGTTGTATGTATATACGTCTAAACAATATATCAATACCAATATCAATACATATATATATATATATCTATGAAAAAACACTGAAACAAGAGTTTAAAATATACCCGATGTAGTTAATTGTTCTGGCTGCTGGGGTTCGTCAACCCTCTATCCAGACAATAAACTCTGGATTTAGTTGTTTTGTAAGGGTGTAGGAAGGAGACAATTGCCTCTAGAGTTAATTGTCGGTCTTGTTCTAAACCCCTAGCCGAACAAGTAACTCTGGATTGAAGTATTGTTTGCAGGTTTGAGGGGAATTAACTCTGGATTTAATTGCTTCCTTGGGGTCCTTAGAGGGGAATTAATTCTGGATTTAATTGTTTCTTTGGGGTCCTTCGAGGGGAATTATCTACGGGTTCCATTGGGGTCCTTTTTGGGGGAATTAACTCCGGATTTAGCTTGCTACTTTACGAAGCGAGGTACTGCTGGCTAAATCTTTTCCGGAGCACCGAAAAACATTTAAAGCCGGAGTTAATTGTTTTTGACGACCGGAGTAGTGGAACCGAAACGGATTACCGATAGCTTGCTACTTCACGAAGCGAGGTACTGCTGGCTTAAGCATTTTCCGGAGCATCGAAAACAATTAAAGCTGGAGTTAATTGTTTTTGAAGACCGGAGATGTGGACCCGAAACGGAGTACCGATAGCTTGCTACTTCACGAAGCGAGGTACTGACGGCTTAATCATTTTTCCGGAGCACCCAAAAAACAGTTGAATCTGGAGTTAATTGTTTTTGAGGACCGGAGACGTGGAACCAAAACGAAGTACCGATAGCTTGCTACTTTCCAGAGCACCAAAAAAAACAATTACATCTGGAGGTAATTTTTTCGAAGACCTAAGGCAGACAAACAAGTAAATCTAGATTTAATTGCTTCAGAAAACCAAGCATATGCCTGCAAGAACTAACTCTGGATTTAATGTCGGGTCCTGGGGTTCGGACCCTGCCCCTGACGGACAATTATCTCCGGATTTAAGTCTTTTTAACCCTTGTTTTCACTATCTTCCTATATTATTTACCCCCCCATATACATATATATATATATATATGCATATATATAAATATACATTTATTTATTTATATTTCTATTTATACATGAATACATACACATGCAGATAGACATCTAAAGTGCATCATTTCTCAACAAAGCAAGTACATGAATTTTCATCTTCATATGAATCCAAGTATTAGAGGGCGTTTTCGGAGTTGAGAGTTTGTGGCTTCATGCGTTTCTGGAGCTTGTGAGAGTTTGGGGCTCACGGGGTTCAGGTTTATAGTTCGCCGGAAGGCTGGTGAGAAGGCCGTGGCCTTCAAAAGCTACATCGCATCTGGGCCGGTTCAGAGGATGCGGGGGTTGCGGGTCTAAGGGCTTGGGAGTTGACTCCTACGGTTCAGGGGCTTATGGGTTCAAAGTTTTGAGGGAGCTCTGTGGCTGAAAGAGAAGTTTGAGGGGCCACTGAGGGGTGAGCTCGCTGAAGCAAGGTCTTCTCCGCGGCCGTTCAGGCGGGTCGCCCGGACGTTTCGCGGAGATTGCGGGAGATGATGGCCTCGGCCCAGGCCGTCCACGCCTTGGCGGGCCGCCTGCGTGCAGCCGGGGCTCAGGAAGAGAAGAGAGCGGAGGAGGATGAAGTGGAGGAGGAAGTGGAGGAGGGTGGACATGGAGGGGAAGTGATGCCTCTCAAGGTTTCGGTTCAGGGAGTGGAGGATCTGCGCCAGAAGTGGATCAGGCAGCCCTGTGTTCAGCTGAACCCCTTCGATCCCGCCGAGCTGCGCAGTCTTCGCGACGAGCTCGTTGCGGACCTGAGAGGCCTTCAGCCCATCGAGACTTCCCACACCCAGGCCTTGGTCCTACCGCTGGACGCGGCTTCCGGCGCTTCTCCGGTGCTTCTCCGGCTGCTGGAGACCTTGAGGGCCCAGGCGTTCCGGCGCCTGGTCGAGAGCATCACGGGCCTGGGGCCCTTGACCTCGCCGTGCTGCGCACTGGTGGCCATCCCTCCCGGGGGCCAGGTGCTTCCGCAGTGCTTTGCCGGGGAGCAGGACTGTGGCGAGGTCGCCTTCGCGCTCTTTCTCACGGAGGACTGGTGGAATCAGGAGGATGGCGGGCAGTTTGAGGTGTATGGACCTGAGAAAGGCAAGCCGATCAGGACACTCTCCCCGGAGCCCTGCCTGCTTCTCTATGCAGCCGGGGCGGGTGCCGCAATCACCCGAGTCCTCACTGAAGATGCTCCCCAGCTGGCGGTCCATGGAATCCTGGCCGGGAGGGGAGCAGAAGAGCAGAGGGACCCCTGGCAGGATGCTCCGTTTCGAAGCCTGTTCGAAGGGCGCGGCAATGAGCAAGAAGCCCTGAACACCTGGGTCTCCGAGAGGTTTCTGGACATGTCGATGAAGGGCGAGTTGCGGACGCAGTTCGAGGAGGCGAGCCACGTCAAGCTGCCAGGGTTCTTGACTGCGGCGCTGGCCGAGCGCGTTGCTGCCGCCATCGACACGGTCGGTTCCGGCTGCAAGGGCTGGCAGGAGGAGGGTCCCGTGCGTGTGCAGCGCTACTTGGCCCTCAGCGAAACGCGGACCCGAGGAGCCTCAAGCTGCCCGGTGGGCAGAGCCCTGGCCGACGTGGCCGGGTACATGGCCTCAGATGGATTTCTGCAATACCTGGAGGCCATCACGGGGGTGAAGCGAACCGGGTCGGCGTCTCTGCAAATCCGGCGGTTCAGACCGGGCCTCGATTTCCAGCGGCCCACGAGCACCGCACGGTCTCAGCTGGACGTTCTCCTGGGCTTCGAGGTTGCCAGTGCCAGTGCAGACGATGGACGGGTTCGGCGGCGCCGTGCTCGGAAGCAGCTTCTGGCCATGGGTGGTGCAGATGGCTACGTGGAGGGTGAAGCTCACCTGAGGACAGCAGAGGCTGCCGGGATACTGGCCGGGCCAGCGGGAATTCCTGCCCCTGTCCCCGTGTTGCTCCGGCTCCCGCTGCGAAACAACGTGCTGCGATTAGTGCTGAGAGATCCGGCCACGTCCCATTATGTCGAGCCTCTTCAAGTTGCTGCGCCGACCAGCCGTTGGGAGATCCGCCTCACTGTGCCTGTGGAGGAGCTGCCCGACAGCGACGAAGAGACAGAGTCCCAGGAGGCACCGGCACCCAAGTCCAAGCGGCCACGCAGGGAGGTGCCCGAAGCAACTCCCAGGCGGCGGGCCAAGCGGAGGGTCTCAAAACACGGCCGGCCTGGGGCTGCGGGGCTTCGAGGAGTTTAGGCATGAATTCTTAGAGATGTTGTACCTGTCTTTGATGAACCCTGAACCCTAAACCCTCCCTAAAGCCCAACCTGCCGGCCAGAGTGGCAGGGAGGGTCGTTCAAGGACCGAGTTGACGTAGCCTTGTGGTCTAAGAGCCACTGGTAAGATGCCGTGTGCACTAAACCCTAGGCCCTAAACCCTAAACTCCAAGCCCGAAACCCGAAACCCGAAACCCTAAACCCTAAACCCTAAACCCTAAACCCTAAACCCTAAACCCTAAACCCTAAACCCTAAACCCTAAACCCTAAACCCTAAACCCTAACCCTAAACCCTAAACCCTCAACCCTAAACCCTAAACCCTAACCACGAGCCCTGGCGAGGTTTTCGACTTCACAGCCTGTGGCTCGAGGTTGGAAAGCCCTAAGAACCCTCGTAAACCCTCAAAAGCCCTAAAGAACCCAGTAAGCCCCCCAAAAACCCTCTAAGCCCCAAAAAACCTAATGACCCTGCAACCCAACAAAAACCCAAAGCACCCTAAAACCCTAAGAACCCTTAGAACCCTAAAGCCCTAAACAAACAAAAAACTAAACTCCCCCAAAAATCAAAACAACAAAACGCGGCGGAAGTCATGCCTCGCTTGGGCGGCCACCGCGGCCCTGGTGCCAGAGGCCAGGGTTTTTAGGACTTTTAGGACGTTCAGGGGCTTTGCGACTTTTCGGAGTTTCGAACTTGTGGGACGTTTAGGATTTAGGGATGTTTAGGGATTAGGGTTGAGGGTTGACATGCTTAGGATATTAGGGACGTTTAGGGGGTCAGGTTTCGATGGGGTTTCCGGGTTAGCCCGGGCTATCCGAAAGAAACCACACTAAGCCCTAAGCCCTAAACCCTAAACTCTAAACCCTAAATCTTCCCTAGGACTTACGAGAGCTTTAAGAGGGGGGAACATCAAACCTAAAAACCCTAAGCCCCACAGGCTACCAATTTCCCAATTTCCGGTTAAGAATCGGCAGGTCATCCAGTTTGTTTAAGGTTACATGGTCCGTTAATGTGGTCCCTCGCCTTCTTTAGAGGGTTCTGAAGGGCCCTTGGGGTTCTAGAGGGAATATAAGGGGTCTAGAAGGGTTCCCATTAAGGGTCTTGTAACTACCCTTAAGGGTTAGAAGGGGGGGGGGGGTATGGTTAAGGGGCCTGAAGACGAAGAGCCCATTGAAGAAAGCCACAAGAGTTGTAAAGATTTGATTCTGGGTTTGTAGGGTTTATGGGGCTTACAGTGCTTACTGGGCCCTCAGAGCCCTAAACTCCCTAAACCCTAACCCCTAAACCCTAAACCCTAAATCCTCCGAGTATGACTCCCTTGAGAATGGCGAGGACCGTGCTGGGTCCTCCCAGTGCTCGCAGCAGCGGCTGCCCTCTATGCCGGCTTTGCTGGATCCCCAGCCGGGTGAAGGTGGGTTTAGGGTTCGGGGTTCGCGGATGACCCGGGTTATGTTGTAAGGTGCTTCGATATCGTCCTCCAACGCTAAGCCCCAGACTTCTCTGTTCTCCCCCCCCTCGTGCGTGTTGCAAACATTCGCGGCCATCCATGAAGCGAAGGTGTCCTCAAGTCAAATTCTCATCACGCCCTTAAACCCTAGACCTACTTCTGGCCCTGAACCAAAAACCCTAACCCTAAACCCTGAACCTTTGACCCTAAACTCTAAACCCTAAACCCTAAACCCTAAACCCTAAACCCTAAACCCTAAACCCTAAACCCTAAACCCTAAACCCTAAACCCTAAACCCTACGCCCTAAGCCCTAAACCCTAAGCCCTAAACCCTACACCCTAAACCCTTAGAGTTTAGGGCTTTTAGGCCCTTTGGGTGCCACAGCTGGTGTGTTGAGGCCCAGGCTGACGGCTTCACCGGGTGGTCATTGACAGATCCGCGGCCGGCGCCGGACCGGCTCTGAGCAGTTGAGGGTTGAGGGTTTCGAGTTTAGGGTTTAGGGTCAAAGGTTTAGGGTTTAGGGTTTAGGGTTTAGGGTCAAAGGTTTAGGGTTTAGGGTTTAGGGTTTAGGGTTTGGGGTCAAAGGTTTAGGGCTTAGGGCATTAAGGTTTAGGGTTCTGCATCAAACAGCCCAGCAGCTGTCCGCGGAGGCTCCAGCGAGTCGCGGCCTTACGCAGCAACGGGCCGCGCCGAGGGCGGAGGCCAAGGCCGAGGCAGAGGACCAGGGTTTAGGGTTTGGGGTTTAGGGTTTAGGCTTTAGGGTTTAGGGTTTAGGGTTTAGGGTTAGGGGTTTAGGGGTTTAGGGGTTTCAGGTGTTCAGGGGTTTGGGGGTTTAGGGGTTTCAGGTGTTGAGGGGTTTAGGGGTCTCAGGTGTTCAGGGGTTCGGGGGGTTTAGGGCTTTAGGTGCCCTTCAAATCCTCCCATGATGGCTTGAACCTGTAAACCCACCTAAAGCCCAAACCCTGGCCATCAAAGCCCTGAGCTTCTCCTCAGTGGTTTGACTGGGGCCTTCTTTCGCCAGAGGACCCGGACAGCCCTGGCCAGGCTGCAGAAGATGAGCAGGAGGCCTGGCTGGGCACATGGGGTTCTTAAAGCCCTATGACTTGGCTTTGGGGTTTAGGGCTTAGGTTTCAAGGAGCCTAGGGTTTGAATGGGTTTAGGGTGAATCTTGAACACCAACACGAAGCCCTTAACCTAAATAACCCTCAACCTACAAAAGCCTGAAAAAGGCCTGAGTCCTCAACCCCGACAACCCCTAGCCCTAACCCCCCCCCCCCCCCAAAGCCCTCAAGACACAAGGCCCCGAACACTAAACCCTAAAACCCCTCAAGCTTCCAAGCCCTACACCCTCTAAAGGCCTGAGGGTGGTTTGCTTTAGGGTTGGCTTAGGGTTTAGAGTAGCCCTCAGCCCTGAACCCGAAACCCCTAGACCCCTAAGCCCTAAACCCTAAACCCTAAACCCTGGAAAAACCATGAGTCCCTAACACCCAAAAAGGGAACTTCAGACAAGCAGTTCTTGAAAAAGCAACCCAGTGGTTTGAGGGTTGAGGGTTGGGGTTTAGGGTTTAGGGTTTAGGGTTTAGGGTTTAGGGTTTAGGGTTTAGGGTTTAGGGTTTAGGGTTTAGGGTTTAGGGTTTAGAGTTTAGGGGCTTATGCTAGGGGTGGTTTAGGGGCTCAAGGCTCTGGGAGACAGGGTCTTAGGGTTTAAGGGTCTAGGGTGGGGGTTTTGGGGTGAGGACCTGGATGTTTAGGGGGTTTTCGGGGTGGGGTCGAGGCGTTTTGGGGCGAGGATTCAGCCTAGGCTTTCAGCCATGGTGCAGAATATGTGCCCGCTCTTGCTCCTTGAAGCTTCCCTAGACCCCAAACCCTCAACCCTAAACCCTAAACCCTTTTCCCTGAACCCTATTCGGCCGGCTCGGGCCGAACGCGGTGCGCCTGCTCCGGACGGCGCGGCAGCAGGCGGCGGAGCAGCAGGCCCAGTATGCACGCTGGGCGGGCCCTGCCTTGCACCAAAATGGCTCGCGTCCCTCAGCTGCTCGCTTCAGCAGGCCCTGTATGAGGCCTAGCTGGGGGTCGCGGGCCATCGCCCCTCCCGAAGCTGACCTGAGTGTCGGGCGCTAGGGGTAGGTTGGGCCGGCTGTGGCACCTTCACGAGTCTTAGTCTCACACGAAAATAGAGACTTGATGAATCAGAGAACAGGCCTAAGGCCCTAAACCCTAAGCCCTAAACCCTAAACCCTGAACCCCAGACCCTAAACCGGCTTAGCTCCAAGCTCGTCAGGGGGATCCCCTCACGTTTTTTGTTCCGGTGGTGGTCGTTCTCCTCTACCTGGGCTTCGGCACCATCTACTCGGCCGAGCGCGGCGCCCGGAGTTCAGGGTTTGGGGGCTTTCGGGTTTCGGGTCTAGGCTTCAGGGTTTAAGATATGTTTCAGAGGCTGCTGTAGCAAACATAGGACCCTGTGTAGCCCGACTGAGAGGCCGCTAACAGCCCTAAACCCTAAACCCTAGACCCTAGACCCTAGACCCTAAACCCTAAACACTAAACCGAGGTATTTCATGCCCATGGGTGACATCGGAGGAAAGCTGGCCGTGGGCTTCGGCGTCGTGTTTGCGATTCTCGTTTTTGCTGTGACGATCAAGGAAGTGCTATCGTAGCCAGCCGTTGGCTGGGCGGCAGCCTTTTTAAGATCTTCAACCCTAAACCCTAGACCCTAAACCCTAAACCTTTAACCCGACATCCTCCACCCTGAACTTAGGTAGATGGCCCTAAAACCCTGGCCCTAAACCCGAAGACTCCAAACGCAAACCTGACACCCCCGCACCCTGAAATGGGGGTTGATCTGGACTGTGGTCCTTGCGCTACCCTAAGTTTTCAGGAACAGAATCACCCCAAACCTTAAACCCTAAACTCTAAACCCTAATCCCTAAACCCCTGAAACGACCCAGAGCTTAGATCAACCCCTATGGCTCCTGGCACCTGCGCCTCCAGTTTCACGAAGCGGCGCGCGGCATTGATTTGAGCAAAAGGCTGACCGGGTTTAGGGTTTAGGGTTTAGGGTTTACGGGTTCGGGGTTAGGGTTGATTTCGGCAACTTGTCACTCGCTCCTTTGTATTCTGGGTTGGAAGAGGGCGCGGGGTCTAGGGAAGACTTGTAAACCCTAAACCCTAAACCCGAAACCCTTAACCCTTAACCCTAAACCTAAACCCTAAAAACCCAAACTCTACAACCTCAACCCTATGTAAACCGTGTTCTTGGTAGGGAGAAGCGCTCCCGCATCAAACTGAGGGGCTTGCTATGGCTGCTAGGTGCAAAGGCCAAGGGAGGCTTCAGGGATAAGCCGCGGGGAGGAGTTCGTGTTAAGGTCTTGCTGCGTGTACATGGCCTCCTTGCAGATACGAGTGAGTGTTTTTTCTGGGATGTCCTTTTGGGGATGCATATGCTGCAGGACCCGAAACCCTAAGCCCGGAGCCCCCTTTGCGAAGATGTGTGAGCCCCCAAGGATTCCGCCACGCCGCTTGGGCTCCAGAGCGGCGTTGTTTGTGTATGACCCTCGACCCTAAAGCTTTGGGTTTCGGGAAGCAAGATCTCACACGACTACTGGGCCGTGTAGCACTGCCGAGCCCCTAGCCCTACCCAGCGTACACGTCAACACCACACCGGTTCTACAAGCAAAGTGAAGACCGACGGGGCGCATGCCCAAGACAAAGAGCGCGGACCCCCGGTGACACCATGTGTGCATGGCACCAGTGATTATGTTCAAGCCAACAGTAGCCCCTGAACCATTAGAAGCCTTGACCCCTAAACCCTTGCAAGCCTTATGGAACCCTAAGCCCTCAGCAAAAAGCCCCAAGCCCGAAGCCCTAAGCCCTAAGCCCTAAGCCCTCAACCCTAAACTCTAAAGGCCCTAATGACGACCCCCAAACCCCCAGCCCCAGCTGGAGCCAAAAGTGCCCCCGAGGCAAGCCGGCCAAGAAGAAGAAGGAAAGCAGCAGCAGCAGCAGCAGCTCCTCCTCAGGTGGGTTCAGGGTTTAGGGTTTAGGGTTTAGGGTTTACGTGCAACAACCAACCCCGAAAGGGGTTCTACTTCTGTGTATTTGATCTCAACTCATAGGGGGTTGCTCGATCCCAATGAAGGGGGGTTCAGTTAAGCCCAAGAAAGCCCCAGACCAGCCACGCAGGATCCACCCCGCATGTATGCACCCACGATCTGTACAAACGCCCGAATTTCAGAAAGCTCTACGCCAGCCTTAGGTAAGACTCCTTTAAAGCTGTAAGGCTTGCAACCAGGCTCGAACTTCTGAAGTAACTGCGTAATATAGGGGTCGGGAAAAGGACTATTACTATTCCATTAGGGTCCCTTGCGAATTATAGTATAATGACCCCCAAAACCCTGTTCAATGATTAAGGCCCCCTATAGTAGAAGCCCTAAACCCTAAACCCTAAACCCTAAACCCTAAACCCTAAACCCTAAACCCTAAACCCTAAACCCTAAACCCTAAACCCTAAACCCTAAACCTAACCCTAAACCCTAAACCCTAAACCCTAAACCCTAAACCCTAAACCCTAAACCCTAAACCCTAAACCCTAAACCCTAAACCCTAAACCCTAAACCCTAACCCTAAACCCTAACCCCTAAACCCTAAACCCTAAACCCTAAACCCTAAACCCTAAACCCTAAACCCCAATCATACTATAAAAGCAGCTGCGTAGGTGAGGAGGAGGAAGAGGAGGAGGAGAAGAGGAGAGAGAGCAGCAGCAGCAGTAGCAGCAGTGGCCGCCCCAGCTCCCAGGGGCTTTCCCAGGCTTGGTGTGGGTTTAGGGTTTAGGATTTAGGGTTTAGGGTTTTAGGGTTTAGGGTTTATGGTTTAGGGTTTAGGGTTTAGGGTTTAGTTTGGGGTTTGGGGTTTAAAGGTTTAGGTTTTAGGGGACCATGTGAGGGGTGGGGTTTTAACGCTTTAGGGTTAGGGCTTAGGATTTAGGATTCAGGCTTTAGGGTCGTTATACGTTGGGCTTTAAGTACCTTAACTGGCGTGATGATATAGGCTACCTTACTTACAACCCTATGTTTGGGGTTTTGGCAGCTGAATGCGTAAGGAACTTTCAAGATTGAAGCCCCCAACCAAAACCCCAAACACCCCCCCCCCCCCCAAACCTCAAGCCCTAAGCCCCACCCCGAACCACAGCCCCCGAAGCACGTTTTCTGAACCCCCGAAGCCCAAACGCCATAACCCCTAAATCCCAAATCCTTCAACCCAGGCAAGCACAAGCGGCGCAAAGAGCGAAGCCGCAGCCAACAACTGAGTCGGGGAGTAGGGCTTTCGGGCTTTAGGGTTTAGGGTGGGTTTCTACTGGGCTCTTATATTTGTTTTGAGGCTTCGGGGTTTAGATTTTCGGGGTTCTGTCTGTTTTTTTGCCTACGGGGTTTAAGGGTTTGGGGGTTTAACTTAGGGCGTCTGGGATACTTGGGGTTCCGGGTGTTGCTTGGGGGGAGGTTGGCACCAGGGCTGCAGGGGCATGAGGGCTCCCAGAATTTGTCGCGACCGCATAAGGTGTGGCAGGAGTGTCGTTTCTTTGTCTTTTATTTCAGGGCGTGGTCTGCTCTGGCCTTTAGTTAAAAAGTTGCACAATGTGGGAGTTTACGAATATAGGGGACCCCTATATTAGACCCCCCTAAATAGTAAAGGACCTGCAAGAAGGAACCCCCGTAATTTTAACGCTACGCGACCCGCCTCGGCCCGGCCCAGCGCATCCGCGTGAGCATGGTGATTCCGCAGCGCCCAAGTCGCTGGACCCCAAGCAATAAGGGTTGGGTTTAGGGTTTAGGGTTCCGGGTTTATGGTTTATGGTTTGGGGTTTGGGGTTGAGGGTTGATTCAGGGTTGAGGGCTTAGGGCTCAAGGCTCAAGGTTCACGGTTTGGGGTTTAGGGTTTTTGGGTTTAGGGTTCAAGGTTCAAGCCAAACCCTCAAGCAAAAGCGGGGGAGGGGTCGGGGCACAGAGGGAGGGGGGGTCGGGGGGGAGGGGCGGGGGGGGCGGGGTGGCCTGCTGGGCGGCGGGGCTTCAGCTGCCCTGGTCCTGGCGAACCGTCCGCTTTCAGATTGTGGCCGCACCCTTTCCAGGCAAAGAAAAAGGGGGCCGACAATTGGCTTGGGCTTGGGGCGAGGATTTGGAAGGGGGTGCCTGTTCTCACAACCTATACACCTTCGGCCCGAATATCGTAAACCCGCGTGTGTGGGCTCGGGGTCCCGATGATGGAAGAGGGTCGAGGCTTTGTCTCTCACCTCAGCGCAGCGCGCATTGCCATCAGCCTTGTCCTTTGGGATGTTCCGCCTTATACTGCGACTCAACAAAATCGGTTGCCACAGGCGGGCCTTGCAAAAAGCGGGTGCAAAAAGCGGGTGCAAGATTTCCAACATCCACAGCAACAGTCCTTAATCGGGATTATGCTAGGTACTATATGTTTAGGGTTTAGGGTTTAGGGTTTGGGGTTCAGGGTTGAGGACCATCAGCCTTATCGTTGAAGTTGACTGTTGATCGCAGGCAGGGCCATGCCCGGTGCAATGCCATGTCATAAAGTGGAACCTACATAAGGGTTTCCGAAATTGGGGGGTACCGTTTAGGGTTTAGGGTTTAGGGTTTAGGGTTTAGGGTTTAGGGGGTCCTTATTAGAAGGGAATGCTACTATTTGGGGTCTATAATCCGGGTCCACCTATTCTCCTCGTAAACTCCCACATGCAACCACGAGGTGTTTGTCATGAGCTTGACCTCAGGTAGAGATACGTTGGTGTTGACATTTCAGGACAAGAGGGGCCAGATAGGTGTTTGCGTGAACTGATGCCGGGGCTTAGGTGCAACAGCTAAATCCTGAACCCTGCACCCCCCCCAAACCTAAACCCCAAACCCCAAACCTCTTAGGCCCAAAGCCGAAGCCTTGCAACCCAGAAGACCAAGAGCCGCCGCCCAAAATTGCGTTTAGGGTTTATGTTTAGGTTTTAGGCTTACTTGAAGGTTGGGGTTTAGGGCTGAAGGTTCATGGGTAGTCATAATCAGGGTTATACCTTCGCGCGATGTGTGGAAGGCCGTGATCGCCGAAGGCGCCGGGACGATGGCAAAGGCAGCGCGAGGGTTCGCAGGGTTTAGGATTAAGGGTTCAGGGTTCAGGCTCTAGGCTTTAGGATTGAGGGCTTATAGGCTTATGACTTATAAGTCTTCATAGGGTGCATGAGGCTCACAAGGCCCAGAGGCTTGCAAGGGACTCGTGGGGATGATAGGGAAATTTGGGCGCACATGGTTTTCACAGGGTTTTGGTTCAGGGTTTAGGGATTTAGGGTTTAGGTCTAGGGATTACAGAGTTTTTTTCGGGTGTCGAAGGGTTTGGCAGGGTTTCCAAATAGGGTTTAGAAGGCTTCATGCTTTAGCCCCAACCCTCAACTCTATCAGCCCTGCAATCCTTAGCCTTGGAAGCCCCTTATCCTGGAGGATCCGGGACAGTTAGCGCATAGAAGTTGCGAAGTAGGATAGCCCCAAAAGTTGGGTTCCTCGTAGTTTAGTGTTTAGGGTTTTATGTTACGCATCGGTTATTAAGTAAGATAACCTGCCAGAAGTTGGGTTCCTCTGAGGCAGCTTGGAATTCCTAAGTCTCCCCATCCTCCCAGTAAGCCCAAACCCTAAACCCTAAACCCTCAACCCTAAACATCCCTAAGCCCTACACCGCCCCAGGAAAGAAGCGGCCTGATGGCCCGCCCGGAGGTGAGGGGATCAGAGGGCCGGTTGTTCAGGGGGCTTGGGAGTTTTTTGACTTTGTGGGGGAAGGGGTTTGAGGGTTTTAGGGCTTGGGGTTCGGGGGGTGCCAATCGGAACCGTGCTTTGTGAGCCCGCATCATTAGCCTGCAGACCTACACACCCCAAGACCGCCCACTTACAACTCTCACGGAGTTAAGGCCTCTGCTTACTGCTTACAAAACAGGCACTTTTTTGTTGTATGCCGTGCCTGGGGTGGTGGGCGGGTTTAAGGAAGCTGAAGGGCTTGTGGGGCTTGGGTGTTTGGGGGAGGTTAAGGGTTCGGGGGTTGGGGGGGGGGAGATTTGCGGGGATGTTAGAGAATTTTCAGGGTTTAGGAGCTTAGGGGATTTGGAGTTCAGGGTTTAAGAGCCAAGGGCTCTGACACTCTACTCCAGGGTCGGTCGATTTTCGAAGTCGGGGTGAAAGCCTTCTTGCGGAGGCGAGATCCTGAGGTTGAGGGGACCAGAGGTCACACCAAAAGGTTCCATAATTTAGGTGACTGCCGCCCCCCTCCATGTCGGGCCCCTTGGAGCCAAGAGGATGTCAGCTGCCCTAAGCCTGAGATCCTAAACCCTAAGCCCAAAGCCCTGCACCCTAAACCCCAGAGCCCAAAAGCCCTGCATCCGAAGCCCTGCAAACGTGCACCCAACACCCTAAATATTCGGAGACTGGGGTTCCGGTTTTCAGGGGGGCCTCGACCCTAAACCAGCCCTTAAGCCTAAACCGCCTAAACCCCATCAAACACTCGCTTCACACAAGGCTATGCCATGGCGTACGTCCCCGGGTATCCGATGCCCGCCTGGGGCCTCCAGCGACTCCCCAAATCCCTAAACCCTAAACACCAAAAGCCCAAATCTCTCGCTTCGCTTTGCCAGCAAAGCCCATGCGTGTGGTGTGTGTGTGTGTGTGTGTGTGTGTGTGTGTGTGCCTTTCAGCGTTTCGAGCCGTTTGTCGCTCCCTGCCCCAGTCAGTGCCTGATGTTGTTTCCCCCTCCCACCCGTCTATATGTACACCCTGGACTAGCCATGCCAAGACCTGGCTGCCGCTACCCCAAACCCCAAACCCTAAGCCCCAAACCCCAAACCCTTAGCCCAAAACCCTAAACCCAAAACCCTAAACCCTAAACCCTAAACCCTAAATCCTAAACCCTAAACCCTAAACCCTAAACCCTAAGCCCATGACCATAAAGCCCAAGAGCCGCCAAACGGGGCAAGAATGGGACTTCGGAGAGCCAGGTCTGTGGCGTAACACTTCCAGTGTGGATGGTCGTCCTTCATGTCTACCCTAAACCGTAAACCCAAAACCCTGAACTGTGCTTAGGGTTTAGGGTTTAGGGTTTAGGGTTTAGGGTTTGGGGTTTAGGGTTTGGGTGTTTAGGGTTTAGGGTTTAGGTTTAGGGTTTAGGGGCTCGAGCGGAACCTTGGGGAACCAAAGTCGACATATTCCCAATGGTGGTCGAGTCTTTGAACCGACCTTTCGGCGACGACCCATCCACATTGACCTTGCTTTAAAAGGTACGACAACTACGCCCTAGAACGCGCAAACCCCAAAACCCTAAAGCCCTAAAGCCCTAAACCCTAAACCCTAAACCCAAAACCCTAAACCCAAAACCCTGGGCCATACTTGATCCAAGGTCGCCTATGGCGGCGGCCCTTGGGGGCCGTACGGGGCGTGCGGGTGCCCACAAGGGACGACCAAGGGCAGGTGGTGCTGCTGAAGGGTTTCGGGGTTTTGGGGGTTTGAGGGTTTTGAGGGTTTGAGGGTTTGAGGTTTTGAGGGTTTTGAGGGTTTGAGGGTTTGAGGGTTTGAGGGTTTTGAGGTTTTGAGGGTTTGAGGGTTTGAGGGTTCGAGGGTTCGAGGGTTTTTCGGGTTTACTTGAAGGTTGGGGAGGATGAGCGGGGGGGGCTTAGGAGCTTAGGGGTGGGGTAGAGAGGAGAGTGGGGATGGGAAGGCAAAGGGCGAGGGTTGGGGGAATAGGGAAAGAGGTCGGAAAACATGACAGGGGGTTAGGAGGGTGGAGAGCGGTGTCAAGGGAAATCAAGAACACATAAAATCATAACCCCCACTTACAACTAAGCAGGTTAGGTTTTTTGCTCTGGGCCTTCGTCGATTCGTGCTGTTCGCCACTAGAAGGCGAAGAATGTGAACTGTCAACCAGACTTTTGAGAAGCCTTTGAGGGAAGGCGCCAGCACGGACACGAGTGCACGCGCGTGGCGCTGAAACAAAAGCCACAACCCCAAGATAATCCTTGCAAACCTAAACCCTAAACAGTAAAGCCCTAATACCCAAACCGAAAAGGCCCTATGGCCCTAGTACCCAAGCCGTAAAGCCCCAAACCCTAAACCCTAAACTAAGTGAGGGGTCGCTTCCGTCGAGCGACAGACCCCGAACGCTCGGCCGAGGGCCTTACAGCCCGAGCGCCCAAGCGAAAAGAGAAACGGGAAGGGGAGGGTTAAGCCTCACCGTCTGTCCTGGACAGGCCAACGGACATCGGCCTTTTTTACGACAACGTCAGTACTCGGCTAAGGGATGGCCGGCACCCAGACCACCTTTAGCGTAGCTAAAGTATAAGCCCAAATCGTAACCCTGCCTCTGGAGGTGGTTCAGGGTTTTGGGTTCAGGGCAAGAATTTTTTAAGAGGCCCTGCAGGACCTGGAAGGGCCGGGTTCAGGGCTAGAGGAAGGCCCCCCGCGCCAAAGGGCCCCCGGGCGAAGAGGGCCGTATGAAAAATGTTTTTTTTTTTTATGTGGAACCGATGGTTTTGCGCACCCCTCCATTTTACACCAGAAGCGCCAGGAAAGCCCAGGAAGCCCCCAAGAGGCGCCAAGAGCCACCAAAAGGCTTCAAAAGCTTCAAAAGCCCCCTAAAAGAAGGGGGACCACAAAATTTGTCCGTGCCCACAATGAAAAATGCGATCTTTGAATATTGAAACGATGGTTTTAGGCACCCCTGCCCGCAATGAAAAATGTTGTTTTTTAGTACTGAAATCGATGGCTTTGGACACCCCTCCATTTCACCCCAAAAGACCAGGAAAGCCCCAGGAAGCCCCCAAATCAGCAAGGGCCTTTACGGGCCCTGACGTGCCGAAGGCCCGAAAAGGGCCGAGGCTACCCCGAACCCCAGCTTAAACCCCAGCGATTGAAATACTCATTGGCGAAAAGGCTTCAAAAGGCTTCAAAAGGCCCCCAAAAAAGAAGGGGGACCCCAGGATGCCCGTACCCGCAATGAAAAATGCGATTTTTTGGTACTGAAATCGATGGTTTTTCCTTCATTTTACCCCGGCAGGGCCAGGAAAGCCCCAGGACGCCCCCAAAAGGCCCCAAGACAAAAGGCTTCAGGCCCTTAAAAGGGGAATCCAGGAGCAGGCACGAAGGGTTTCCCTGACCTTCAAATAAATAAGGGCCCCCACGGGCCCTGACACGCCGAAGGCCCGAAAAGGGCCGAGGCTACCCCCAACCCCAGCTTAAACCCAAACAGCGCAACTTTAAAAACATCAAAGCAAGGACCAGAGCACAAGAAAATAAATTGCATAAACCCTAAACCCTAATAGAGTATAGTTTGGGTGGCCGGGGTGGGTTGACGGGCAACGCGAGCGCGCGGCCCGGGGTGTTTCACACCCGAGCGCGCGCCCTCCCCTGACACACCCTAAACCCTAAACTCTAAACCCTAAACCCTAGGACCCTAAACCCTAAACCCTAAACCCTAAGCCCTAAACCCTAAACCCTAAACCCTGAACCCTGAACCCTGAACCCTGAACCCTATACCTCCCCGGCTCCATCCCAAGGCCCCCCTATGGCATGCAGTGGGGCCCGCCAGGGGACTACAGCGCGGCACCCGGTCAGTGTCTGGGGCTGCTTCTCGGTAGGATTTAGGGCCAAGTTTGTGTATGGTTTAGGGTTTAGGGCTTAAGGAACTTAAAATGGAAATAATTGGGGTTGGGACTACTCGGAATCATAGGAATCAAAGGAGTACCTAGTTCTCAACCTCCACAATTCACAAGAATGCATGGCCAAGAAGGATCCCCTTGTACGGGTCGGGCTGGGCCCATGCGGTCGACGTGCAGCGTCCAGAATTAGGTTTGTGTAAGGCGCGAGAAAACACAAGTCCTAATCCCTAATTCCTAAACAGGGTATTTACGAAAGCTAGCTTTTTGGAGAGTTCGAGAGTTTTTGTGTACAACCTTCTTGTTTTGGAACGAAAAGGCCTTGAAAACCTTAGTCCCTGATATCTCAGAGATTGAAGGAGTCGTGGGGCGGGGGGGGGACTTTGGTGTCAGTCGCAAGGCGATGCCTTGCGTGTGGGGGTGTTTTGTTGCCCCTTGGGATCTTCAACTTATGCTGACATACTCATCTGCGGAGCATAGTTTTCGTCCGCACTTGGAGGTCCATGATGGTCCATGGTACTTACTAACCAATTATAACTGTACTTAAAACCCACTTCTAAGCCCCTTAAATGCCCTAATATAGTTACAAGTACAGTTACAAGTACAGTTTTAATTGGTTAATAGGTACCATGGACCTCCAAGTACTGCCGGGTGTCCCAAGTGAGAGACCCGCGTGCGCGACCAGGCTGTGGATGTGTGCTTTGCTCGCAGCAGGGCATCACCGCCAAGCCCGAAAAGCCCGAAAACCGAAGTCCTTAAACCTAAGCCCGAAATCCTTAAATCCTAAGGCCCTAAACCCTGAGTCCCTAACTCCCCCAACCCTTACCTCTCTAAATCCCAAACCCTAAACCCCCAAACGCCAAGCCCCAAACCCTCAACCCTCGACCCTAAACGGCCAAAGTAGAAGCCAAAAAGTTGGAAACTCAAGAGCCTCAATGCCGACGAGTAAAGTATGGGGAATCCCAGCACCATTTCTTAAAAAGGTTTCCAACTTTTTGGGGTTTAGTGTACACAGGCCAAACCAGCCGGGCGATCAAAAGCGACCGACACGACCGCCGGGGTCGCGGCCTGCGGCCTGAGAATGGGGACTAAACCCCTAAACCCCTAAACCCCTAAACCCCTAAACCCCTAAACCCCTAAACCCCTAAACCCCTAAACCCCTAAACCCCTAAACTCTAAACCCCTAAAGTTCAGGGCTTTGGGGCTTCGAGTTTGGGTAGGGCTTTGGGGATTAGGGTTTAGGGTAAGGGGTTTCGGGTTTAGGGTTAGGGGTTTTCGGGTTTAAGGTTTGGGGTTTGGGTAGTTTGGAGTTCTGTCGGTTATTGGGGGCTGTCGGGTTTGGGGCAAGGAAGGTTTGGAGGGTTTTGCTTGTTTTGGGTTTAAGGTCCTAAACCCTAAACCCTAAACCCTAAACCCTAAACCCTAAACCCTAAACCCTAAACCCTAAACCCTAAACCCTAAACCCTAAACCCTAAACCCTAAACCCTAAAAGGGCTCCGGGAGTCGGGGTTGCTTGCAAACCCGAAACCCCGAGTCGGGAATGAGGGAATTCGGTGCCGTATATCCCCAATATCCTTTAGGGGTTTTAGGGTTTTAGGGTTTTAGGGTTTCAGGGTTTTAGGGTTTTAGGGTTTTAGGGTTTTAGGGTTTTAGGGTTTTAGGGTTTCAGGGTTTTAGGGTTTAGGGATTGGGGACATAGCTCCTTCATTCCCAAAACAAAAGCGTAGGTCTAAGTATCGAACCGGCTATAGCACCATATTCAGTTGGTGCGGGATCCAGAGTATATAGGCACTTATTCCCTCTTTTCAGGGTTTAAAGTCCTTATAAACCCCTTCAAACCCCTATCTCGGCGAACCATTTTATTTATTCCTAGGTTACTCCTGGGTCTAGTTTTCATGTTCTGATGATAGCTCATTCTCAAGATCTTCTTTGGCTTTTTCTTGGAATGGGGTCATGCCTATACTTGCTTCAGTTTTCTCACCAAGCTTCTGTTTTAGTTTTAGCCTAGCTCTCTCTCTCTCTCTCTCTGTTTTCTTTCTCTCTCTCTCTCTCACTCTTTCTCTCTCTCTCACTCTTTGTGCATTGTCTCTCATTTTGCATGCTACTGTCCATGTCTTCTCTCATTTTGCACAATCTTTTCCCATGCAGTGGGTTGAGAAAAACGACAACGCTTCGTTTAGGGTTTAGGGCCTACTTGACGGCTCCTGCTGTAGCCGACCATGGAAGTTGTTACGACGTTCCTTTGCTTCTGCTCGCTTGCAGATGGGCGGAGAGTCACAACCCCCCCCCCCCCAGCCCAAACTAAAGGTGGTTTAGGGTTTAGGTTTGGGGTTTAGGGTTTCAGGTCTAGAGTTTCCACCCCTGTTTCCACCCCTTACCCTGACCAGAAAGGGTGTTGCAGGCAGCCAGGAATCAACTTTACGCCCTTCAATGGGGGTTTACTGCAGGATCTAGGGTAGTTCGAGAATGGGGGCAGCGGTAACCCGACCTTCGAATCGGTAGCTCCAAAACACCGAAGCCACCCTAAACCCTAAACCCTAAACCCTAAACCCTAAACCCTAAACCCTAAACCCTAAACCCTAAACCCTAAACCCCAAACCCCAAACCCCAAACCCTAAACCCTAAACCCTAAACCCTAAACCCTAAACCCTAAACCCTATCCCCAAACCCTTAGCCTCAAAGGCATGGACTTTGGGGCCTTCAACGGCCGCGACCGTGACGAGCGCGACAAGGGTGCGAAGTGGGTGCCGGCACCCGGGGGTTTAGGGTTTAGGGTTTAGGGTTTAGGGTTTAGGGTTTAGGGTTTAGGGTTTGGGATTTTTGGGGTCTATAATATCGGTTATGTATGACCCCCCACATATACATGATAGACCCTATCTACCTAAGTAGCCCCTCCTTTAGTCCCTTGATACACGCTGCGCTGGACAGTTCGGAGATCAGTTTCAAGGGTCTAGGGAGTCTGGGGTAATAGGGGCCTTAGCTTGCGTCATGCGGTGTGAGCCCTTAAACCCTAAACCCTAAACCCTAAACCCTAAACCCTAAACCCTAAACCCTACACCCTAAACCCTAAACCCTAAACCCTAAACCCTAAACCCTAAACCCTAAACCCTAAACCCTAAACCCTAAACCCTAAACCCTAAACCCTAAACCTCCCCTTTCCTTTATGGCCGCTTGGTTGGGTGGCAGCATCTTTCATCTGCTTTCGCGTTGGCTATCAGCACGTCTACTGCCCCGAAACCCCCTAAAGCCTAAGCGCTAAAACCCTTCAACCCTTCAACCCTTTAGCCCTTTAACCCTGAAACCCTGAAACCCTTTAACCCTTTAACCTTTAGCCCTTTACCCCTTTAACCCTTGAACCCTGAAACCCTTTAACCCTTTAACCCTTTAACCCTTGAACCCTTTAGCCCTTTAAGCCTTGAACCCTTAAACCCTTTAACGCTTTAACCCTTTAACCCTTTAGCCCTTTAACCCTGTGTTTTTTTTTAAAACCCTTTAACCCTTAAACCCTTTAACCCTCAACCCCTCAACCCTCCACCCCTCAAGCCCTCAAACCCTAAACCCTGAACCCTTTAACCTTTTAACTTGGGATGTTGCCCCTTATGTCCTTAATAATAGGAACTATAGTACCCCCTATTATCATCCCTAGAAAGGACTGTTAGTGTAAGGGCGAACATCCCAACCTGAAACCCTAAACCCTAAACCCTAAACCCTAAACCCTAAACCCTAAACCCTAAACCCTAAACCCTAAACCTTAAACCCTAAACCCTTTAAGCCCTATAACCAAAGCTGCCAAGGTGCCCGGGCGCGGTCGGAACCCCGACCTCGAGGCCAAGAGAAAGCAGGGCCTGGCGTTTAGGGTTTAGGGTTTAGGGTTTAGGGTTTAGGGAGAAGAGTTTAGGGTTTAGGGTTTAGGGTTTAGGGTTTAGGGTTTAGGGATTAGTTAGAGTTTAAGGTTCAGGGTGTTATAGGTCTACGGCTTGGGAGGTGGCTGGGGTGGCGTTGTGTGTACAGTTTGGGGGTCGGAATAAGTACGAGTAGTATTCCCTTAGGGTCCCTTTATGATTATGCTATCATCAGCCCCCCCAAAAAACCCTATTCTCATGATTAAGGCCCCTATATTAGGGTTTAGGGTTTAGGGTTTAGGGTTGAGGGATTCAGGGGCTGCAGGCTAGGGGGGGGGGGGGGGGGTTGGGGGTTTAGCCGCTGAAGCCCGCAAGAGAAGCCCGCCGAGCACATGGAAATCTCACCCTTAAACAAACTAAACCCTCCCTAAACCCTAAACCCTAAACCCTAAACCCTAAACCCTAAACCCTAAACCCTAAACCCTAAACCCTAAACCCTAAACCTAAACCCTAAACCCTAAACCCTAAACCCTAAACCCTAAACCCTAAACCCTAAACCCTAAACCCTAAACCCTAAACCCTAAACCCTAAACCCTAAACCCCAAACCCTAAACCCTAAACCCTAACCTGGAACGCCCACTTGCGAGAGGTATACTTCTGCTGAAGCCAAACAGGGTTTAGGGTTTAGGGTTTAAGGAACCCTGAAGCCATACTTCAACTTGGTAGCCCAGTGGTACTCTTTCCGTTTTTTTGGAGTTCAAGGTTCCCCTATGAAATAGCCAACCCCAAAATGGGTGCCCTTATTGAAATATGGTTACTGGGCTACCAAGCTAAGCCCTGGACGTAGGACCCTAGGGTGGCGCAGGCACCGTAGGGTTAAGGGTGTACCCAAAAGCCTTAAATCCCAAACCCCAAGCCCTGAACCCATACCCTAAGCCCCAAGCCCTCAGCCCCCAAATCCTAAACCTCAAACCCTAAACCATACACTCTGACTTCGGGGCTACTAAACCCCAACCCTAAACCCTAAACCCGAAACCCCAAACCCTAAACCCTAAAGCCAAAACCCTAAACCCTAAACCCTAAACCCTGCGGCCCTGTGTGTTGAGGCGGAGAAGCTGACCGGCGTCCCTCTCGCGCGCAACTACAGCGAGCACGACGACAGGCCTCCATTTAGGGTTTTGGGGTTTTGGGGTTTAGGGTTTTGGGTTTAGGGGTTTGTTTAGGGTCTTAGGTTTTGGCTTGAGGGGTTTAGGGTTTTGGTTTAGGGTTTGGGGTGTAGGGCTGCTTGAAGCTTAAGGGTTGAAGGCTTGGGGCACAGTTTGGGGTTTCGCTTGGCTTTGGGGCGGAGGCCTCAATGCCTAAACTCTACCTAACACTTCGGCGTTCATCCTATACAGTAGGTCTTCTAAGGAAACACCGCAGGCGCCTGAAACCCCAACATCAACAAAGGCCTGAAGCCTCAAACCCCAAACCCCAAACCTTAACATAAACTCCAAACCCTGTAGCCTCAAAATTTGGGATGTTCCCCCCACTTATGCTCTGATAGGGAATATAGAATAGGGATTATAGTACCCCCTCTTGTAATCCCGATTAAGGACTGTTAGTATAAGGAGGACATCCCAGCCCGAAAGCCCCAAACCCCCAACCCCTTCCCCCTTCCCCAAATTCCCCCAAAACCCCCCCAACAATCCTGAAGCCCGAGCCCCCTAAATCCGTATCTCTCTAATCCCTCCGCTCCTAATGCCTAGAACCTGTAAATCTTAAGCCCTAAGCCCTAAGCCCTAAGCCCTAAGCCCTAAGCCCTAAGCCCTAAGCCCTAAGCCCTAAGCCCTAAGCCCTAAGCCCTAAGCCCTAAGCCCTAGGCCCTAATCCCTAAGCCCAAAGCCCGAAGCCCTAAGCCCGAAGCCCTAAACCCTAAACCCCAAGCCCTAAACCCTGGACCCTAGTCTCACCTCACAACCCCTACAAAACCCTCAGCACGAAGGCCCGGGCTTCCCTATTAAAGAGCCTGTGCCGGAGGCGGAACGAAGGCGCCCCTGCTGGCAGGCGCTGCCGGGAAGAGCGGCCTCGGATTGCTCTTGAGGATTTCGGGTTTGGGGGTTTAGGGTTTGGGGTTAAGGGTTTAGGGTTTAGGGTTTGGGGTTTCGGGTTTAGGGCTGTAGGTTCTTTCGTGGGGGTGGAGGGTTTGGGGTCCGGGGTTTAGTCTTTTTTTGTGTGGGTTGATCTGCATGTTGGGCACCTTTTTCGCTATCTCTTTGCTGAATAGACACCCCGGAAGGGCAGAATTTTGATTAGCACATCATGTAGAGTGTCGGTTTTTTTGTTAAAGTCTTGTTTTCTTTACCGGTGTTTCGCGGACCATGGAAACTTTGCAAGCCCTCAGCCCTCAGACCAGGGATGTTCGTGCGACAACGTTGTTTAGGGCTTATCGGGTTTAGGGTTTAGGGTTTAGGGCTTGTGGGGTGTAGGGCCTATAGGGTTTGGGGCTTGTAGGGTTTAGGTTTTTTGTTTGGACCCCGGCCTCAAAGCCTCAAGCCCTGCAACCCTAAGCACGCATCGAACAGCCCCAAAGACTCGGCCGCTTTTTGCGGCTCAGGGCTTGGGTTTCGGGGTTCAAGGTCCGGGGGTTTGGTTGTCCGGGTTCAGGGTTGTGAGTTTAGGGAGTGCTTGGGGGTGTGGAGAGGCGGGAAAGTTCCTCTCCCTCAAAGACCCTAGGCAAGAAGCCCTAAAGCCCCTGCACCCCACGCCTCGTGCTGTTGAGGCGTGGAGGCTCGCCAGGTGGCAAATGGAAGAATGATATGTGGTGACCTTGGAAGCTGAGCCGTAACTGCTGTAGGGTTTTAGGGTTTAGGTGGAAGTTAAGCGTGGAACTGGTACGGCCTGGTTTGGCCCTACGTTCTGAAGTTGGATTGCAACGGTTGCATACAGGAGTGCTGTGATGTTGCGAGGAGGTGATTTGCATGGGCATAGGCGTGACGACTAGGAACATCCGGCAGGCTTTGTGTGTATGCGTGTGCTGTCTTCGGCACGTATAGGTCGGGCTTGATGGGTGCGGTCAGCTTGCAAAGGCCTAGTTGAAAAAAAAGCCCTAAACCCTAAACCCTAAACCCCAAACCCCAAACCCCAAACCCTAAACCCTAAACCCTAAACCCTAAACCCTAAAGCCCTCGTTCAGGCAACGAAAGCACCCTACGCAGTTTGAGCAGCCCTCAACCACAGATCCAACTCCCATGCCTCCGTGCACCGAAGACCACACACCCCAACAAAATCCAAAACAAAATAGAGAGAGTTGAGGGTCTAGGGTTTAGGGTTTGGGGTTTAGGGTTTAGCGAGAGAGAGAAGTACAAGAAACAAGAGAAGCCGGAAACTTGCCCTCGCCCCAGGCCCTAACCCCTTTTCCTTTGCGCCTTACGGCCCCATTCGAGTTGAGGTTTGAGCAGCTATCAAGGGACGAGCCGAAGAAGAGTGACGACTGAGCGCCGAGCGCGCCGGAGATGCGATGCCGGGGGTTTTAGGGGTTAGGGTTTTCGGGGGTTTTAGGGTTTAGGGTTTAGGCAGGGTTGAGGGTTTAACCCTAAGCCCTAAACCCTAGGGGTTGGTTTAAGGCTTTTTTGAGTTTCAAGGTTTTATCACCGAAGCCTCGAAGCACTTCAGTGCTGGGGGTTTAGGATTTTGGGAACCCTACGCCCAGAGCCCTTGATCCCTAAACCGGCTGAAGGGAACCCTAAGCCCTAAACTCCAAACCTTAAACCCGCAACCTTGAACTAAAACCCTAAACCCTAAACCTTAAACCTTAAGACCCAAACCCTAGAAACCCACTGAAGTCCCAAAGACTTACACCCTGACCCGAAACCGCCGGCGGCTCCGTGCTGAAAAGCAGCTTCGTCGTTTCACGCCGGAGACGCACCGCGCAACAGAGCGCCTGAAAGACGGACACGGGAGCCCGAGGGTTTCAGGGTCAGGGGCCTTGAGGGGTTATATAGGGTTTAGGGTTTAGGGTTTAGGGTGTAGGGTTTAGGGTTTGGGGTTTAGGGTTTAGGGTTCAGGGGGTTTAGGGTTTGAGGTTTAGGGGGTTTAGGGTTCAGGGTTTAGGGGGTTTGTCACGGGGGTTTGGGGCGCTTGAGGCGGGGAGGCTGGGCTCCTGTAGTCCTGAACCCTCAAGGCCGCAAGCCTGCCGCCCCCGAACCCCGAAGAAGTGAGCCCTGGACGTCTTGCTTGACACGCTGCCCGCTGCACTGGTCCCTTGCCTGGCCCAGTGTCACCAGAAGCTCGTAGGGTTTCATTCTGAAGTTCTCAGCCCAGTGCTTGAGCAGCTACCGCTCTCTTCTACAAGCATGCTTGCAGCTGTGTGCAAGAAGCAGCAGCTTCCGCTGCATGGCCCCAGTCATGCGAACAACCACAGGCAGCTGTCTAGCTAGCACATGCCCGGAAGGGCACAAGACCCCATGGGCAAGCGATTCCGGTGACTGCCATGCCGCTGATCGTCGACAGCGTGAAGCGTGACCTGACTGCTGTCGCAACTCGACAGGTTCAGTCCTTTCAGCGATATCCATTTGTGAGAACACTATCTACTAGTGACCAGAACAACAGCACTGATAATGTTGAAAGAGTAGCGGCACTGATAATAAAGATAGAATGGTAATGGTAATGGAAATTTTCATATTAGTAAGCATACTAAGGCATCAAACTGGCCTTGGCACCTTTGCTACTTTCCCTCCTGTGACAACCCAAGGGAGACCGAACGCTTTGCTGGATGTCTCCCCTTCTTCACCCGCTTGCACTACCGTGGTCCGTAAACCCTAAACCCTCAACCCTCAACCCTCAACCCTCAACCCTCAACCCTCAACCCTCAACCCTCAACCCTCAACCCTCAACCCTCAACCCTCAACCCTCAACCCTCAACCCTCAACCCTCAACCCTCAACCCTCAACCCTCAACCCTCCACCCTCAACCCTCAACCCTCAACCCTCAACCCTCAACCCTCAACCCTCAACCCTCAACCCTCAACCCTCAACCCTCAACCCTCAACCCTCAACCCTCAACCCTCAACCCTCAACCCTCAACCCTCAACCCTCAACCCTCAACCCTCAACCCTCAACCCTAAACCCTAAACCCTAAACCCTAAACCCTAGACCCTAAACCCTAAACCCTAAGCCCCAAACCCTATACCCTAAACCCTAAACCAAGAATTACGAATGGTATCACCTTCTTGATGGCTGCACTGACTACTTGGAAGGTTCATGGGTAGTTGTTGAATAGGGTTCTAAGTGCCTCAATGAAGGTTGTAGTAGGTTGCCTTGTTTTGCTACCAACGAACCTTCATGTACACTTGGAAAAAACCTATAGCTTCTTGCTGCAAGTGTCCCTAAGACGAGGAATCGAAGGTTCTCCTTTGCAGCAGCCAGAAGCCCAACCCCCAGCCCCCCTTTCTCCTAACCCCTAAACCCCAAATCCGCAACCCCAAACCCTCAACCCTAAACCCTAAACCCTAAACCCTCAACCCTAAACCCTCAGCCTTAAACCCCAAACCCTCAACCCCCAAGCTGACGCAGGTAGAATGGGGGAGGCAGAAGATGCAGGAGCGGGGGCATCTTGGGTTGGTGGGCTTGGTGGACCAGGGTTCAGGGTTCAGGGTTCAGGGTTTAGGGGTTTAGGGTTTAAGGTTTTATCATGTAATGGAGAGTTCAGGAGGGCCACGAGCCAAAAGCCTGGTTGAGGATTGTTGGGTTTAGGGTTTAGGGTTTAGGCTTGTCGGGTGTAGGGTTTAGGGTTTAGGGTTTAGGTTTTAGGGTTTAGGGTTTAGGGTTTAGGGTTCGGGACTTTTAGGCTGCAGGGCGAAGGGGTTCTAGATCTGCAGGGAGGCCCGCCCATGGCCCCCTAAGACCCGAGGATCCCCTCACGTGGAGGCCTTGCAGACAGCCCAGCCAAACGGATAGTTCCAAAACATCTCCATTTCACGGGTTCAGGGTTAAGGGTTTAGGGTTTAGGGTTTAGGGTCTAGGGTTTAGGGTTTAGGGTTTAGGGTTCAGGGTTAAGGTTTAGGGTTTAGGGTTTAGGGTCTAGGGTTTAGCGTTTAGGGTTTAGGGGGCAAGGTCTTGACCTGCCCCACGAAGTACTTACTGGCTCTTCGTAGGAATGAGGGAATAAGGTACTGACCCCATATAAGCACTCAGAAAGGGTATAGAATTGGGGGAATTTGAGGTGCCTCATTCCTCATTCCCTGCTAAGACCCTACACCCTAAACCCTGAACCCTAAACCCTTATGATACCCTCCCGTCTAGGCGGCTGTGCGGTGCAGAAGAACCGGTCCTTTTCGGCCAGGGAGGGCTTAAGGTTGTAGGGTTTAGTAGGGTTTGGGGTTTAGGGCTTAGGGTCTAGGGCTTAGGGTGTAGGGTTTCGGGCTTCCCACTCCTCCAAACCCCCCTTCCCACAGGAGGGCGACTACGAGAAGGCTGCGCAGCACTTCGGCATGGCCCTGGACCTGCGACTCGGGAGAGATGGCCTGGGCTCAGGGTTTGAAGGGTTTAGGGTTTAGGGTTTAGGGTTTTGGGTTTAGTGACTGCCTCTTGCGAGGCTTTTTTCTGGGTAGGTCTTGGCTTTGGGGGTTTTGGGCTTTAAGGGTCCTAGGATATCGGGAGGCTAGGTTGAGCGGCCTCCCACACACACACACCCTGCTCCATCTCACGAAGGACACACCAAGCCACAGAATGGGGTTTGGAAAGTATAGAGTTAAGGGTTAACACCCAACAACCTCCAAACTTAAAACGCCCCTCCTGAAACCCCACTAGTGGTTCTTAATAGGGATTATAATAGCGGGTACAATATTCCAGAATAGACCCCAATACAGACTGTTAGTCGAAGGGGGACATCCCAAAGTAAGGTCCTCGCTGCCGGCAGCTGCAATACTGCCGAATCGCAGACATATCCGCAACAATGTTGGCAATTGCGTCTTTGTGTAAAGAGGTATGCCGCTTAGTCTAAAGGGCCTCCAAACAAAACCGCAAATAACCCCAGCCCCCAAATGCCAAACCCCAAACCCTAGGTAACCCGACCTTAGCCAGGGCCCTTATGGCCCTACTCATAGCGACACATGAATTGAAACTTGAAACCCTAAACCCGAAACCCTAAACCCTAAACCCCTAAACAGTAAACCCGAGCCAGCCAAGGAGACCTGGGTTCCTTCAGGCGGGTGGGGGGGGGGGGGGGGGGGGGGGGGGGGGTTAGGGTTTAGGGTTGGGGGGGGGGGGGGGTCTCCAGTTTTAGGGTTTAGGGGTTCAGGCGTTATCCCTTAACCCTAAACCCTAAACCCTAACCCTAAACCCAAAACCCTGAACCTAAGTTTGAGTATTGAGTTTAGGGACGTTTTGGGTTCAACTGTGGTTTAGGACCAAGGGTTCGGTGTTGACTTGGGCTTAGCGGTCTGTTTCCCAGACCCCTAGGAGGATCCAGAAACTAAATTTATGGTATCCTAATTTAGGGTTTAGGGTTCAGAGTTTAGGGCTTTGACCTCTGGAGCCTGCTTGAGGGTTCATGGGTAGTTATAAGCAGGGTTAGAAGCAAGGTAGCCCGTATCATAACCTGAATTGGGGTACTGCTTACAACTGCCCATGAACCTTCAATAGCCCTAAACCCTACACCCTAAACCCTAAACCCTAACCCTAAACCCTAAACCCTTAGCCCAACCCTAAAACCCTAAACCACAATTGCCCGTGGTAAGGGTTTAGGGTTTCTAGGTTGAGGGTTTACCGGCTTGGGGTTTAGGGTTTAGGGTTGTGGGTTGTGGGTTTCGGGTTTAGGGTTTAGGGTAGCTGTCTACTTGAAGGTTCGTGGATAGTTATCAGTAGGGCTAGCTGCCCATGAACCTTCAAGTGCATCCCTTAGCGTCTCTGCTTTCACGCTTTCACGGACCGGCTCAGCAGCTTGTTGCTCTTTGCCTGCGCGGCAAAGCGCGGTCCTGCGATGGCGCCCCACTTGCCACGGCTGCCGCAGCAGGAAGTGGAGGCAAGTTTGATCACCTCCCCCCAAAGGGGTACAAGGGGTACCCCCAAAGTAGTGCCTCCTGTTGTGTCTTGACTTCTTGGGAGTACCCTTGTAAAGGGAGGTTCAGGGACTTTAGTGATTAGGGGGTTCGGGGTTGAGGGTTGAGAGGACTGAGGGGAAGGATCCCCCCACCGAAGCCCTAAACAACTTCCCGTTTCTTCGTAGGGAATTGGGGAACTAGGTGCGTTGTATAGGGGGATATAAGGAACTTGATTCACTCATCCAATGCTAAGAACTAGTACTGCGACTTACTTCTGCAGGCCTTGTGTCTTGAGGAGTATAGACGAGAATCGCATCACTCATGCTCATGTCTTTACTCGTCATAGTTTCATGATGATGATGGTGATGATGATAATGATGAGGTTTATTCCCTAAACCCCAAACCCTGATCCTGACATCCTAATCCTGTTTTCTAAAAGCGCTTCTTTCTAGGACCCAGAGTAAGATGGGGGTCGGAATAAATACCAATAATAAGTATTCCCTTGTGTTCCCTTTATCAAATTTACTACAATGACCTCCAAAACCCTATTCTAATTGTTAAGGCCTCTACAGTAGAAGCCCTAGAGCCTAAACCCTAAACCCTAAACCCTAAACACTAACCCCAAACCCCAAACCCTAAACAGAGTAGGCCCCTTCTTCGTCAGGACCGCCTCCGACGGGCCAAGGCAGACTTCGAGGAGAGCCTGTCGCGACTCCGCGAGGAGTTCGACAGCCCCTGAGCAGCAGCTTTTCGGGTTCTTCGGGGAGGGGTTAAGGGTTTAGGGTTTAGGGTTTCGGGTTTCGGGTTTAGGGTTTAGGGGCAGCTATAAGTAGGCTGAAACCGGTTAGGGGCCGTATTAAGGGACCATGTAACTGCCACCCTAAACCCTAAACCCTAAACCCTAAACCCTAAACCCTAAACCCTAAACCTAAACCCTAAACCCTAAACCCTGGACCCCTAAACCCCAAACCCCAAACCCCAAACCCTAAACCCAGAAAGTGTAACCCTAAACCTGTGAGAAGGTGTCCAGCAGCAGGCGCGCGATTTGGCATCACTCTACGGCGGGCGCCGAGGAGATCTGGAAGAGGCATGTGCAGCTCCAACAACAACGACTGAAGCCTATAATTATAAAAATACAAACATAAGATATGATATATATATATATATATATACATATATAATTATTCATACAAATATATGCTGTTATATATGGTATTAGTTATATGAGGCTATGTATATATATATATATATAAGTGGCAGTCACTGCGGAGGTCCAGCGCGCTGCCCCCAAAGATCCGAGCGCCAGCCCGTGTGCTTCGTTCGCCTGCGCCAAAATTGCGTCCAAACTCGGGGATGAGATGCACGTACGGCCCATGCTGGAAGACGAGGCTTGGCAAGAAAGGACTACTGCTACTACTGCTACTACTGCTACTACTGCCACTACTGCTACCACTGCTACCACTGCTACCACTGCTACCACTGCTACCACTGCTACCACTGCTACCACTGCTACCACTGCTACCACTGCTATCACTGCTACCACTGCTACCACTGCTACCACTGCTACCACTGCTACCACTGCTACCACTGCTACCACTGCTACCACTGCTACCACTGCTACCACTGCTACCACTGCTACCACTGCTACCACTGCTACCACTGCTACCACTGCTACCACTGCTACCACTGCTACCACTGCTACTACTGCCACCGCCACCACCACTGCTGCTGCTGCTGCTGCTGGCAATCCCCAAGTCCGATGCTTACTGGTGCGGTGCGATTGTCTCAGGACATGGTTGTTGCAGAGATTGACACCTGCACCACGGGTGCTTTGGACATGTCAGAGAATGTGGTGGACATCGTACTGTGCATCTTGTCAGCATACTCTGTATAGAACTTGGTACCATAAGCTGGCGCTTGCGGTGAGGCCGCGAGGAAGCCGAAGCCATCCGCAAGATGCAAATGCAAAGTTCGGCTACGGGAGGACGAACGGAAGCAGAGCTCGAAAGGCCCGCTACAGGGACCTGCGCGCGCCTGCCAAAGGGGGGTTTAGCGTTTAGGGTTTTGGATTTAGGGATGAGGGTTTAGGGTTTAGACGGCGTCTAGGTTTTTTGGGCAAGTGCAAAGAGAGATGTGCAGAAGTCGGACTACCTGGGCGACGTTTATCTTGAATTTCCTCCCGTATAGGGCCCTCTGAAAATTCCCAAATGGATCATTCTCCACTTGAAGGTTCACGGAGAAGTATAACTAGGGTTCTAAGTAGGGGAACCGAGATTGGAACTTGAACTAAAGGTCTTGTAATCCTCCGACCCATGAACCGTCAAGCAGGTGGCTGGAACATGGAAAAGCCTGGTAGTGGCCTGTTGTCTTACTTGCACCTGCTTGCGCTAGTCGTAGTTGTGAGCCCTAAGCCCCTAAGCCCTAAGCCTAATACCCTAAGCCCCAAACCCTATGCCCTAAACCCTAAACACCCTAAAGCCTAAGCGGATGCAGGTTCGACCGGAGAACCGCCTGGTTGAACATTGTTCCTTGGGTAAAGAGGGTTTGAGGAGGCTTTAGGGTTTGAGGGTTTTGGGGTTTTGGGGTTTTGAGATTTTAGGGTCTTAGGGTTTGAGGGTTTGAGGGTTTTAGGGTTTTATGGGTTTGGGACTGTTTAGGGTCACAGGCGCGCACGGGCGGCGCTTTTACCTTGTTTCAGAAGTTGCAAGGTTCTGTTTCCGACAGTAGCTGTGCCTCATAGTTGTGCGGGGTATTTTAGGGTGTTTCGGTGGCTTTTTCTCGGCAAGTACGGAAGAACCTCGCAGGGTTCCCCAGGGTCCCAAGAAGAACGTCGGAGGTTCCTGCAATCGTCATCGTGGCCAACGCCCTGGTTATCGGCGTCAGTCTCGACGTGTATCGCGGCCGAGCTTGCATGACAGCCCTGCTCTCCAACCCAAGGAACCCTAAACCCTAACCCCGGGGTGGGGGGGGGGTGGTCGGGAGGGTGAAGACTGAGGTGGTCACATTGGTTGGCAGGTGCTGGAGTACGTCTTTGCCACTTCTTTCGCAGGAAGCTTTCACTTCGCAAGGGGTTCCGCAGCTGCTTCCCTAAATCCCTAAACCGGAAACCCTAAACCCTCAACCCTAAACCCTGAACCCTAAACCCTAAATGCCAACGCCCTGACGCCCCGTTTCGTTCTCTGGTGTAAACGTTGCAGCACCAAGCCCCCGCCCCTTGCCCCTTACCCAGACCCCTGGGAGGTTTAGGGATTAGGGTTTAGGGTTTGGGGTTTGGGGTTTGGGGTTTGGGGTTCCGGATCCCCTGAAGGGTTCCCAAAAAATGACCCAAAAGTATAGGAAACTATTTGGAGTTTCTACTTTTTGGATCCTCCCAGAGGTCTGGGTAGTAGAGAACTGTTTAAGGGTCTGTCTATTTCTGAGAAGGGAAGTAGGGAGTCTGGGGGCCAAACATACCCCTCCCCCATTTTTTGTTTAAAGGGGTTATGTAGGGCGCAAACCTTCCCCAACGTACTACGAAGAACGGGTACCTGAACCTTTTCTTCCACATCTAAAGTCCTCGGGCCCCCAACACTCCAAGCAGACGGCACATGGGGTTTAGGGTTTCGGGTTGAGGGTTTAGGGTTTAGGGGAAGCCGTCCGAGCGAGGTCGCGTTCTACACGTTCGAGTTTGCCGTCAAGGCATCGCAGAGCAAAACCGTCCAGGGTTGTGGGTCGGACAGTCGTACAGTAGAATCCTTCTAAAGTGGACGGCACGTGAAGAGCATGTGTCGACACCAGCCGTTGTCAAGAATCCAGGTGTGGATTTACGGATGGAGCTGGTACTGGTGTGGCCCAGAGCGCGCCTGGAATATCTTTGATATTCTTTGCTTGGCTGTCATGTACGCCGTGCGCCCAGCATTGGATACCTCAGGGCCGGCCGAAGCCCCCGCGCTTCGCCCAATGATTGCCTTTAGGACAGTCTTGACCAAAAGAGATTAATGCCACCGAATGAGAAGGAACCTTCCTTAAATCACAAAGGGAGCTATGGTAACTACGAAAGACACCCCAACTATCACACCCCCTTAAGCCCAAAATACCCTCAACCCTAAACCCTACACCCTAAACCCTAAACCCTAAACCCTAAACCCTAAACCCTAAACCCTAAACCCTAAGCCCTAAGCCCTAAACCCTAAACCCTAAACCCTAAACCTTAAACCGTAAACCCTAAACCCTAAACCCTAAACCCCAAGCCCGACTGTCCTGAGGTGGACGTGAGCTTCGCCACAATCCTCTTGACGCAGGGCCGCGATAGCTCTGATGCCGAGGCGTCCGACCTGAGCTCACACCTTTATGGTGGATTTAGGGTTTAGGGTTTAGGGTTTAGGGTTTAGGGTTTAGTGGTTTAGGGACCCCTGAAACAAAACAGTGCTCCCTAAGGCGATCTCCAGCAGAGCCCCTGGCTTGAACCCCTAAACCCCCTAAACCCCCTAAACCCTCTAAACCCCCTAAATCCCCTAAACTCCCTAAATCCCCTAAATCCCCCAAACCCCCTAAACCCCCCAAAACCCCCTACACCCTAAACACTAACCTCCCCTGCTCCCCACTCCCCCACAAGACAATGATCAGGGGAGCCATGCTCGGAATTTCAAGGATGCCAAGAGGTTCCGGTTCCCTGAATCTGCTCCGAATATGGCCCTTTATATTGCCTTAGAAATCTTTCAACAGGGTCCCCACACCCAAGGGTACGACCTTAAGGGGAGGTAGAGTCTCCCCTTGAAATTCAGCAACGAAGGCGATCTCCAGCCTGAACCTCATGAAGGTCTTCCGCCTGGCGCGCCTGGCCCGGCTCATCCGCGCCCTTCGCTTCCAGGTCTTCCACGAGCTGAAGTTGAAACTCGCTTGCTTTGCTTTTATATTGTGTTCTTTGTGGGGGGTGTGTTTTTTTTTTGAAGGTTTTGTTTGCTTTTGCGGGCACGTTTGGCTGAATTCAAGGGTCCGCAGCTCTATGTAGGCTTTTTTTTGCATTTGCCTCCTTCATGGGGCTTTTGTCGGGGTTTCGGTGCTGCGTTCTATGGGCTTCATGGGGGTCTTGGTCGGCTTTTCAGGGTTTCATCGGCTTTAGGGGGCTTCGGGGCTTTCGATGCTTGGGGGGGCCTTGACTGTCCGGCCCAGAGGTGCCAATAAATCGGCCCTAAATCCCCAGCTTCCCCAAGTCCTATTGGGAAAGTTCTCCAAATTAGGGCCCCTTCTTGGGTCCTTACTTTAAGGGGCCCCTATTTCAAAGGCGCCGGGATCTTGGGGACCCCACAAAAGGGAACCCAATTTAGGGAACTGCCTTGTTCAGCGCCGCGCTCAAGCCCTCAACCCCTACGACCAGTCACCTCAGATCTTCCTCTTAAAGCAGCCCTGGAGCCGCTGGGTGCGATCTCGAGGATCGTGCTGGGCGTCTTCTCGGGATTGCGGGTGATCTGCTGGGCCATCGTGCTCCTGGTGGTGCTTGTCTATGGCATCGGCATCGCGATGCGCGCCTTGCCTGCGGTTCCAGCTCTCGAATCCACCCGGCTAAAACCTCCATGGTAGCAAACACAGCCGCTACTACATCGTAGCACTACAGACAAGCCTATCAGGCCTCGAAAAGATACTCGTAGCAGTATTGTTGCTATATTCTTTAGGGGGCCGCCCAGGCTCTGAACGAAGGATTACTAAAACTTTTAGTGCCCCCTGATCCCCATAAAGGCCATTGAGAGTGTGCTCTTTTACAGGGCCCCCTAAGTCTACCCTAGTCTTGTTTAGGGCCCCCCTAGATCTACCGGGGCCCCCAAAATCTACCCTAGTAAATAACAGGGCCCCCAATTCTACCCGAGTAAACAGGATTTAGGGCCTGGAGCCAGAAACCCTAAACCCTTAAACCCTCGACCGTAGACCCTAAACCCTATCTAAACCATTTCTAAACTTGTAGACCCTCGACTTTTCATGCATCGTCGCGCGCCTCGGAGGCAACTTCGTGGGAGACGGGCCGGAGGCGCCTCTTGCGGTGAGTAGTGTTGCGGGGTTTCGGGGTTTAGGGTTGAGGGTTTAGGGTTTAGGGTTTAGGGTTTCGGGTTTAGGGCGTGGTGGGGTGGGGGTTTGGGAAGTTCGGGGGTTTGGGTTTTACGGTTGAGGGTTTAGTCCTGCTGGGGCCAGCAAGCTATCTTGGGGCTGCAGCTCTCTCTTACACGGGGTAAAGTAGCCCTTTTTTCTGGGTAGCTTGGAATTCAAGCCTAGATTTCGAGAATAGCAGATTCCACAACCCCAAATGTGTTTAAACATCCACAAGCGCCTAAACCCCCAAAACCTCCAAAACCCCCTAAAGCCTTTAAAGCGGTTCTGCTCTGAGCTCCAAGTTCCTGGCAGTTTGCAGGGGTTCCCAGAGTTCGAGACGGTGGTGGCGGCGATGTTTACATGTCGCCATCTCAGCATGAGGACCACAACATTGGGGGTACCAATGGCCATGACCCCTTCTATGGGCCCGTAAGCGACCCCATTAGTACCCGCCCTTGGAGCTCAGGTTTCCGCTGCTTCACAGACGGGTGCAGTGCCTATGATGGTACCCCCTTGTCCGAACACCTGCGTCGAGCCCACGGCGGGCCTTTCATTGCTCCTTGACCTTTTAGACAGGTTCCCTTATGGGTTTAGGGTTTAGGGTTTAGGATTACGGTTTCCTGCTTTGTCCTCCAGACACTCGAGTGAACCGTGAAGATCATGTTGGTACGAGATGTGCCCCTGACCCAGAGGGGTCCCTATCCCCCTCATATAAGCCTTAAAGCAACACATGACACTTGAAGGTTCATGGGTAGTTACAAGTAGGGTGAAAAGTACCTCAATTAAGTTTCTTTTGGAGGCTACCTTACTCCTAAACTACTTATGACTACCCATGAACCTTCATGTACCCTTTGTCTACCCACTGCCCCAGGTTGGCTACATCTTCGTCACCATGCTGGTCACAGTGGGCGTGTTCGACCCTCAGTGAGAGTCAAGTCCAAGTGGGGGAGTGGTTAGGGTTTAGGTGGTTTAGGGCGTTTAGGGTTTAGCGTTTAGGGTTTAGGGTGGAGGGCAGCCCTCGACCCTCTCTTGGTAGTTCTTTTTTGGAGAGACGATCCCAATCCCGAAACCCCCAAAAGCAGTCCAAGTCGGAGCGGGTTTCGGGTTTCCATCCAGCCGCACGTTCAACTTTATCTCAACCTTCAACATCCCAAAGCCTGCACTGTGGGATGTTCCCCCTTATATGAACGGTCCTTAATAGGGATTATAGCACCCCCTCCCCCCCCCCCCCCCCCCCCCCCCCCCCCCCCCTTATGATCCCTATGAAGGGGGAACATCCCAACCTGTGCTCTGTAAGTTTACCGCTGTGCGACGCACCTCGGCCGGGGGTTGCGGCAGACAGTTAAGCTTCTTGCGCGCATTGGTCGGATTCGACGTGGTTAAGGGGTATGGAGGTGGAGGGGCTCCTGCTGAATATGGGGAAGCCGATTTTTCGTACTAGGCAGTTTGCGAGGTCCAGAAGCTTGAGTCGGCCTGGCGGACCCAATAGGTCCATTCAGGGTTTAGACAGTACGGCTGAGGGCTTGGGGCTTAGAGTTAACGGCTTAGGCTTCAGGGGTTAGCGGTGTGGCTCGACGATGGGCAAGGCTACATGTAGGGTGGCAACCTTTCAGAAACCTACCCAAAGAACTTCACTTTGTGCTGTTTGGCCCTTTCCAGGTTCAACCTCATCATGGCAGTCTTCATAGAGATGCCGGACGCAAGTTCTGTGGGGGTTGTTTTAAGTTTGGGTTCCTGTTGAAACCCTAAGCCCTAAACCCTAAAACCTAAATCCTAAACCCTAAACCCTAAACCCGAAACCCTTGTTGGAGTTCGTGCCCAAGAATTGCGACTAACAAGTGCCGGCGCGGGGTGCCTGGCCCCGTTTAAGGAGATGCAGCAGGCGCTTGCAACTAGTACAAGAAGGGGTCTCAGGAATTTGAACAGGGCTTTGGGGGCTCTTATGGTGTAATTATATAATTATATAATTCTATAATTATATAATTATATAATTATATAATTATATAATTATATAATTATATAATTATATAATTATATAATTATAATTATATAATTATATAATTATATAATTATATAATTATATAATTATATAATTATAGAATTATATAATTATATATATATATATATATATATATATATATATGCATAGGGACCACAAGGGAAGAACATAAGCAATCATTCCGAGCCCCCAACCTGTTTTGCAGTAGTACCAGCAACTTTAATTAGAGCCGAGCACAAGCCTTCTCCGTTGGCATTGCATTTTTTGACGCGGCGGGCTCGGCCCACTTAGGAATGTGATGAGCTCTCAGTTCGTGCGCAAGCAGACCGAGATAGCGGAAACGGCGCTGGTGATGGAAACGAAGATCAAGGACCCAGAAGCCCTGGAAGCTCCAACTCCTAAGCTCGCGGGCTACAAGCCCCAAGTCCCTGAATCATGGGATTCGGCTTTAGGGTTCAAGTTTAGGGTTTAGGGTACGGGGGGACAACCAAGGAAGGAAATCAACTCCCCTAATCGCCCTGAACTTATATTTCCCAGATCGAACCAAGAAACAACCAAGAACACGGATAAGAGCAACAAGGAAGGGGCACCCTTACACAAGTAGAGGGGCACTAACCCAACCCTCACTCCCAAACACGAACTTTTTTCTTTGGACGGGCTGGCCATCTTGAGCCAAACATAGTTTACGGGTTCATTAACCCTTTCAACTTCCAACACTAACTCCTTTCTACAATACCAATTGCAGCTCCGCACTCCCCCTGTCCTAGGATTTCCTAGGACACATTGGAGATGCAGGTCTTTTGGCCAAAAACTACCATTAAGGCAGCAGCCAGCTGCTTGAAATGCAAGTTGTGGTTTAACGTCTTCCAGGACTGAATTATAGCACGTTGGCTAACCTACCACCCATAGAGAATCTTTTTTCACCATGATCCTCTCATCACTGAAGACTCCTTGGCCTTCTTCACCACAAACCGTGGTCTTCGCTACGCGAAAAGCTACTTACTTCTACTATCAGGGATTTCCATACCCTTAATAGTAACCACCACATTGTCAGCACATTGGCTGTTCCAGCGCACCCGTCTCCAGAAAGAGAAAAACTATCCCTTCATCCATACCATCCAATCACTTCTTTTTCCGATTGTTGGCAATCTTGAGGTGAAGTTGCAGCAGAATATACTCCAGGTCCGAAACTGTAAGAACAGGATCCTGTACGCCCCTTTGAATTGAGGATACCAATCCTTCTCTCTTTGCGTCCTCAATCGCCTGGCAAGATTGACCCAGCTCTTCATTCGCAGTGGCAGACCCTGGTGCATCCGCATCAGATGGACGATCCTTTTCTTCAGGATCTTGAACCATTACCACCTCTTCTTTTTTGGGACTCTGACTTTTCTCCCTCTTCTTTGTCTTTCCACCGACATTTGACTTTGTGCGCGTCTTCGAGGATTTTTCCACTGCAGAAGCCACCACATTGGATGTTGATCCACCCTTCTCAATGATCGTCGGCATCTTCTTCGGCTTTGGAACCATGAGAGTGTAAGGATCTTCAATAGCTGCAGCTTTCCTCTTCTTTTTTACCTTTTTCTTCTCTTCTTCAACGGCAACCTCCGTCTCCGAAGTCTCAACCACTCCTTTTTCGGCAGGAATATCCTTGCTGGACTCCCTTTCTAGGGATCTCTTTTTACCTCTTTTGGGATCCTTTTCCTCTCCCAAATTGGCTCGCTCATACCATATCCTCAGGTCATTGACCCATTCTTCCACCTCCGCGAGCGAAACCTCATACGACTTCACTACTTCGAGAAGTTCCAGCACGGACAACATTTCAGTGGTCCACGAAACCCATACTTGATCCATTTGGTCAGCATCTCCAGTGAACTTCAGGAGTTTGAACAATGGGTCCGCCTCTGCTCGAGCCAAATCTGGCTTGCCACCGGACAGAAATGAAATCGCCTCCATCAACAGTTCCGTCATCTTGGTCTCTTCGTCATAAACCATAAAATCCTCCTCATCATCATCGAACTGTTCAGGAGAGATCTCCTTTTCTCCACCATTTGCACCAGACTTTCTCCTTGGACCATCCCTTGGGGGCGTCCTTGGAGACCTTGGCCTCTGTTCTTCCAACGGAACACCATGCTCGAAGACACACCTGTCACCAAATCGACACTTCCCAGACCGAGCAAACTGGACGCACCTCACACCAGTTGCATCATGCGAGAACCCACAATCCTTTCCAGCGAAACATTCTCTCCCTGCCACATAGTATTTGCACCAATATGAATGTAGCACCACATCATCTTCGGAATGGATGAATTTGCAGTCGTCACCGAATTTGCAGCGATCTTTCCCCCTGCCGAACCAATAGCAGAAACCCTTCTTCCTCTTCTCCAAGCGCTCTGCCTCATACCGGTCCATAGGGCGATTGTGCTCTACATGAACATTGCCATGTACCTGGGGACTGCTCCCTTCACCCGACGTGCTATCAGTATTTGGTGCTTGGAGTACAGCTGGAAAACCCGGCCTTGGTCCTACCACCTTCATGATCGGTTTTCCGCCAACTCCTGAGCCATGCTGAGACGATCCAAAAACATTGAACATCTTCATGAAGGCCTTTCTAGTGCCAATCTTCTGCACCCTTTTGATTGGACGTTTCATTGCTCCAACCTTGCATCCAGATGCGTTCAAACGACACAACCTCCTATAACCAACTCTATGTCCCTTCTTCCAAAGAGCCATAAGAATTTTAGAGGCAGTAACATTCTCCACCTCTACCTTTTCCAATGGTCCCTCACTTCCCGGAACAAACCCATCCATATCTGAAGACCTTTCCATCTTTTTTGACACCACTTCGTCGAGGTAGTCTTCTGAGATCCAGGGTAAGTTCCCCTTAGAGGAAGGATTGTCATCATTGTTTGGTCCTTCACCAGGATACCCTTTTGTGCTGTCAAAGATCTTACCAGTAGTGCGGTCCTGCATAGAGAAATTCGAAGCCACGCGGGAGTACACTGACCACAAGAAAATCCTTGTGTCCGCCAGTCTTGATGACCCACTGGATGTCTCCTCTTCCGGAGAAACTTCTGGCGCTTTGCCATCCCCTCCAGTGTCACCACTTATCTCACCTCCAGCATCTTCAATGGGAATAAGGGATTCATTGTTCCCTTGATCAAGCACCGCGCCCTCTGGTCCAAAAACTTCCAGCACCGCTGTCGAAGGATCCACCTCTTCATCAGCATCGTCGTCCATCCTTCTCCAGAGAGCCTCCAATTGGTCCGCACAAGTCGCCGCTTGAAGGAACTCCATCAACCGAGCCCTCCCGCGCTGCCAGAGAAATTCCGAAATCATCACCGACCCTTGGGCTCCCAGATTCAGGAATGGGTGAACCATTTTGGCTACCCTCGCCATAAGTTCAATATGAACTTCCATGCCTGGACTGCGGCTCCAATCGTAGGCAATTGCCTCCATAGCAGTTCCAAACTTGTCAGTGTTCTTGAATTCCCCTTCCAGACCAGGAGACAACAAAGCACCCATCACTGAAAGAGGATAATTCCCCACCGCCGGCAAGCACGGGTTTTCATGGAACGAATGATGCAGGTCAGTATAATGTCCTTGATCTCTCCTTTGAAAAAGGAGTGCTCCAGTCCCTAGCTGGGCATTCATTTCATCCACTTGAACCATTTCAGCACATATCCTCTGTGCCATGTACGCCATTGCTGGCCAGACGGAACGATCGGTAAGACCGCGACGCATAACCCAATCAGTTGTTGGCGACTGAATCAGCGTCCTTGGATCATACACCAGAACAACCATCGCACCGTCACCCATTGACTGATCAGCATCGTCCTCCAGTGCCAGGTTCTCATCCTGTTCGCTTGCACCCTCGGATGACATGCTAATAACCAAATTTCGATCCATCTTATTGGACCCTTTTTGGCAGTCTCTTTGCCCCACCGGCAACTTGCCAACTGCAACCTTCCAATAAATCCGAGTCAGAAGGCCTTTAACCAGCAATTGCTGAAGGTCACTCCTCACCGGACCACCATCCAACATCTTCGCATCATCACCACGGAGGTCATTGCTCCCACCTTCTCCTTCTTTTTGGTCAGTCTCCTCGCCAGAAATCTGTACTGCTCCTTCCGGCGCCGTCTCCTGTCCAGCCACTTCTTGCCCAGGAAGAACTTGAGCGCTTTCAGAGACATTCACCTGTCCAGCAACACCTTGCCCAGGTAAAACCTCATCCGTGGAGCCCACCGCCAGCGAACCAACCATAACTGAACCATCCCTTGCTCTTTTTTGAGACCGTTCAGCTCGACGAGAAGGTTGTGGTAGCGAAAAAACTTGTGAAGTCACTTCTTGGCGGGTCTCCCCCCGCGACGCTTTGTCGCGCCCTTCGCCAAGGTGAACCGATTTTTTCGGCCCGTCATTGGAGCCTGAAGAACCACTTTGCGGAACATTGCCACGATTCGCAGTTCTCTGTGAATCCCTTTCTTGCAAAAAGATTTCCTTCAGGCGTTGTACGGCATTGGTCTCCTCTTCGCTTGAATCGCTTGAGGAAGCGGCATACGAGACCAAAGCCTCCGCCTGTTCATCATCATCCACCACATCTGCCCACGCTCTGCTGAACCGATACGACAACCCACCACGAGGCTTCAGTTCCAGTGGCTTCGGCTTTTCCACCACTTCCGCCGGTTGCACTCGTCGTTGTGACCGAGAGCGTGGCACCTGTCGCACCTGTTTTTTGTCCAGCAAGGGCCTTCCCCTTCTCACAGGGTTTGATCTTGACCGATACTTTTTTGTTGGTGGATTCACCGGCGGCATTCCAACACCCACCAACCACAGCTTCTGTACACACAACGGAGACCTCTGCGCAAGCGTCCAACCATCACGGTACCTGACCTTATCAAAAAGCTCCCGATAGGAGCCTCTCGGCATAGTTTTTGCACCGGAGTCTTCAGCTTCACGCACCTGAGTGAGGGTTCGCACCGCCGCTCTTCCAGTCCCTTTGTTCCCAGAAGATTGTTGTACCCGTACAGATGCATCAGAAGGAACTGCCTTTTCCGGTCCTCCCGGTCGATATCGGACCTCACCCACCAATTGCAGAATTTTGCATGCGGTCACTTTGTTGATCCCTTTGTCAACCAAATCTTCCACAAAGATGAACTCTTGCAAGTCCGACACATTGGTCACACCAAGCGTAATCATCACCTCACTTACATGAGGGGTATACACCCACAGGTGTGCGTTGCGAGCCATCCAATTTTCAATTGGCTCCTCCGGATTTTGAAGCTGAGTACCAGTGGATGCAGCCACTGAATTCTTTTGTTCATCAGCTTCTGCTTCATCCAGAGTACCTTTTTCACCATCTTTTTGTGACACATTGGTCATTTGCAGTGCTTTCGGTGCCGAGGATGAGGAAGATTCAGCTCCCCCACTTGCAGGCGGCTGAAACGTGCTTCTATCCGTAATCTCCCATCTTCTCTCTTTTTCAAACCGGACCTGATTGGCCACCTGTACCAAGTGTTTCAGGAGCGACAGCCGCTCCTCTGACATCTCGTCATGGGAGTGCTTGCAGAAATTTAACCCTTTCCGGCAACGTCCTCGGAGGTAATAATCGAAACAGCAATTGTGGAACCCTGCGTCCCTTAGTGACTTCCTGGAAGCATTGTCCCAAGATTTGCCGGGCCCCCAAGTCCCTTCCAATGCTATGTCATCGTTGTGAAGGTACCTGCATGCAGTCCCATATTTACAACCACCTTGATTGTAATACAGACACAGCCGACCTTTTGGCTCACCTGACGTAGGCTCACCCTTTGATGCACCTTTGCCAAAATTGTACTTGGCCCGGAAGGCTAAATCCTCCCGCTCCTGCTGTGCCTCATCCACTGTACCTTCCTCTGTGGGAGGGTCACCGATGTTCCCTTCCTCATCATCAGCTTCTTGGCTATTCTTTGGATCAGTTGACCCTCCTCCTGGCCAACCTTCACCATAACGACGATGCTCATAGGAACACTCATCACCATTGCGACACCTTCCCCGATTGAAGAACTTGCACAGCTTGCTGTAACCAGGTGACAACACAGTCTTTGGTGTCATGTAAGCCTTTTTGTACTGGTCAGGGTCCATGTAGGCTTCCATTGGCTTGTTCTCCCTTTTGCTCATGGATTGCACTGCACCATCAAGCTCCTGCAAAAATAGCTTGGTGTCCAACCAAAGCGCGTTCCAAAACTCATCTTCCCCTTGATTCAGCACCGTTGCCACCGCTTCACCCACAACTGGTCGAGAAAATCTCCTTTTTTTGCATGCCAGTTCGAAAAGCGCGTTGTGGTACTGTTTTCGGGAAAAAGTGGTTAACTCCCCCAAGCCTGTGCTTTCTGTACCATCAGGCTTCCAACCACCATTTTGCAAGATGCCATACGCGCGCCGAGCTTCCGCATTGAGGAATGCCTGATCTGCAACACACTCCTGTAAATCTTCCATCGGGCGACCCAACAGCATCCCTGTAATTTTGCCAACATAGGCTTCCTCTTCGTTTCCATTCTCCAGAAGAGCTTTGTAGATCTTTTCTCCATAAAGTTGTCTTTCTTCTCGTTCTTCAGAGGATAACTCCTGTACCACAAGCTCCTCATCGGATTGCTCTTCCTCCTGTTTCCAGTCCCATTGACCGTTGGAATCTCGGTACCACTGACCAACATACCATGGATTCGTCCACCACGTACTCCAGCCGCTGGGTTTCCACTTCCGCAGCGTTGAGGAAGAGTCCTCCACGTCCTCTTCCAAAACCAGAAAGGTGTCCAAGATTATGGTACCATCATCTTCCACTAGTTTCACTGTTCCATTGACAGTATCACCAAATCTGAAATGGCACGTATTGTTCCCTTCTGTAGGAATCAATACATTCAAATCACCATGGTCCAAAAAAGCTCCATACCCATTGATGCAGCGCACTAGACCCATGATCTCATCTCCCTCTTGATAGCAATGTGTCCCAGGTGATTCCAAGGCTCCCGCTCGGGGCACTTTCTTTGCTTGCTCTTCAGAAACCACCTCTGTATCATCGGCTCCTGGCGCATCCTTTGTTTTCACCTTTGAGTCACACTGCTCGTCCTGCTCCACGAGTCCCACAAGCTCATCTTTTTTGTGCTCCTGGACTTCAGGACCTCTCTTTTTCTCCGCCAAAGGCTTTGCCTCATCTGCTGTAATTCGCTCGGTGTCGACTTCCGGCGAACTTCCAGACGGCAACACTTCTCCCTTCATGGGAGTGGACCCATCATTGGAGTCCTTTGTCACACCTTCTGCAGCAGGCAAATCTTCCTCCACTGCAGGGCAATTGAGTCGATCATCCACGGCAGGCATGCTTTCTTCCACCAGGATCCTTTGGTTCCATGGCTTCCAAAGGAGAATTTCCACCATCATTGACCACAGCTGCCTCATTGGCTCCGGTGTAGCCCTTGTCATTTCGTTCCTCGCTGCTAACTTCAGGTTGCACCAGTGCGTCCACCTGTGAACCTCCATCATCAGCTGCTGCGGAGACCTGCGCCCCATTGTTGCAGTCGCCCGTGGAACGTAACGCCATATGCACCTCAACCCGTGCTTCCTTCGCACTCCAGGTAATATCTGGCGCATCGACCCGCGCATCATTGGCGCTCCAGGCCTCATTTTTCAGATCTTCTGTGTCTCCAGCTATTCCAGAAGCTTCTTTTTCCCTTTGAATGGCAGGAACCTTGGCACCAAACGAAGAGACCTCCTCAGTCGCAACACACGACCTTTTCCCTCCGTCTTCCAAATCTCCAGGACCACATTCCCGAACGACAGGTACCACATCCACCACTCGATCTTCTGCAGCCGACACAGTTCCGATCTCCACATTGGGAATCTTTTCTTCTGGACCTACCGATTCCACCGCTGCCACACCCTCAGAAAGTGCTCCCATTCCTTCCCGATCCAGATGTTGAGCTCCAGCGATGTCTGTTCGGTTTCCAGGAATCTCCTCCTCATCAGGAGAACCCGAGGTCGGGGCGTCACCACCAGCCCTAGGACCGCTATCCCTGATAGTAGAGGAAAAATCTTTTTCACCTAAACTATTTACACTACCCTGGAATGCCCTCGTAGACTCAGTCTTCGGAGTAGAGGATGAAGAATCCAGTGCCGCCTCCATTTCCAGCTCATTGCCCGAAGGAGACCCAACCACCTCGTCACTCTTCATCTTTTCACCTACCACCGGCAATGTCCACTTGCTTTCCTGCGTATCCAGGCAGTAATAATATTGTCTCCCATCTTCATGGAGGTGCCATTCCCACGTTGTCCCATCGCACGCTTTGATCAGATGCTCGTCTTTCTGAAAACCATCCCTTTCAGAGACCTGTCGCATCTCGTCCTCTTCTTCGGACAACTGTCGCAACCTCTCAGCCTCCATCTGTAGGATCTCCTCCTCCCCCATGGCGTATCCAGCAGCAGGTGCAGCTTCAAAGCTGTCCGCACCCTTCTGTTCATGACCGCTTCCACCACCTTGGGAACTCGAAGATGGACCCCTTTTGATCTTGTTCAGAGGCCTCCGGGCCGCTTGCAGCACTTCTCCAATCAGATCGGTCTGAGACTCTTGGTCTACCATTCGACCCGAAGTCGAAGACGACGGCTGATACCCGTGTTTGTGCAACACTCGTAAAACAGTCACCTCCATTTCACGATCTATACCACCAGTCGCGTCCCAGTTCCTTTTCTCACCAGGCTTTGGCGATACAGAAACAGCACGTCCTTCAGCTTCAGCATTGCTAACCATATCCCTATTGGGATTCATACCCACATTGGGGCTTTCTGCAACCAAGGCCTCTTCCAGATGTTCTTCAGCGCCGGGAATCACCTCTTCCAACACCGATCTTTCACCCAGAGACTCAGCTGCACCATTTCCAGCTCCACCATCTTGTCCACCATCCGAGGCAAGTTGGAGCCATCGCTTCGGAGAAGGCATTGCTTCTTGATCCCAAAACCTTGAAAGAACACTTAACCGCAGGGAACCTAATTTGGGCTCATAACCTACGGGGGGACAACCAAGGAAGGAAATCAACTCCCCTAATCGCCCTGAACTTATATTTCCCAGATCGAACCAAGAAACAACCAAGAACACGGATAAGAGCAACAAGGAAGGGGCACCCTTACACAAGTAGAGGGGCACTAACCCAACCCTCACTCCCAAACACGGACTTTTTTCTTTGGACGGGCTGGCCATCTTGAGCCAAACATAGTTTACGGGTTCATTAACCCTTTCAACTTCCAACACTAACTCCTTTCTACAGTACCAATTGCAGCTCCGCGTAGGGTTTAGGGTTTAGGGTTTAGGGTTTAGGGTTTAGGGTTTAGGGGCCCTGCAGGACCGAATCATTCGAAAGCTGGGCTTGAAGAGGAGCAGCTTCCGAGCTTCGCCAGACCTCAAGACCCGTCCCTCAGACCCCCGAGTGGCACCTGCTGCGCCTTTTTTGCTCACCTCTTTATCAGAAAGCCCAAACAAGTCAACCCTAAACCCTAAACCCTAAACCCTCAACCCTAAACCCTAAACCCTAAAACCTGAAACCTAAACCCTGAACAAGCAGTAGTTCCCATTATTTCCAGCTTTGCTGGGGAAGCTACCAGGTTCCGAGGGACTGGACGAAGTTCTGCAAGTCACCTGGATGAAGTAAGCCTTAGGGGTTTCGGGTTTAGGGTAGTAGGGTTGTTGTTGCGAGTTTAGGGCATTAGGGTTTTCGGGTTTAGGGTTGGGGCTTAGGGGTTTAGATTTTGTGTTTGGGGTCTAGGGTTCGAGGTTTAGGCTTTAGGGTTCGGGGTTTAGGGTTTAGGGGGCTTGGGGTTTAGGGTCATTTAGGTCGTAGCGCTTGGGTGCAGGGTTGGGGTGGAAAAAAGGGAGGGTTGGGGGTTTAGGGGTTAGGGTTCATTTCGTTCAGGGCTTGGCGGTGTTCTGGACATTGCTGATGTTGTGCCTTGTCCCGACCCCAAAACACAGGCCGCAACCCCGTAAACCCCAGACCCTAAACCCCAATGCCCTAACCCTAACCCCTGAACCCCAAAACCCTAAACCCTAAACCCTAAACCCTAAACCCTAAACCCTGAACCCCAAAACCCCAAAACTCACGGTTCCGTAGCTTTCGCTGAGAGGTTGCGGGCCGCAGCATCTCGAGGGACGAGTTCGACTCGTGGCTTCATGACCAGGACTTCGTGCGCGTGCTGGACGAGGCGCCTTACACGGATTTGGTTTAGGGTTTAGGGTTTAGGGTTTAGGGTTTAGGGTTTAAGGTTTTATTTGTTTCCATGGATTTAGGAAGATAATGATGAGCTATCGTTATTCTCATGGCTTTGATCAGGTTGCCATGAAAGGCAACACCGCTATACATGTTCATCAGGTTACTATACGTGTATGATTATCATAGATAGTTTGGCAGGGAATGATGAATGTATTTAAGTATCTTGTTCCTCATGAGTTTAATCTGTTTATTATGATAGCGCTTCCCTTTTTATCCGGACTTGAATAAGATGGTTGTGAACTTGATAATGTCTCGGGGTTCAGGGTCCCGGGTTCGGGCTTCGGGGTTCAGGGTTTGGGGCGTTTCGGGCTTAGTCGGTGTTAGGCGCTGTGGGTTCAGGGTTTGGGGTATAAAGCCGGTGGGCCTTGAGGAGAGTTTAAGACTAGGATGCCCAGTAGTACCCTTATTCCCTTTTTGGGGGGTGTAGGTTCCCTTATAAACCCCTTTCAGCAAAAAAGGGCACCCTTTTTGAGCCTAGGTTACTGGGCAGCCTAGAAGAGGGATCAAATGAGGAGGGTCCGAGAGTAGTAGAGCGGGGAATCAAGGGATCAAGGGCTCAGAAGCTTCGGGTGCATGTAGGAGTTTGGGCACCCCAATCCCCAATCCCTAAACCCTAAACCCTAAACCCTAAACCCTAAGCCCTAAACCCTACACCCTAAACCCGAAGCCCTAAACCCTAAACCCTAAACCCTAAACCCTAAACCCTAAACCCTAAACCCCAAACCCCAAACCCCAAACCCCAAACCCCAAACCCCAAACCCCAAAACCCCAAAACCCCAAAACCCTAACCCCCAATCCCTCATCCGCGGCCCGGAGAGAGGCCAGCATTGACACGTCGGCCCAAGTCGGCCTGTTTGACGTGCTGGACGCCGATGGGGGTGGGGAGCTCAGCGTGAACGAGCTCCTTGGACAGGTTAGACCATCCGTTGAAGCCTCAGCTCCTAAACCCTGAAGCCTAGACCATAAGCCCTAAACCCTGAAGCCTGAACCCTGAACCCTGAGGACTGAAGGGGCTTTCGGTTCCGAAGCTTTTGTCGGCCCGAAGCCCTGAACCTCTAGACACCCTAGCTGAGGGTTTAGGGTTTAGGGTTTAGGCTTAGGGTTTAGGCTTAGGGTTTAGACACCCTAACAACTTACGCTGAACCCTAAACCCTACACCCCTTGCCGAGGCTGGTCACGGGCCTGATGACCCTGAACCCTGAACCCTGAACCCTAAACCCTACACCCTAAACCCTAGACCCTAGACCCTAAACCCTAAACCCTAACTGTTGAACGCACTTCCTTTGCAGGTCCTTGAGGTTAGGTTGTTTACTTGTTTTCCTTGTTGCTCGTAGGCCCAAGCACAGTAGGGTCATGAGCACAACTTTTAAGTATGTTTACAACCTGTAGGTGCCGTAGCCCAAGTAGTTCAAACTTCACAGGTTTTTGTTGTTTCTGTTCGCTCGTGTAAAAAGGTCACTCCGCGTTCGTGTGAGCCATGGAAGTTGGGAGTTCAGGGACAGGGGAACTGCGCACTCCACTTGTTCCTACCTCTCAACCTGCTGGGTCACACCAGCAGGTTATGAGCCCAACGCAGGGCTACGGCACCGTGATGCAGCAATCATCCCAACCTCCCGGGAGGGATGGTTTGCAAGAGCATATGCATTCCGCAACACCTGATGCACCCACCGCCGGCATTGAGGGTGGTTTGGGTTTTGTGGATATGGCTGCGGGAAGGGCGCGTGCTAGTATAGACCCAGCAGAAGGCATGCAGCATGCGTCGACCACCACTGAGGGTGGGATATTGCACGGTATGCCCCGAAGCATGCCACAAGCAGTGCAACCTCCGGACAGAAGTCCAGGACCAGAGGCCAACACCATCCTGCGTCAGGACACCTTGGGTGACGACCGTCAGGTTACAGACCAAGGTGGTGACAGGGGTTTGGGGGGCATAAGGTCAACTGGTGAGACCGCTGGAGTTGAGGGGTTCATGACCCCACGTTCACAGGGTTTGCCCGCTATCTCCGAAATGGTTGAAGGCATTCCTGGTGTTTTCATGTCTCGTGTTTCTGAGTTTTTCCGTGTGGCAAGGACTGAGGTGCAGGCCCAGTCACCACCACACCACACACGTGCAAGCCCTGGAGCAGTGTCTAGGGTGAGGGCTTTGGGAGATGGGAGTGTTGGGTCAAGTGCTTCGCCGCCGCAGCCGGACTCAATCGGCACACCCACCACTTTTGGCCCCAGGCCCGGGAGGGAATCCCCATTACTCAATGCCGAGTTGCTGCAACGCATGCAAGCGCTTGAGCAAAGGGCCCCACTCCTTTACCCTAGATCTGCAGCCCCTGAACGCCCCTCGAGCCGTACCGAGTCGTCGTCGCTCCCTCAAGAGGCAATTCAAGCAGAGGTTGCCAGGCAGCTTGCAGGAAAGGAGGCTAGAGCCCAGGCGCAGGAGGTGGAGAATCAGAGGTTGAGGCAGCTACTTGAGAGGAGTGAGCAGAGAGAGAGGTGCATGCGGGAAGTAGTGTCAATGCAAGCACGGACCCCAAGTGGCCCACCTCTAGTCCCTACTGCCGCTCATGCGCATGTTGAGGCCCCTCTGCCAGCACCATCTCTTGCCCATCAGGTGCAGGATGCCACCTTGCAGGTGATGGACGCGTTGAGGGCGCCTGCGTCTGCATCAGGGTTGTGGTCTAATTTGTGGTCGGGTTTGCAGGGTTCGCAAAGGTTGCCCAGCAATGCAACCCCACCCGGAAGGGCTGGGCATGTGCGTGAGCCCATGGCTCAATCTGCCCAGGTTGCACAGGTGCCAGGTACTGCTCAAGATGCACAGGTGCCAGGTACTCACAGGGCCTCTTCTGGCCCAGACCCCACTTTCCAGCCCGAAACCCCAGGTCTGGGGCAGATGCCAATTCCAGCACAAGTCCACATTCTCGGCCCGAGAACCTGGGTTTGTGGCAGATTCCAGCAACTCCTCAGGTTTCAGGCGGTTTTTGGCCAGCACCGCAGGCCAAACGCCACCCGGGAGGGTCGGGCAGGTGCCCGACACTCAAGGTCCTCAGGTTTCAGCCGCCGCTGCAGCTCCACATGAGCAGCCCGCCACGCGTGAGGTGCCAAGTTCCGTAGTGGATGCACTGGTTTTAGGGGTGCAGCAGCTGCAAAGCTTGCAAGCTCATCAGCTCAAGGTCAAAGGTGACGATGCCCCTGAAGCAGTGAAACCAGGCATCACAACACTGCCCAAACTTGTTGCCCCCAACCCGTCAGGTGGGTCGTTGGAGTTTCAGGATTGGCTTGAGTTGGTTGGTGGATTGTGATGAGTGATGTGTCGGATTCATCGCAGCTTTGGTGGACAAGCGTGTTGCAGTTAGCGCGTGATGCCTTTGCCCGTTGGAGCATTTCGTCCCCCGTGGAGCGGTTGAGAGTGGGCCCGGATGACAGGACGGAGATTGTTGAGGGCAAGTGGTCGCGTGTGAATGCCAGAGCATGTGCCATGTTGTTGGATTCGTTGGACGCGTCCGTGAAAGCCGACATTGTAGCACGCAGAGCCACGCAAAATGCAGCACACATCATGTTTCGCCTACATACGATTTACCAGCCAGGTGGGACCAACGAGCGCGACCTGATACTCAGGAACCTGCATGATCCACCACCGTTTAAGGACGTGGTTGCTGGAGTGAGTTTGCTGAGGTCTTGGGGTCGTTGGCATCGCCGTTGTTTGGAATGTGGCATGGTTGCTCCTGATCCCTCCATCTTGGCCCGTGGGTTGACCACTGTGACGTCGCAGCACATCGCCAGGAATCCAGACGTGCAGTTTCGCACTCAGGTGGTACGCAGCGCACTGCACATTGACCTTCACCCGTCGGGAGATGAGGTTTTAGACTACCACAAGCATTTGTTGGCTGAGTTTGAAACTATGGCCGGTGGGGTAGACCCTAAGAAGGTAGATCCTAAGGTCCAGGCATTAAATGCCGCAGCCGAAGCATCAGGTGGTGGAAACCAACCTCTGGGGAAGGGTGCTGGAGGAGCAGGTGGTAAGCCATGTAAGTTCTTTCTCTCGCCAAAGGGTTGCAGGAATGGTCCCAAATGCAAGTTCCCTCATTCCATGACCGAGCTCTCGAAAGCTGAGCGTTTCAAGAAGTGCCTGGTGTGTGGTTCTGAGGAACACCGTGCAAAGGACTGCCCATTAGGTAAGGGTTCAAAACCTGTGGCCAAAACGCATGAGCAGCCCACGATGCGCAAAACCACCCCGCAGGCATCGGGCCCAGGAGGAGTGGGAGGACAGGATGCATCGCCTCCAGCTTCAGCTTCATCACAGGTGCCAGTGCAGGCCACGCCCATCACCATGAATGGTCAACCTGTTACGCTAGAGTCCTTTATGCAAGAGGCAGTGAAGGCTTTGAGGCAGGTGGAGGTGAGCCCGGGCACGAGTGAAGCGCAACCGTCAAACAACACGTCCCAAACCCATCCAAATGCATCCCTCAAGCGCCTTGCAGTCCTTGGTTTGGGTGAGGAAAAGCCAGCTAGGAGCTCCCCCGAAACGTCCGTGCTGCACGTGCAATCCTTAGAGGTTGGGGATGGTGGGGAGTTGTTAGCCTTAGTGGACTCGGGTGCCACGCACGCCATGAGGGCAGCGTCATCCCAGGAGGAGTGGGAGCAGGCTACGCAAGTGGTGGTGAGTTTGGCGGGGGAGAACACCACGTCTATGAGACTCACTGCTAGTGGCACTCTGCCTTTGCCTCCCGGGAGGGATGGCTCCGCGCAAACCATTGTGCCCATGGGCGCAATTGTGGAGCAACTTGGTTACACCCTTATGTGGTCCGCAGGCAGCTGCAAACTCCTTCACCCTGACGGGCGGAAGTTGAAGCTTCGTGTCCGCAATGGTTGCCCGGAACTTGTGCAGTCCAAGGCGTTGGAGTTGATTTCGCGCTTAGAGGAGAGAAAGCTGGCGGAAATTGAGCAGCTCAAGCGCCACACCGAGGAAGGCAGGGACAGGATTCGTCAGGCCAGGATTGCACTTGAGAAGAGCTGGTGGGAGCACTTGATGGACTACGCCCGTGATGGCGTTTCCTGCTCAGGTGACGCCGCTGTTGCAAATGCACCGTTCTTCACTGATGTTCCCCGTTGTGCGTTGCGAGGTTTGGTCCCTTCAGGTGATGCGGGCGACGAGTCATTGTGGGACATGTTGCGCAGTGCTTTGCCCAACCTCAACAGGAGGAGGAGGAAGGCGCTACAGCAGTCAAGGCATTGGATTGTCCACTTGTTTGCAGGCCCGCGCCCTCATAAGACCTTTGCACGGCTTGAGCGTGATGGCACAGTTGTGTTGGAGCTTGATGTGACCCAGTGCGCGGCGCATGATTTGAACCGTCTTTCACTTTGGGCACTCCTGCTTAAAGCGGCGAAGGATGGGCGCATTGCAGCAGTGATTGGTGGCCCTCCTTGTCGCACTATGTCTGTTCTCCGGCATAAACCTGGAGGCCCAAGGCCAGTGAGGTCCCCTAGTGAGCCGTATGGGTTGAGCGATCTCAGTGCTAGTGAGCGTGCGTTGGTGAACAATGACACGGGGCTGTTTGCTCGGATGTTGTTCTTGCGTGCAACAGCGACAGCCGGAAGGCGTGTCCATCGTCAGTCCGTGCACCATTCGTCGCAGGTGGCATTCTTACTTGAGCAACCTCAGCCTGTTGATCGCTATCTTCCTGTTGGCCATTCGTTGGTTGGTGAGGTTCCCTCGTTTTGGCACACAAACTTGTGGCGTGCATATGCATTAGAGGCAGGTCTTTTCGAAGTCGATTTTGACCAAGGTGCCCTAGGACACGCAACCACAAAGCCAACCACCATAGGCACTAACCTTCCTGACCTGAGGGGCTTGCACGGCCTCCGGAAGGAGTGTCCTACACTGGCATGGAAAGGCGACTCAAAGGACTTAGCCGCGTGGGCGCCGCAGTTTGTGCAAGCTGTTGTTCATGCGTTGCAATGTTGGCCCCGCTACCAGCTATGCCGCATGACGCCCGAGGACTGGCAACGACATGTAGAAAATAACCACGTTCCATACCGTAGGGATTGTGGAGTTTGCGTACGTGGCGCCGGCACCGGCCGTAGGCATCAAGGAGTCACACATCCAGATGTGTGTTGCCTGTCTGCCGACGTAGCTGGTCCCATCAGAGTCCCTGCAAAAGATCCCGAGGGTAGGAGCAAACGCCCGCCGGTGTTCCGGTACTTTTTAGCAGCGTCTTATCGTTTTCCTAAACTCCAAGGGACAAAGGACGAACCAAGCCCAACGCAGGTTGATGGGTTCGATGATCCTTTACTCCGCCCTGGCGGGGAGGACGAGTTAGCCGACGTTGTTGTGGAAGGCCCACCGGAGCCAGAGCACCGCCCTGACGGGAAGGATGTGCTGCCCGAGGATTGTTTAGGATATTGTCCTACAAGTGAGTCTGAAAATGACGCGTGTAAAGAAGCAGGCGCGTTACGCGTAGCAGCCGCAAAGGCCAAGGCCAAACCAAGCAAACCCAAGGAGGAACACCCTTGGGAAAGGGCCAAGTGTGAGTTTGAAGCTCCGCCAGGCCTAGCTAGGTTGGTGTTTGTTGTTCCGCTGCACACAAACAAGAGCGAGGCAGTGCTAGAGGCGCTACAACAAGTGTTCCTGGAACTTCGCTCATTGAACCTTCCTGTGCTGCGCTTCCACTCGGATAGAAGTCGGGAGTTCTTTAACAAAAGGACCCGAGCTTGGTTTCACGAGCACGGGGTGCGTACCACCACAGCTGAAGGAGATACGCCGCAGCAAAACGGAGCAGCTGAGAACACCATCCGCTGGTTAAAGGCTAGGGCGCACACGCTCCTCGCCCAGGCCGAAGTTGGAACAGAGCTGTGGGCATGTGCAATGGCCACTGCGGCATCGCAGCAACGTGCGCAACAGCTTGGCCTCAAGTCCAAGCTTGCAGCTCCGTTTGGGGCACCGTGCTCTGTGAAACTTAAGTTTTACGGACCTTCTAGGGGTGACTTAGGGGATAGGTGGGTAGATGGTAAGTCATGGGGTTGTCGCCTTCTGTGAATGATGGCCACATTGTCCTACGCAACGACGGAGTGGGCAACGGCTTCCTGCAAACACTCCATGTGCGCTCACGCCTCCATACGCCAGAGATGCCAGACCGCGTGTTTGAGGGCGATGTGAGGGAGCCTGCGCCGCTCGAGCCGGCAAGGCGTGAGCGTGGGAAGTCCGAGCCAGCACTTGGCGAGCCACCTCTGCCGCCGCCTCCTCTTCCACCGCCGGAAGGTGAGCGCGTGCCCGCACCTGCAAGTCGCACTCGACTCCGTGGGAAGTCAAGCCCTGCAGTTAGCAAGTCTTTGCTGTTCCCACTGCCTGACGGTGAGTGTCCGCATGAGCAATGTGAAGCCGTTGAGGAGGAGTTTAGGGCTAGTCGGTTTAGTGTTGTGGACCTTGAGGGTTTCGCAAAGGAGTTACTGCTTGAAGACTGGGACCTTGAAGAGGCCATGTGGGTCTTGGTCCAGTTCAGCCGTCTGCAGTCTCTTAAGGCCGGCCTTTACCGACACGGTGGTGTAGTAGGCACCACGAGTGCAACAAACTCTTACCCCTGGCTCACAGAGCTGATGGCCGCGACGCTCCTGTCCGCAAGTCCAGAGTCCGAGTTCACGAGTCTTTGGCTTTCCAATACGAACCCCATGTCCTTGCATGCAGACCACAACAATGTAGAAGGGTCTGTCAACGTAGTCTTTCCACTCAAGCTCCCTCCTGAAGGCGGAGACTTGTGGGTAGAACTGCGAGCAGGAGATGTTATCCACGGCTCTGTCGAGCAACGAGTTGACGGTACAGGAAAGAAGTGGTTGGGCACAACGCACAGCCTGCAGAGAGGCAAGCCCTTCTACTTGGACCCCAAACGCCGTCATGCTACTACCCCTTTTGAAGGTGAAAGGGTCGTGCTCGTAGCCTACACTGTTAACACCTTAGGGAAGGTGCCAGAGTCTGAGCTCCAAGCCCTCGAGTCCTTAGGCTTTCCGCTCCCTGCTTCAGCACGCTTGCCACTCACGACGCAGCAAGATGTCAGGCGCTTGGACGTGTTTGACATGTTCGAGGAGGGTCCCTTAGAGCTAGCAGGTGAAGACTGCCCGAAGAAAGTAGAGAAGGGTGGGGGTTGGAAAGAGACTCAGAAGGTAGAGGCTGGAACTGTAGAGCTAGAGGTCTCGTGGAACCTCAAGCACACTCCGGTGCAGCACGAGCAGACACCTTGCGTTCTGCAGACCCTGGAGCCAAAACCCCACGCGCAGGTCGAGGAGGAGTCCTGGCCAGAACAGCCTGTGCAGTGGGAGCTGTGGCTTCCAGACCCCCAAAGTGGCCAGCAACTGTGTGCACTCCGGTCTGACGACCTGGACCTGCGTCTTTGCAAGTCCGAGCCAGTGTACACTCCAGACATTGAACAGCTGCTCAGTGGTTTAACTGAGCCACTGCAGATAGTTCATACTGTCGACCCGCGAGAGGCGGAAAAGCACAGTGAAGTGTGGATCCCGTCAATCCTGAAAGAGATCGGGGTCATAGAAAAAGCTGCGCACCGTTTGCCGCCTAGCGAGGTGCGCAAAGGGAACTGGCTTCACCGCACTGACGTGAGGGTTGTGCCGGCAAAGCTGGTTTTCACTGTTAAGCCGCCTGACGTGCAAACCGCCGCGCCCGGGAACGGGGAGCACGCAACTCAGGCAAGCTTGTTCAAACGCAAGGCGAGGCTTGTTGCGTGTGGAAACCATGCCCCTTCCACTGGCACCGAAATATACGCGTCAGGTGCTGCAGCAGAGTCACTTCGTTGTTTGGTAGTCATTAGCTCTAAGAGGGGTTGGATGCTAGGCATCTTAGATGTAACCTCAGCGTTCCTCCTCACGCCCATTCCCCAGGGTGACGGGTTTCCTGTGTTTGCCCTAACGCCGCCGCGCTACCTTGTGCGGCAAGGTCTTGCGCAGGAGGGAGAGCTTTGGATCCTCACACACGCCGTATATGGACTCAGGGAGTCACCGAAGCTGTGGTCAGACTTTAGGGACTCCCAGCTTCTTAACCTTAGATGCGTGGTCAACGGGGTTGAGCTGCAGCTACTCAAGGGCAAGTTAGACACGAACTGGTGGCGCGTCGTGCAAACCAGCGATGGGTCAAGTCGTGGGAGGTTTAATCACCTACGTTGATGACTTCCTACTTGCTGGATGTGTTGAAGTCATCGAGGCTCTCGCCAAGGCCATCCAGTCGATCTGGAAAACGACGCCCCTCACACTTGCCACGCCGCGCCAGCCTTTAAGGTTTCTAGGGGTTGAGATCCTAGTGCAGGGTTTAGGGTTTGTTCTGTCGCAGCAGGCCTACGCAGAGGAGCTGCTACGCCTCAACAACGTCAAGCCCACTGCGCTGGGGAAGATCCCTTGCCCAAGAGACTTGGTGTCCTTTGACACTCTCCTGACGGATGAGGCGCCCACCGAGGAGTCAGTTCGTACAGCCCAGAGGCTGACCGGAGAAATCTTGTGGCTGAGCCAGCGAACGAGGCCGGATCTCGCGTTCACCGCTTGTGTCCTTGCTACGTTGAGCACAAAGGCGCCCGAAAGGGCTGCACGCATCGCTGAAAGGGCACTTGCATACGTGCAGCAAACCAAAGCCTTTGCTCTCACCGCTGACGCAGATGACACGGGCTTAGTTGCATACAGCGATGCCTCTTTTGCGCCAGATGGCAATCGCTCGCGCACTGGTTGGGTTGTCTTCCTCTACGGCTCTCCTGTCTGTTGGCGTTCCGCTAGGCAGTCGTTTGTCACACTCAGCACTGCAGAGTCCGAGCTCGTCGCAGGACTTGATGCCGTCGTTGCACTGCAGTCAGCAGAGGCCATGCTGGGTGAGTTTGGGGTCTTTAACTTGGGTAAGACCTTGAAGGTTGACTCTCAGTCTGCGCTTGCTATCGCCATTGGCCAAGGGTCTTGGCGAACCCGCCAATTGAAGGTGCGCGCCAACTATTTGCGAGAGCAGTATGAGGCAGGAGAGATAATCCCCGTTTACTGCCCTGGTGTGGAGCAGGCTGCAGACCTCCTCACGAAAGCGCTTCCTGCAGCGAGGATCCTCGAGCTCGCAGCCATTTGGGGTTTGTTCGAGCACTGTCCAGAGGACCCCCGCCAAGCGGAAGCTGTGGCTGCCGACCTGCCTACCCACCCTCAGTATCCGCAGATCAAGTTGCTTTTCCTATTGCTTGCAATGATGCAGATCCAAAGTGCCAAGTGTCAGCCTGAGCTCTTTGATGAAGAGGAGGGAGATGTACATCAGGTTGAATTAAGTACGGATCTCATGTTCATGTTGCTTGTGGGTTTTGTCGGCATTGGTTTTATTGCCGCGTGGGAGCTTGCCAAGTGGTGCCTGAGACACCACTCTCTTTGCCGCATCCGCAGCACTGCCAAGCAGAGGAAATTGCAACGCCTTCGTGACCGAACGGCCCAAGCAATCGAGGCCGAACTTTCCGCACGCAGGCAGCCAGAAGCTGGAGCGCCAACTCGTTACTTTGCTGTCCCTGAGGGGGAGAAGCTCCATCGCACCAAGGACTGTCCTGCAATTGCAAGGTCATCCAATCTTTGCACATTTGAGGTGTGTCAGCGGTGCCACCGGCGTGCACCAGATCACACCATGCACAGCACAGGGTAGGTACTACTCCGCCCTGACGGGCAGGATGTGCATCGCATCGCGCATTCATGCTAAGTTTTTCCCTCTTTTGCACTGCAATTTGCAGTTTGCAGAGATGCTCGCATGCATCTCTTTCTGAGCGCCTTAGGGTAGAGAACACTCTCCACCCTGACGGGCAGGACCTGCACAGAAGTAGGAGTATGGTAGGTCGCTGTCCCCTGGCGAGGCCGCGAAGGAGGAGTGTTGAACGCACTTCCTTTGCAGGTCCTTGAGGTTAGGTTGTTTACTTGTTTTCCTTGTTGCTCGTAGGCCCAAGCACAGTAGGGTCATGAGCACAACTTTTAAGTATGTTTACAACCTGTAGGTGCCGTAGCCCAAGTAGTTCAAACTTCACAGGTTTTTGTTGTTTCTGTTCGCTCGTGTAAAAAGGTCACTCCGCGTTCGTGTGAGCCATGGAAGTTGGGAGTTCAGGGACAGGGGAACTGCGCACTCCACTTGTTCCTACCTCTCAACCTGCTGGGTCACACCAGCACTAACCCTAAACCCTAAACCCTAAACCCTAAACCCTCAACCCTAAACCCTAAACCCCAAACCCTAAACCCTAAAGAGGCTGGTCACGGGCCTGATGAGCCTGAGGGGGCCCGTCACGAAGGGCGACGTGGCCTGGCAGCGGAGGGAAGTCGGCTCTTAGGGCTCGGCTGAGGGTTCAGGGTTCAGGGTTCAGGGTTTAGGGTTTAGGGTTTAGGGTTTAGGGTTTAGGGTTTAGGGTTTAGGGTTTAGGGTTTAGGGTTTAGGGTTTAGTTTTTTTTTTCAGGTTTGGGGATTTTTTGAGGTTTTTTTGGGGGTTCGGGTTTAAGGTTTGCGGGGTCTAGGGGTTGAGGCTTGTGAGGTTTGGGCTTTGGGGCTTTGGGGGTTTGAGTTTTGAGGCTTCGGGTTTTAGGGTTGTGGGCGGTTTGGAGCGTCAGGGGTTCTGGGGATTTGGGTTTTAGCGTGAGGGGTTTTGGGCTTGAGGGTTTCAAGGCTTTAAGGGTCTTTAGGGTTGTATGGATTCCCGAACCCTAAACCCAAAACCCTAAGCCCTAAACCCCAAACCCCAAACCCTAAACCCTAAACCCCAAACCCTAAACCCTAAACCCTAAACCCCCAGGGTTTTGGGGTTGGCGGTTTAGGGGTGACTGGCTTAGGGGAGGTTTCAGGGTGTTTTCGGGGGCTGTTTAGCCCTTCAGTGTAAAGCTCAAGGGTCGGCTTTTTGTGGTTTAGGGTTTCGGGTTTAGGGTTTAGGGTTTAGGGTTTAGGGTTTAGGGTTTAGGGTTTAGGGTTTAGGGTTTAGGGTTTAGGGTTTTGGAGCTTTGTCAGGTCATTGGGATGAGTTTAAAGATCCGCTACTTGGTGAGCATGCCGCTTGGAGCGGCAATCTGACGAGGGATCCTGCTTCTACATTCTGTGTGAGTAGAGTTTAGGGCCTAAGCCCTAAACCCTGAACCCTAAACCCTACTCTCTCAGAAGCCAGGCTGAAATGGCCGAGACACTCTTGGCATTTTGGGATCGTTTCCGCAACCCTAGAAGCTCTAAGCCCCAAACCCTAAATTGGGCTCCCCAGTCAGGCTGACTAAGAAGTATGAGGAACTACCAGGGGCAAGTGGGGATAAAAAGGTAATCAGGCTTCAGGGTTTAGGGCGTCTTGGGGGCTTCTGGGGGCATTGGCTTCCTCCGGATAGGCTCCCTTGTGAGGTTGTGGATCTTGTGTCAGGGCGCAGGGGAGCATACAAGCGAAAGTAGGGGCTCAGGAGGGGGGGTTTAGGGTTTAGGGTTTAGGGTTTAGGGCTGTGGGGGCCACTTAGGTACATACCGACTGTACAATTTGTGTCTGAGTGAAAGACCCTGCCAGGGCCAAAATTTTAGATCAGCAACCCCATGTACCGCCATATCCCTAACACCCTAAACCCTAAACCCTAAACCCCAAACCCTAAACCCTAAACCCTAAACCCCAAACCCTAAATCCGAAGGGTTTAGGGTGAGTCCAGGCCACAGTGCTTTTCCGCAGTTCGCTCAGGATGGAGGCCTCACAGCAGCCTTCTTTCGGCGTCTAGTGCCTGACGCAGATCCCTAGAACCATCTATCTACCCAAGCCCTTAACCTCCCAAAGCCATTTGGGGTTTCCCGAAGTCAGGGGTACCTTCTTGGGGTTTAGGGTTTAGGGTTTAGGGTTTAGGGAGAGGATCCTACTATTTGGGGACTATATTGGGGGTCGCTTGTTTTCGGAAACCCCCCATTTTTGAAGTAACCACGTGGCCGCAGCCTTGGCTAAGAGCTTGGCGCGCCAACGCGTGGCAGTGCCTGCCATGTACAGTTGGGAGCTGTTTCTTCTATTCGGGTGCCTCGTAGGAGGTCCCCTTTAGAGTTGAGGGTTTAGGATTTACATGGACTTGAGGCCTGCCCAATGAAGAAACAGCATCCCCCCCCAAAGTGTTGTAGAGAGGCGGGCCGCCACCCACGATTCTGGCAATTCCATGCCGCAAAAGCGGCCGTGGAAGCTATTGCTTCAAGTGCTCTGGGATGATGGGAGCAGGCAGACTGTGCGCGCTGTGGGCCTATGTTCCCCCAGACTTTCGTTTCAAGTTGCTGACCCAGTCGCCGACTCTGGCCTTTCCAAGCGTGGGAGTTGGTTTGCAATCTAGCTTGACTAGTTAGGCCATTGGGCCTAACAGGCTAACAGGATCATGTTCAGGAATGTCCTTCAGAGGGTTGTAAAGGCCATCCTATCTTGACCAACTCTCAGCTGTTGCCGAGCGCATGGGTGTCCCAGCATCTATGTGGCGCGCACGCGCGTGCGCGAGAGAAACGGATGTCGGCCACTTGGGGCGCTGCACACCAAGCCCTAGTCCCTAAACCCTAAACCCAAAACCCAAAACCCTAAACCCTAAACCCTAGACCCTAAACCCTAAACCCTAAACCCTAAACCCTAAACCCGAGGATTTTTGGGGAGGATGCCAGGGGTTCGAAGTCCTGAAATGGGTGCACCGACAGCTTCTCAGTGGGAAAGTATAATTTGGATGTTCCCCTTATACTAACAGTCCTTGAATAGGACCTTACCTGGGGTTGTTTAGTGTTTAGGGTTTAGGGAGAGGGATTCTAGTACCCCATATTACAATCCCTTTTTAAGCGCTGTTCGTATAGGGGGGTAACATCCCAAAGTAGAATGGTATCGCGGATGACCAGTACTTTTGTGGTGATTATTCTTAGTTTGAGTTTTTTTTGGGTTCTTAAGCAAGTAGTAGTTCTTACTGGGAGAGTAGGAGGGTTGAGGTATGTTATGGAATAGAGTACTTTAGTTGTTGGAACCCGAAGTTCTCGACTTCGTAGCTAGGGTTTAGGGTTTAGAGCTTAGGGCGTAGCGTTTAGGGTTTAGGCTGCTCAGGACCACGAAGCCTTAAACCCCGTAAGTTTAGGCTCTTGTGGCTCTGGGTCTGGTGGTTCGGGGCTCATCGTCCGAGGCGCGAAAGGGTTTTTGGGTTCGATTTAGGGTTTATTAGTGCGTTAGGGTTTCTTGGTTAAGAGTTTTGAAGCTGCTGGCCCTTGTAATTCGACTTGCTCCTGCTGATCCTTTGTGGGCTAAATCCTAAACCCAAAGCCCTAATACAAGGTGTCATGATTCCTAGGTAGGATAGGGGGGGACCCTTAAAAGGGAACCCCTTCTTAACCCTCTTCTGGCTCTCTTAAACAGGGACCTTATTCAGAGGGTCTATATCCCCAAGGGTCCCCCTAATCCTATCCCCTAATGATGGGGGGGGGGAGGGGGGCTCCCGAACCTCAAACCCGAATTTGGAGAACTGCCCTGATGCAGGCCCTCTTGTCGCGGGGGTTCTGCTACCTCGCTTCCGGGGCGGAGGACCCACTTCGTCACAGGGTTAGTTAGGGTTTAGGGTTTAGGGTTTGGGGTTTAGGTTTAGGGTTGAGAATTGAGGGTTTAGGGTGCCAGGATTGGCACACTTAGAGAAACCCTAAACCCCAAACCCCTGAACCCTAAGCCTACTTGTTTGGTCACTACGTGCAGAACATGAAGCTGAGACCCAACGTCCCTGAACCCTAAGCTTTTCCCTGCCCCCAGAGCCTCCATCTCATACATCCCCATGATTTACTGGGTGAAGGAAGGGGGGGGAGTGGAGGAGTGTAGCCCTAGATCATAGCCCCTAAACACCAAACCCTAAAGCCAACCCTAAACCCCCCATATGCACCCCTCTATTCTATAATTAATAATTATAGGGTTCCGGGGGGCCAGGGGGGTAGGTAGCTAAGGAACCTTTAGGGAGCCTAGGGAGCCTTAGGGAGTAGTGGGGAGAAGTAGGGAACCTTGGGTCACATACCCCCCTCTAAAACTTACACCCTAAACCCTAAACCCTAAACCCTAAACCCTAAACCCTAAACCCTAAACCCTAAACCCTAACGGCTCAGGGCTTTGACCCCCCCCGCCTCAAGAACTCTGTCTATAATATAAGGTTTCGGGCTCACTCTCCCCACCTCCCCCAAAGTACCAGCAATATGAAGCCCGCGAAGTCCGAAGCCCAATGGAAGTTTAGGGTTTAGGGTTTAGGGTTTGGGGTTTGGGGTTTAGGGTTTAGGGTTTGGGGTTTAGGGTTTAGGGTTTGGGGTTTTGGGTTTTAGGGGGGGAAGGAGGGGGCACGCTGGGAGCTCCGGGCTGTTTTTGTTGCTTTCATGTGGCACGCAGGGCTCTTAGAGATATTTTAGTTTCTAGGGAGCTCTCGGGTGCAGATTGTCATCTAAGCCCTAAACCCTAAAGCCTGTTGTTCCTTGCGGTTCTTGATGGGCTGGGGTTTGTTCCGTCCACGACTGTTTAGGGTCCAGGTTCAGGGTTTAGGGTTTAGGGTTTAGGGTTTAGAGAGTTTAGGGTTTAGGGTTTCGGGTTTAGGGAACCACCGACATAGAGCGCCCAACAGTTCGCACGCAAGGCCCCTACTTCTCGGGTCTGTTTACTACCCCCCTCTATACTTACACCCCCCCCCAGGTCCACCCCATAGTTAAGGCTGTTTTAGGGATAAGCCTAAACCCTAAACCCTAAACCCTAAACCCTAAACCCTAAACCCTAAACCCTAAACCCTAAACCCTAAACCCTAAACCCTAAACCCTAAACCCTAATGCGGGGGGGGGGGGGTTGGGGCGACGTTGCCTCGAGGAGCGGGCGCAACGGGACTTCGCGGAGGTCATCCACAAGGCTGCCAGGGCGACAGGGAGATCCACTAAACCCTAAGCCCCAAGCCCTAAGCCCTGCGCCCGCAGCAGCCTTAAGCCCTGAACCCTAAACCCTAAACCCTAAACCCTAAACCCTAAACCCTAAACCCTAAACCCTAAACCCTAAACCCTAAACCCTAAACCCTAAACCCTGAACCCTGAACCCTGAACCCTGAACCCTGAACCCTAAACCCTAAACCCTAAACCCTAAACCCTAAACCCTAAACCCTAAAGGGTCTCATGAGTACTTTTCATGATTTTCGCCATGCGCCCTACGCCCGAAACCCTAAGAATCGATGTGCATGAGCTATCGAGTTCCGAAATTTTGAGCAGCTTTTCGGTTCATTTTTGGAAGTTTAGGGCTTAGGGTTTCGAGGTTCGGGTTTAGGGTTGTAGGGTTTCAGTGTTTAGGGTTCTGGGTTTAGGAGGGCTTCTGGCGCAAGAAGCACCTTGTCGCCACCCCAGGACGCGGCGTACAACCGCAACGCGTATGTCCGGGACCCTGGTGGTACCCCCTAAACCCTAAACTCTTAACTCATGAGTTTCCCTACTACCCCCCCCCCCCCCCCCCCCCTACTACCTCTTAAATCCCTTCAATTGGCCTTAATTATCCCTAAAAAGCCCGGGGGGGGGGGGGGGGGGGGGTAGTATAGAGGGGGGTTGTCGGGGAACACATGATTAACCCTCAAACCCACTGAACCACTACTTGAGGCCGGTTCTCCACTTAATGGGCCACTTCTTGGGAGTGACGACAGATCAGAAGATAGTTGCACATTCTTCTCTCTCTAAAGTAGGTTCCCTTTTTGGGCCCCTATATAGCGCGGCACTTTGTAAAAAGGAGCCCCCAAAAGGGATCCTGATCTAGAGAACTACCCACGTAGCATCGGATGGTAACCAGGGGTAAGAACAGTATGGCAAATGCTGTTCGAGAAAAAAAATCGCAATATTGGGTATGAACGGAGTTTTCCGTAGTCGTGAAACGTCACAACAAGCACTGAACAGATTTGAGCAGTACTGAACAGATGGGGGGCTGCGGGTAAGGTAACCAAACATTTGTTACGAATCATGTGCGTAGTGTTATCTTTGGTTGTTCATGAACCCTCCAGCCAACCCTCAACTGCCCTGAAACCTCATAAATCGTCTTCCCTTTCTGGCCCCTTATATAATTATACTATAATACCCCCCCAAGCCCTATTCTAATTATTAAGGCCTCTATATTGCACAAATCCGCGAGTTTGTTTTCTAAGTTGCACCCTTTCGGTTTTAGGGCTCACAGAGTCGCATCGCTGTTCATTGCCGCCCCGAACCACCTACCGCTCTTTGCTATGCTACTCTTGTTCCTCTTTGGCACGTTTGTTTTTGGATCTTGGAGGCTGTTTATTGCTATCTGCTGATGTCTATTTCTTCAAATAAACCCTAAACCCGAAACCCTAAACCCGGGAAATCCTTCCTTCAAACTCTAAGCCCCTAAAGCCTAAACCCCGAAACCCCTGAACCCTGAACTCCTAAGTCCTAACCCCTAAGCCCCGAAATCCCTTATACACCCTACACCCTAAACCCTAAACTCAAGCCCTAACCCCGAAACCCTGAACCCCTAAACCCTAAACCAAGCACAACCCAAAACCCTCAACCCACAACCCAAAGCCCTAAACACCCAAAACCCTCTAAACCCTCTAAACCCTCTAAACCCCCAAAACCCTAAACCCTAAACCCCTAAACCCCTAAACCCCTAAACCCCTAAACCCCTAAACCCCTAAACCCCTAAACCCCTAAACCCCTAAACCCCTAAACCCCTAAACCCCTAAACCCCTAAACCCCTAAACCCCTAAACCCCTAAACCGCTTAACCCCTAAACCCCTAAACCCCTAAACCCTAACCCCTAAACCCCTAACCCTAAAACCCCTAAACCCCTAAACCCCTAACCTAACCCTAAACCCCTAAACCCCTAAACCCCTAAACCCCTAAACCCCAAACCCCAAACCCTAAACCCACAACCCAAAGCCCTAAACCCCCAAAACCCTCTAAACCCTCTAAACCCTAAACCCCTAAACTAAACCCTAAACCCTGAACCCTGAACCCTGAACCCTGAACCCTGAACCCTGAACCCTGAACCCTGAACCCTGAACCCTGAACCCTAAACCCTAAACCGTAAACCCTAAACCCTAAACCCTAAACCCTAAACCCTAAACCCTAACCCTAAACCCTAAACCCTAAACCCTAAACCCTCAACCCTAAACCCTAAACCCTAAGTGAGGTCCTCATGTCCCTGTCCCTCAAGCGGCTGGGCGACCTTAGCACTGCCATCCGCTACCTGAACCGGTGTCTCAGCCGGGGACTCGATAGGGTTTAGGGTTTAGGGTTTAGGGTTTAGGGTTTAGGGTTTAGGGTTTAGGGTTTAGGGTTTAGGGTTTAGGGTTTAGGGTTTAGGGTTTAGGGTTACACCCTCAGCCCTAAACCCCAAACCGAAAACCTTATTATATAGGGTTCAGGGAAACAGGCTGAGGGCCTTAGGAAGACTCCACGAGTCCTGAAAGCACCGCCCACAAACGCTATACCTCAAAACCTTATAACCCTAAAACCTTGCAAAACCCTAAACCCTATTGCTCCAAACCCGAAACTTGCACATAGAGCACTTTTAGGTCTTCAGGGTTTAGGGTTTAGGCTTGACCTGAACTACTTCCCCTTTTTCGCAATTGCCCACACGAGTTGCCCCACAAGGTTTTCATGTCGAGAGTTGTAGGCTTCATAGGCCATTCTGATGGTTACTTCTGGGGGGTGGGGGCTCGAGCCCAACCCTAAACCCTCAGCCCTGACCCTAAACTCGTGTTGGCGCGAAGCACCGGTGTAGGGCTTGGGGTTTAGGGCTGAGGGGTCGGAAAAAATCACTGGTAGTGTGCCCTCATAGTCCCTGTATAGTCCTACTATAATCCTCACAAAAACAACAAAAAAAACAGAGGCCCTATTCAGGCCCTGCCTGCCACCCCGGCCGAACCTGAATGGAAAAGAGTCCAGTGTTAGGCTTTAGATTTGGGGTTTAGCCATATAATATAAGACTTTAGGGTGTACGCTTCACCCTTTAGGACTTTGCCTTTGGGGTTTAGCCTTTAAGACTTTAGCTTTGGGGGATATGGCTTCAGATTTAAGTATTACCAAACATCCCACCGAGACATCCAATAATCCTAAGAATGCCAAAAATCCATAAAATGCCGCGTCTTTTGAAAACGCCTACACAAAAACACGGAAACAGTGTAAATACCAGTGTTTTCGCTCCTCGCGACCTCATTTCGCCCAACTCGTAATGTGACGCCCGTGAACGTGCAAAATCTCGAGGTTTTTAACAATTCCGTACAAACGGAGCATGTTTTTTAGGTTCACAGGCCTTGAAAAAAGTACAGAAAACCATGGGAAAAACACGTTTTTTCAAAAACAGACGTGCAATTCTACGACGGAAAGCCATGCGGCGGGAAGTTTAGGGTTTAGGAAGTTTGGGGTGTTTAGGGTGTTTAGGGTTTAGGAAGTTTAGGGTTTAGGTGTGTAATTCTGAACTTCTGAGTTCTGACTCGTGGACATTGAGAGGCCTGTTTCCCGGCTACCGGCCCGCCTTGCTGGCCCGGGGGGAGCTATCTCTGAAGGCCCCGGAGCGGGCATGAGTGGTTCTGGGCTGTAGGGCTGTAGGGTTTAGGGTTTAGGGTTGTTGGTGAGTGTCTTGTAAGGTCTCTTATCGATATTGGTAGTTGTGTATATAGGGGGGTGTTCTCTCGGAGAAAAGAGGACCCTACCTCTGGGCTGCTTGTTTGGGGTTTGGGGTCGGGGCGTTGCGTTTGGGATTCGAGGATTGGAAGCCCACTCTCACAAACCCGAAACTTTAAACCCTAATACTAAGCCCTAAGCCCTAAGCCCGAAGCCCTAAGCCCTAAGCCCTAAAGCCCTAAGCCCTCAGCCCTAAGCCCTCAGCCCCCTAAGCCCTATAAGCCCTATAAGCCCTATAAGCCCTATAAGCCCTATAAGCCCTATAAGCCCTATAAGCCCTATAAGCCCCACAAGCCCTATAGGCCCCCCCCTAAAAGTCCTAAAAGCTCTAAGCGCCCTAAGCCCTAAGCCCTACGCCCTAAGCCCCAAGCCCTAAGCCCCAAAAGCCCCAAGCCCCAAGCCCCAAGCCCTAACCAAGCCCTAAGCCCTAAGCCCTAAGCCCCAAGCCCTGGGCCCCAAGCCCGAAGCCCCAAGCCCTAAGCCCCAAGCCCCAAGCCCTAAGCCCTAAGCGCCCTAAGCCCTAAGCCCCGGACCTGGATCCTGCAAGCCACAAACATCGAGCCCGCTCCTTGTACTTGAAGGTTCATGCGTAGTGATGAGTAGGGTGATAGGTACCTTAGGGTTTAGGGTTTAGGGTTTAGGGTTTTGGGATCTAAGGTTGTAGCTTGGGATGTTCCCCTCACGCCACCACTGGATACCAAGAACGGCCGGGCTGTACAAAGGCTGCTGGCAGCTTGGAGATGTGAATCGCTAGTGCTCCTTGAGGCTCAACACCATTCTGGGGACGGTCTTCGACTTTATGGGGTTTAGGGTTTAGGGTTTCCCCCTGGAGCTGGCTGCAAGCTGCGTGCAGACGCTTTCGCCTTGGTGCCAGGGCTGGCGACCACCCTTCGCAAAGAAGCCCTTCTGTCGTGTCTTAGACGCAAGGTCACAGCGGATGACCTTGACAATCACCGCCTCGACTGCCTGGCGCATTGATGCCGCCTGGCGAGGACAACTCCCGGCTATGGACGACGAGGAGGATCGTTTTGTTCGCGCTGTCCACGTGAAGCGCCCTTACGAGAACAGTCCTCAAGAGGGATTGTTATAGGGCGTATTATAATCCCTATTCAGGAGTGTCAGTATAAGGGGGAGCATCCCAAGTTAAAGCATAATTATAGTATAACTTGGTAGGCCCTTGGATATTTCATATTTTGCCCTCTTGGGTTTAAGAGCACCGTCTTGAGGAACATTCCATCCAAAAGAAGTACCTGAATGAACGTTATAATATAGGTTACCTTACTTTTACCCTATTTATATCCATTCATTATTATTTATGAGTCTTTAAGTGTGTCTCGTCCTGAGCTTCCGTCAGGTCGCCAGCGTATAGTCGATTGTAGTCCCTGGCCCTTGTGTTTAGACCCCAAACCCTGAAACCCAAACCCTAAACTTCTAACCACACCGCCAACCCTGAACCCGACACAGGAAGCCCTAAACCTTAAGCCTTAAGCCCCAAGCCCAGACGACCTAAACGCTAACCCTAAAACCCCATACCCCTAAACCCTAAACCCAGGAAGCCCTAAACCTGCACCCTAAAACCAGGGGAATCCGCTCTCCTGGGAAGCCCTGAACCCTATAAGCCTAAGCCCTAAACCCTAAACTCCACACCCGAAACCCTAAACCCTAAACCTATATGCCCCAAAACCCTAAACCCCAAGCCCTAATCCCGAAACCCGAAACCTTAAACCCTAAACCCTAAACCCTAAACCCTAAACCCTAAACCCTAAACCCTAAACCCTAAACCCTAAACCCTAAACCCTAAACCCTAGAAAGCCCAGGTCCAGGACTTCGAGCGCGCCCGGGCGGACTTCCGACAGGTCCTCCAGGATGAGCCGGGGCCCCTTTTTTTTGGGGTGGTTTGGGGTTTAGGGTTTAGGGTTTAGGGTTTAGGGTTTAGGGTTTAGGGTTTCGGGGCTTAGGGTTTAGGGGTTTAGGGTTTAATTAGTGGTGTTTAGGGTTCAGAATTTCAGGGTTCAGGGTTTGGGGTTGCTTACGGTTGAGGGTTCAGGGTTTAGGGATCACTTTTGTTTCTGCAAAAGTGAAGGGTTTGCAGGAGCTGCCTATGATGAGGGTTGAGGGTTCATTCGAGAGGGGAGGGGTTTGAGGCCCAAGTGTTTGGCTTTCAAAGGCGGGGTTAGTAGTTAAGAGTGCCGCTGCAGCCCTAAGCCCTAAACCCTAAACCCTGAACCCTAAACCCCAATGGACGCTAAGTTGAAGCCCTGCCGATTTACTTGAAGGTTCATGTGTTCTCAGTAGGGTTAGAAGGAAAGGGAGCCTATTTCACAGCATTAAAGTCGGGTCGGACGTAAGGAAACCCATATGGGTTTGGGTTTTGGGTTTGGGTTTAGGTTTTCGGGTTTCGGGTTTCGGGTTCAAGGTTTGGGGTTTGAGGTTTAGGGCTTAGTCAGCAGTCCCCTGTTCTATAGTACGATGCACACTTCCCGGCATTCAGCATTTGGTTTGAAGGTGGCCCCTTAGTTGAAGTGAACTTAGGGGCCGAACTTTCTTCGGGGCTGTCACCTCCTGCACTTCGTGCGGGAAGTGGACATAAGTCCTTGAAGTTTGTGAGGCAGTGGTCAGGAGCCATGGCGGGAACGCCTGGCCTGCCACGGTGGCGAAAGACTGGCCGTACTGCCAGCCCCAGTCACCTGACTGGGGTCGAGGAAGATGTGTGGATCGAGGCGGCCGCCTACGACAACCGAGGCCACCGGCAAGGTCAGCTTGCGATCTATCTGGCCGAGCCTGGAGACAGAATTGGGGCTGAAGAAGGGGCTGGATTCCTTGGGAACGTGATTGCGGTGCAGGACGGTTACTACGCTTGGTGGGTGGAGAGCACCTATGGTGCCTACGTGGTAGACCGCACCATCCCCTTTCACTTCTGCATCCACCCGGTGAACGACTGTGATGTGGAGACTGTGTACCGGAACCCCATCCATGTGGACGTCTTCCGGATCATCCCAAAGGAGTCCCTCAACAGGATCAACTGGCTGACCGACAATGACAAGGCCACCATAGCAGCACACCCGAGCTTGGCCGAACCTGCGGCGCGTGAGGGGAACAGTTCGCTGGACCCCTTACGCAACGTGGGGGTGGCCGGCGGAGGTGGTGTTGGCGGGGGCCCCGTGGAAACTGGTATGGCGGGAATTGGTGGCTTGGCAGCAGCCTTGGGTACAGGCCTGGACGTGGCAGAGCCAAAGCCAGACGAAGCCACACAGAACCTGTATGAACTGGAAAAGCCCACGAAGAGCAGTGGAAGTGACCTCCTGGAGGAGATCCGTGGGCGTGAGGCGGCAGGTGCCAAGAGATCTGCCCTCGAGCTGGCCGGCGTGAAGGAAAAGAAGAAAAAGAAGAGTAGGAAGGACAAGAAGCGCAGGGACGAAAGCAGTGGCTCGTGTTCCTCTTCCTCTTCGGCGTCGTCTTTTCACTTGGCCGCCCTTCCGAAAGGCGTGGAGAAACTCAGGAGGCTGCACCAGCGGCGTCCGGGGCAGCTAGCAGCTCTGACGCTGCGGCGGTGTCAGGAGCTCCTCGCCATGGCGAACGGAGGGGAAACGGCAGATATGAGCGCCAAGATGCCACCCGTCGCTCGAGGGTACCTTCGACAGATCTACTTGCAGGCGAACCCGCCGGGACAGATCGGGGCCAGGAACCACAAGGAACTGGAAACACTGGCGACCGTGATCGACCTCATCGCGAAGAACGATCCCCTGCGCGCCCTGGACATCTTAGTGCAGCGGCTCAAAGCGATAGAGCTGAGCGTGTCGCAAGGCAACTGGACCCAGGCAGAGCAATTGGAACTCTAATGTGTCGGAGTCGTCGGCCATGTTCAGGCAAGAGCTGAAAGCCGCCCAACAAGAGGTGAGATCAGAGTGGTCTCTGCAAAGAGGGCCGCGGCGCCAGCCCAGGTGGGGGCAGGACTGGTGGTACAGGGCTCCAGACAACGTACCCGTAGCCGAGAAGGAGGGCGAGGCCTGCGACAAGGCGCCAGAGAACAAGCCAACGAGACCGAAGGGAGGCAAGGGCGGCAAGGGCAAAGGCAAGAAGGGGAAGCCGCGCTGGAAGTGACTCCAAGTTTTGGGGGTTCTGGAGCACCGGGGGACTCACCTTTCGGGGAGGGTCCCTTGGGTATCTGGGCCCCCAAGCTTTTGGAGATCCTTTCCGAGCCAAGCTTCCAGGACACGCCCTCCATTGCCTGCCAGGTGAAAGGCCTCCTCAAGGACCACAACTTGGCCACTATCGTCTCGACAGTGCTGTCCGCCCTGGGGAACGATGACACCCGCGAGCACGTCTCCTTCACGGTCATGGACACCCTCGTGGAAAACATGTGGGCTCCCCCCAATATTGTGGCGGAGCTGCTTCGAAGCATGTTCTCTGACCTGCTGGTGGACGAAGGCCCAGAACTGTCCAGCCACTTCCGAGAGGTCTTTGACATTCCCAGCACGACGAAAGTGCCAGCCATTAACTTGGTTGTGCGCGGGCCCGAAGCGCTCGAGATCTACCGTGGCATCTTGGTCATGCCAATGTCAGACCAGTGGACGGGAGACGACGGAGGTGTCTATGTGGGCCGAGGTAGACCCGGGACTACAAGATCGGTGCTCTTCGAGGGCTATGCCGACATGCTGCCCCGACCTTTGGTTCTCTCGATGCTCAATGGCCGGCCCCTCTACGTCTTTGATGACGAAGTGGACGCTGCCAGGCTGATTATCGACAAGTACCAGGTGCAGCCTGCGCCCAACTGCTGGACTTCGGCTTCTTTGAAAAGCTGGCTGGTCTTCTGGCTTTCGGGGAGGACAGCGGCTCCGGCTTCTTTGGTGGGTCTGGTGCTGAAGGTGGCGGTCACCTTTGGGCCGGGCTCCGGGTGCGGCAAAACCTCGCCAAGCAGCTGCTTGCTGCCACACCACGTGAAATCCACGAGCGCGACCTGAAGGTAAAGCCAGACATCCTCGCCGACTGCTTCGGCCTCGGCAGTAACTTCTGCCCAAAGATCCGAATCCATGCAGCCACTGTGCCAGGCTGACAGCATTCGCTCGACCAATTTTGCCTCAGCTTTGCTGGCCTCCGGCAACGCCATGGGGAGGAGCTCGCAGGGCGAAGGCTTGAAGTGCTCTCTAGCGCACACGGGCAATGTCCTCAAGAAGATGCCCAAGGACGGCCCTCCAGGAGGCCACAGCTCAGCGTTTCCGCAAGTACGCCAGACTCTTTGTCCATGATGACGAGGGTGGTCCTGCTGTAGTTGAACTTGGGTCCTGGGAATCTGTGAGGCAGTCGCTTGGCGACACCTACACCGGTCGCGAAGTCCAAAGGGCTTACAAGCTGACATGGCGAGCAATCCAACCCCATGTCCCAGGACCAGGAGAAGCTGGACGTATTAATTTAGCGGACAAGGTGTCGCCTGAGCTTCGCGCCTTTGTGGAGGACCCGGACTTGTTGAGAATCCCGGACATTGAGCTGGGAGACGTTCCTGAGTCCGCGGCGGTTCTTGTGGAAAGCCAAGAGGACTACGAGGAGATAGTCTCCAACCTGGTTGTTGCCGGCATGATGGAGCGGGAGATCCCTGAGGAGACGGTCGAGGTCCGCGGCAAGAAGATCACGAACGGCATGTTTGGGGTGCACAAGGCGTGGGTCCAAGAGCCAGATGGAACCTGGACTCGAAGCTTGCGGCTGATCATCAACCTCATTCCAACAAACCGGCTGCAGTCCAGACCGCCAATCCAGCCTTCGACGCAGATGGGCTACGCTCCCCTTTGGGGGCAGATGGCACTCAATGAGGATGAGATCATCCTGGCATATGCGGAGGATATCCGGCATTGCTTTCACATCTTTGCACCCTCACCACGGTGGCGAGGCTACTTTGTGATCGGCCGCTCTGTCCAAGGCCGCTGCTTTCAAGATGGCATCGGTGCCCGCGGACGCCCGCGGGTCCGCACGGCCCCGATGGGATGGTGCAACATCGTCGATTTCGTGCAGTCCGCCCTGGAGAATGCCGGCACCCTCGCGGGAGTTCCTGCTGAAAGAGTAGTACGGATGGGCGACCCGTTGCCGCTCATGCCAGTCACGGGGACCCGTGACTACTACAGCTTCTACGTCGACAACTTCGACAGCTTCAAGGTGATGGCCGCTACGGAGCAAGGCCTCTACGAAGGGAAGCCTTCAGACACCCAGCTTGCCCTCCGCGAAGTCTTCCAGTGTTGGGGCGTTGGCCGTGATGAGAAGAAAGCCGCGGAGGGGACGCTGAAGTGGTCCTCACTTGGTGCAGAGCAACTGGGAGACCTGGGCCTCGTTGGCTCCTCGCGGAAGCTGCGCCGGGCTGTGCTGGGCGCCACTGTCCGGGTCCTTGAGTGCTCCCCGGCGGTGCCGCGTGGATCGCATGAGCTCTTGACCATCGTGGGCAAAGCAATGCGTTCAGTTCAGTTCTGCCGCCCTCTTGCCTGTATGTTTGATGAGCTCTACGCCTGCTTGTCACACGAGGACAAGAAGATCAGCATCACAGCAAAGGCGGAGACAGAGTTGTATTGCATCCTCATGAGCCTCCCGATGCACTACATGGAACAGCGGATGCAGATCTGCCCCACTGTTTATGCCACAGATGCCTCTCTTGAAGGGGGGGGTGCTTGTGCCAGTGTTGGGCTGTCTGCGCGTGGGCGTGCCAAGTGCCACCTGCTGGGCTCTGATGACGACATGGGAGGGGGCTGTGATGCAGTCTTGGTGATCGAGGCCTTTGGTGGAATCGGCGGCTTGCGGAAGGCTCTCGAACTGATTGGGCTTCAACCTCAAGGCCTGATCCTGATCGAGTCAGACCCGCTGTGCCAGAAGCTTGCCAGACGGCATTGCGGATATGTCCAGGTTGTGGACGACATCAAGAAGGTGGATGCCGCAATGGTCCGCGATTGGCGACGGCAGTTTCCTCGTGCCAAGAAAGTGATCCTCGGAGGTGGATGGCCCTGTGTGCACCATTCGCGCCTCAATGCAAACCGAGAAGGTGCGGAAGCCGAACTTCTCTCTTGCTGGACGACCTCATCCGCACGCAAGATCTTCTTGAAAGGTGCAGCCAGCCGCTGCACTTGCCCCCCTGGCACGTGATCCGCCTCTTCGAGAATGTGGTCATGGATGGTAATGACCTCGACATCCAGTCTGCTAAGATCGGGTGGCGACCCATCTTCTGCGACAGTGTGCAGGCCCTGCGATGCCGAAGGCCGCGGTTGTGGTGGATCCAAGGAGTGGATGTCTTGCAAGGTGGTGACCTCAAGATTGTTGAGAGCAGCAGGGTGGCCAACCAGCACCGAGACGTCCGTGCTCTTAACCTCCGCCACGCTGTGATCGACACCGAAAGGCCCCCAATGGATTGGTTCCTACGACCCGGGTGTTACAAGACCGAAGAGCCGGAGGAGCCCTTCCTGACCTTTGCCCGGCCTGTGCCAAAGAAGCAAGCTCCCTCTGAGCCGGCAGGCATCGACAACTGTGATGCCAAAACACTGGGGCGTTGGAAGGGGGACTCCTGGCGCCTGGCGCCCTACCAGTACGCTCCCAAGAACTTGGTCACAAGCCCTCACGGGCAACGTCGGCTCACCTCAGATGAGCAGCTCCGCCTCCTCGGCTTCAACAGACCACCTGGACTACAAACAGAAGGTCAGTGAGGACAAGAAACAACAGTTCATCGGCAACACGTGGCCGGTAGTCGTGGCGGCTCGCCTCCTGCTGGGGCTGGTCATGACCGAGGAGCAAGCCGGTGTGCGTGACCTCACCAAGGAGCTGTGGGATGCCTGGAAAGCCCTGGAAGATCGCGCCCAGCAGGTCAAGAGAGGGTCTTGGAGTGAAAGGTTCGGTCCGAGTTCGGGGGAGGGGGCTGCCGTCCTTCCCTTCCGTCCGGGGGGGGTGGACACTGGCTCTGTTCCTCGGCTCATGATCGACCCGGACCTCAAGCTCACTGATGAGCAGTTCTTGGCCCGGATGGTGGGCCGCAATGTTTCACATCGGGGCACGGATGTCCGCCTTGACTTTGGCATCCCCTTCCAGGCCTCGGACTTTGGGAGGCGCGCGGTCGACCCCACACTGTGGACGTGGAAAGTCCTGATGAGCTACCGTTGGAAACGGACGGGGCATATCACACAGTTGGAGGCCGTTGCTGTCCTTGACCTCCTCAAGCGCCTGAGCCGTGCTGCAGGTTCAGGTAACGAAAAGTTCCTGCTGATGGTCGACAACCAGGCTGTGGTTGGGATCATCACGAAGGGCCGGACCTCAGCCCACATGCTTCAGAGCACCTTGCGGCGTCTCAACTCGCTCCTGCTGGCCTCCAACAACAGGCTCCTCGTTGTCTACGTGCGGTCCGAGTACAACCCCGGAGACGGACCGTCACGTTGGGTAGCAAGAAGGGCATCGCAGGATGCCTAGGAAAACTGTGCTGAGCAAGAGGACCAAGCAGGAGAGAAAAGATGAACGCAAGGTGCTAGGAACTTTGAGGTCGCAGATTGTGTCACCTAAAACTGAATCTCGTTACCTTGAGCATGTTTCACGTTTTCTGAGTTTTCTGAAGCAGCAGGGAAAGTCTTACCCTACCACTTTTCTTGCTTTGGACTTTGAGCTGAGCGGTTTCATCGAGCATCTTTGGGAAGATGGGGACCCACGATCTTGGGCAGGGGACGCCCTGAGTGGTCTTGGCCACTTTATCCCTCCTGTTAAACCGCACTTGGTGGGCAGTTGGCGATTGCATGCGGCGTGGGGTAGAGCTGAACTACCTGCGCGAGCTCCTCCTTTCACACCAGTTCTGGTTTACGCCCTGGCCCAGGCTGCGTATGAACAAGGTTGGGGGGACACTGCCACCTTGCTTCTTCTTGGTTTTCACACGTTTGCTCGGTCGGGTGAGCTCTTTTCAGCACGGTGTGGGGACTTTGTGCTGGGTCGCGGCCGTGGAACATGGTCGCTTCCGTTGACCAAATCCGGGCAGCGAGCTGGCGCTTCCGAATCCCTAGTCATCTCAGACACGTTTGTGGGCACTGCTGTTGCAAACTTCATTCGGAACAGGAGCAAGGGGGACCTTCTTTCAAACTGTTCTCCCGGGGTGCAACGCCGTCGTCTTGCCCAACTTTTACAACGGCTGGGTCTGCAAGCGCCATATCGTTGGTACTCTCTTCGCCGAGGGGGAGCCACTCATGAGTATCGTGTTACGAATAATTTGCCCGCGGTGTGCTTGAAAGGACGTTGGACTGCAGTTCGCACTGCACGAATCTATCTTTGTGATGGGATGGCCCAACTCTCGCAGTTGCAGTTGCCAGCGCCGCAACTTCGCAAGTTGCAAGCTCTTGCCCGCAAAGCGCGGCCTGGGTATGATGCAATCAGTTCAGATTGAGAAGAAATTGTAGGGGCACGAGGGCCGCTGAGGATGCAAGTGCCAGTAGCGGCAACGCTCTGGCAGCTAATGGTAGGCAGTTGGCTCTCGTTTCGGTTGGGGATGCAAGTGCCAGTAGCGGCAACGCTCGGGCAGCTGCAGTAGGTGGTAGGCATTCCTTTCCGTGCGTGGGTACGAAGAGTGCACATGGCACTTAGACCCGCCCACATCCTCCCTTCTTTGTTGTATTCCGTTCTCACCTTCCTGCTTGAGGGCTACGGGAAGCCGCACTATGTGCCAAGTGGGTGAGGTGGAGTGCAGCTTGGCTGTTTAAAAGTTTGAGCACGGGCTCCATGTGGGAGGGCCAGCCAGGACGGAGCATCGGCGGGACGTTATTGGTCGCTTGGGCCGCGGGGTTGTCCAGCTGGGGGGCCGGGTGGCTTCTTTTGTGCTCCCCTGGCTGGCAGTTTCCGGGGCTCTTGCGCCGTTTTCTGTCTCACGTTGTGTTTTGGGTGAACCACTTCGCTCTCTAGCGCAGCTAATGCCGAAAACAAGTGACGGAAGTGTTGTGTGAGTACTAGTCAGCAGTCCCCTGTTCTATAGTACGATGCACACTTCCCGGCATTCAGCATTTGGTTTGACCCGCCGTCCACCCCCATTCGCCACCCGTGGGGAAGCTGCACTCTGGCTTGGCTGTTTAAAAGTTTGAGCACGGGCTCCATGTGGGAGGGCCAGCCAGGACGGAGCATCGGCGGGACGTTGTTGGTCGCTTGGGCCGCGGGGTTGTCCAGCTGGGGGGCCGGGTGGCTTCTTTTGTGCTCCCCTGGCTGGCAGTTTCCGGGGCTCTTGCGCCGTTTTCTGTCTCACGTTGTGTTTTGGGTGAACCACTTCGCTCTCTAGCGCAGCTAATGCCGAAAACAAGTGACGGAAGTGTTGTGTGAGTACTAGGATTTTTCACAGTAAAAAAGGCACTTATGACTTCTAACTATCCATGAACATTCAAGCAGGGGTTGTTCAGGCTGGTCTTATGGGCACTTTTAGGGGGTGGCACTGGGGGTGACTCAGGAACCCTATAGCCCTAAACTCTACAGCCTAAAACGTAATTAACCCCTAACCCCTGACCCCTGACCCCTGACCCCTGACCCCTAAACCCTAAACCCTAAACCCTAAACCCTAAACCCTAAACCCTAAACCCTAAACCCTAAACCCTAAACCCTAAAAACCCTAAACCCCCTAAACCCTAAACCCCCTAAACCCCCTAAACCCCCTAAACCCTAAACCCTAAACCCTAAACCCTCAACCCCAAACCCCCTCCACCCAGGCCTGTCCACCTAATAGCCCGTCGCGGCCTGGCCGATGCGCCAGCGCCCCTGATTGCCAGAGAGTCATAAGTGGGGGGTATATGTACCTTGACTAGGGTTTTAGGGTTTAGGGTTTAGGACCCTAAACTCTAAACCCAAGACCCTAGACGCTAAAGTTTCACTGTTGGGGGGGGGCGAAAATGTCCAATTTGGAGCGAGTCCAGCTTAACAAGAAGCCCTAAACCCTAAACCCTAAATCCTAACATAGGTTTCCTTACTTCCGACCCGAGTTATATTTATCCATGAACCTGCAAGTACGGGTTTCGGGGTTTAAGGGTTCAGGGTTTAGGGTTTAGGGCTGGGGTTTAGGGGGCTAGGGCTTCGGGTTCAGGGCCTCTGGAGCAGTCAAAATAAAGGGGGGGAAGGGTTTAGGGTTTAGGGTTTGGGGTCTGGTGTTTAGGGTTTAGGGTTTGGGGTGGAGGGTTTAGGGTTTAGGGAGCCTGACTTACGGGGCATGTTTACCCTTTCTTTCTTGAAGTACAGGGTTGCTCTAGGACTCTAAGTAGAACACAAAACGTTTTAACCCAGAGGCTCTCAAAGCCAAGCCATGCAATACGTGGCCGCGGTCAAAGCGCCCTACAGCCGACACCAAACACAGTGAGCCTAGGATCTAGAGTTCGGGGTAGTTTCATGCGCCCTTAATATGGTCTCCAGCCTCCTTCAAAGGGTTCTGAATCTGGGCCTGAAGTCTGGGCCCTTAATTTGAATAGCATAGATAAGGGGTATACAAAGGGGTACCCTTTTTCAGGCCCATACCTAAGGGACCATGAAACTACGCGTAACTACGTAATTACCCTTAGAGTATAGGCTTTCGTTGCTTGAAGGGCTCCTTTTCAGGGGGGGTCGCCTGCGTAATCCGAGCTTTTTGATGACCATAGGGTTTCGGGGTTTAGGGTTTAGGGTTTAGGGTTTGGGGGTTCTAGACCCTGCCGTATAAGGGCCCGAGCCGCCTCCTAAACGTTTCGGGTCCCCTGCGTCCACGCGGCAACTGATTTAGCCTAAGCCCTGAAACCCTAAACCCTAAACCCTAAACCCTGAACCCTAAACCCTAAACCCTAAACCCTTAACCCTGAACCCTAAACCCTACACCCCAAGCCCCAAGCCCCAAATTCTACGGGTTAACACGGCTTAACTTTCGAGTTCTAAGTCCCAAACCCTAAACCCAAAACCCGAAAACCCTAGAACCCTACATAAAACTCAAAACCCTGAAACCCTAAAACCCTCAAACCCTAAAACCCTGAAACCCTAAAACCCCGAAACCCTGAAACCCTAGAACCTTGAAACCCTGAAGCCCTGAAACCCTAAACCCTAAACCCTAAACCCTAAACCCTAAACCCTAAACCCTAAACCCTAAACCCTAAACCCTAAACCCTAAACCCTAAACCCTAAACCCTAAACCCTAAACCCTAAACAACCCTAAACCGCTAAACCTAACATTGAGGCTGAGAGGCCTTGGCAACTTCCACGAGGCTGGGCCTGCCAGCCCCCGACTTTTTCTAGGGGTTGAGGGTTGAGGGTTTAGGGTTTGTAGGGTTCGTAGGGTTCGTACTGGGGGGGGGGTTTATCTCACATCGCGCGGTGTAAATACACATCGATCGGCGTCCACACTGGGGTCTTGCAGTTCCCGCACAGGACCCGGCACTGATCCTAGCTGTCCAGTTTTCAGCCTATGCAGCGTCCACAATGGGGTCTGGCATGCAAACCACCCCATGCCCATCATCGAAAACCCAAGCCCGACACTGTTTGGGATCTGCTTGCGGCAAGTGTCGATAAGTCAGCCTTTGCGGCTTTCAAGTTCTATTCAGGTCAGGGTTTGGGGTTAAAAGGGCAAGACCCCAACGGGTTTAGCAACCCAAACTCCCGAAATCCAAAGCCGGTGGGTGCCCTAAAGCTCAGACTGTTTTCCTCTAAAGCTTCGCACAACCCTCAAACCTTCGCTCTGCCCACTCGTCCGTCACACGCCTCGGCCTCAGCATGGGTTGGGTTTAGGGCTTAGGGTTTAGGAATTAGGTTTGAGGGTTTAGGGTGTAGGGTTTAGATTTAGGTTTTAGGGTTTAGGGTTACTCGTAGGGTTTAGGGTTTAGGGTTTAGGGGGGGGAACACGTGGAGACAGCTGAAAACCCTGCTCTGCAATTATCCCTTATCTTTTGAGACGGCTGACAAACTTGCTCGATAAACCCTAAACCCCCAGCCCTTAAACCCCTGAACCTGACACCCTAGACCCTTTTACCCTAAGTCCTATAAACCATACCCTTCACCTGCAATCACTGTGCACTGCACTGTGTGTCTATGGGGTGCACTCGAGCAGCTGCGGGTCTCAGCTTCGAAGATCAATGTTTTGTATGTTGATAAAAATCGAGCGTCTCCTTCGGGATTTGCTGCCAAGATGTACGCCAGATTGATGTAAAAATGGCCCGAAACAATGGCGTCGGCGAGGTTTGGTGGACTTTGAGGTCTCCGTGGCTGACAGCCGAAAACAGCGTCCACATTGGGGTTTCGTATCTTGTGATGTGTATTCTCTCGCGTGATGGGTAATTCTTTGCGCGAGCGTCCACATTGGGGTGATGTGTAATTTCACGGCCTGATGTGTGATAACCCCCTCCCTTGTAGGGTTTAGGGCTCAGGGTTCAGGGTTCAGGGTTTGTAGGGTTTAGGGTTTATTGTTTAGGGTTTGGGGCGCTATTAGGCATGTACAAAAGCTTCAACCCTAAATCCGAACCACCGTGTTCCCTTGTAGAGGCTTTTAACCAAAGAAGGGTACTCTTTGCTTTCTAGGTGACTCTGGGGCCTAGAGGTTCCGGGGTCGTGTCGCGGCTTAACCCCACCTCCTCCCATGAAAGCCCACACTTCAAGTGCAGCGGGTGATCAGGAGGTCGCCATTTGAGTCGGCGCAAAGTGTGCGTGCACACACCTGGCAGAGCCCTATCGTAGCCATCTCCCCGACTCTTGAAATCCGGCGCGCTGTGCACCCGAGTCGCAGAACTGCCCCAATAGTGTAGAGGCCGCTTTGTTTGAGACACCACTGGCAGGCTGTGCGCCACTACAGCAGAGCCATCAGTGACACCATGCAGGCCATATGGTGGACTTGTAGCGTTTGGGGTTTCATGTAGGGGGTCGGAATAATTACTTATAATATTCCCGTAAGGTCCCTCTATAGTTATACAATTGTAGCCCCCCAAACCCTATTCTAAGTATTACGGCTCCTATATTGGGTGGTAGTGGCGGCGGTGGTGGTGGCGGTGCCCGCATCGTCATCGTCATGATGTTTGCTCGTCTTCTTAGCAGTCTGAGGGTCCCCAACATCCCTCAACCCTACACCCTACGCACCCGACACTGTAAACTCCGAATCCTGAACCCTACAGGGAGGCTCATGATGAAGACACTACTTCCTTAATCACCGCACTTAGAACCCTACTGAGAACTGCACATGAACCTTCAAGTAGAAATCCTCAGCCCTAAACCCGAAACCCTACTTAGAACTACCCATGAGCCTCCAAGTACACCCTAAACCCCAAACCCCAAACCCCAAACCCCAAACCCTAAACCCTAAACCCTAAACCCTAAACCCTAAACCCTAAACTGGTTTGCGTTTTAAGCCCCGGGCCCTAAGTCCTACAGGCGCCAAGAGTTCAGGGGCTTGGCCTCCGAAACAAAGGGTTGGGGTTTAGGGGTTTAGGGTTTAGGGTTTAGGGTTTAGGGTTTAGGGTTTAGGGTTTAGGTTTTAGGGTTTAGGGGTTTAGGGGTTTAGGGGTTTAGGGGTTTAGGGGTTTAGGGGTTTAGGGGTTTAGGGGTTTAGGGGTTTAGGGGTTTAGGGGTTTAGGGGTTTAGGGGTTTAGGGGTTTAGGGGTTTAGGGTTTAGGGTTTCGGGATCACCAGAAAAGCCAGAACCCTACAAAAGAGGGTTTTGGGTTCTGGGAGGCCTCGGATGAGGGTTTGGGCTTATATAGGGGTTTAGGGTTGAATTGGTGGTCTTGATGAGCACCTTAGTACAAGTACACGATGGTCCCAAGATCCTTGGAAGCGGGAGATCGGGTTTAGGGCTTAGGGTTTAGGGTAAGCCCTGAAGCCCTCAATCGTTCTTGAAGGTCCATGGGCGGTTATAGGCAGGACTAGATGTCAGTAAGGTAGTCAAAATTGTAACCTGAATGAAGCAAAATTCCAACCCTACTTGTAACTATCCGTGAAACCCTAAACCCTAAGCACCCTAAACCCTAAACCCTAATCCTAAACCCCGAAGCCCTAAGGCCTCAAGTTTGCCAGTGGTTACGATCATGAATGCAGAGGGGCAGCTGCATGGATATGTCGGGCTGGAGGCCTCGGCCCTACTTTTCAGGGCCCATCCGACCCCAGAAGTTTCTTCTTTAAAGAAGAGCAGGAGGAGTAAAGACAGTGGACAGAATGGAAATCATGGGAGTAGTAGATACTCTGCACATGATCATAATCCTAGAAAGAATCGTCATCAAAAAAGGTAAGCAACGACCGCAGCGACTGTCATCACAACACAACTGCGCGGGCTTTTTGTCTCAAGCGAGCGCGCTGCAGAAGAAGGTTTTTTGTCGGTTCTATCCATCCGCCAATTCTTCCCACCGGCATGCTTTCCGGCCCCATGCCTGCCGCATCACTCTCCCACGAGGGTCATCGCGTGGTGCAGCAGAACCTTAGTAGCAGAGTAGGCAAGCTTTTGTGGCATTCTTGGGGTATTGTCATAAACCCTAAACCCTATAATCCCTACAGAATCCCAAAGGCTACCCTTGAGTTCCCCTCGGATGCCGGGAAAAACCTCAGGAATACATTTCTCAATGTGGTTTCGGATGAGGACATCGAGCTCAGGGCCCTGAAGTGGGGGCGGTTGTCCTCTTGGCCATGCAACCGCGCCGCAGGGAGGATGGAGGGGGGGTGGGGGGGGGCGTTGAGGGTTGAGGGTTGAGGGCTGAGGGCTGAGGGCTGAGGGCTGAGGGTTGAGGGTTGAGGGTTGAGGGTTGAGGGTTGAGGGTTTAGGTTGGGGTTAGGGTTAGGGTTTAGGGTTTAGTTAGGGTTTAAGCGTTTGAAGGCAAGCTCAAGGACTTGGCTGGTTGACATCCCTGTCGCTGTTGCTACAGCCTTGATGATGTAGTACATCTGCAAGATCAAACGCAAACTTCCTAACCAACATTAGCAGTGCAGAACAATGGCGTCATGTACTGGTGCTTCAGGGTTTGTAGGGATAAAGGTACCTTCTAGTCTAAAGCGCTGTGTGGTACATCTACGGCCTGTAAGGGCAGGCGAGGAACGGCTTTCTTCTAAATGTGTCGTCCTGTCCACTTACTACCTGAAGATCAGACTTTGCCCTCAGCCACAACCTCTAAACCCTAAACCGTGAACCCTGAACCCCAAACCCTGAACCCTAGACCGGGACCTAGGATCACCCTCCCGGGTGTCCCCCGGAAGAATATTATACAACAATCCCCCTCTCCCCTTCCCTTCCCCACATGAAGGTTCATGGTTGTAAGTCGGGAAACAGTAAGTTCTCCTATAACCTCAAGTCGGGCACCTATAACCCTGCTCATAACTACCCATGAACCCTTCAAGCGCACGAGGTACCCCACGTAGCTCACATGGCGACGCAGCCGCCTCGGAAGACGTGAGCGGGGCGGACCCGGTCGTGGAGCTTGCGGAGGCTCAGAGCACGGAGCAAGATTGCCACTTCGTAGTAGAGTGGGTAACCTTTAGCCTTTCTTTGGGGTCGTAGAATCCCTCGATAGTCCCAAAGCTTGACTAACCTTTAGTTACCATAGGATGCTGGACAACTCAGGCAAGGATTGCAATCCTTGCATCTTCTTGGCGAGTTCAGGGGGATGCTTGCATGGTGCGAGCTGCAAGTTTTGCCACATGCACTCCGCGAAGAAGGACGGCGCGGCAAAGAAGCGCGCGCGGAAGCAGACGCGTGACAAGTTGCTTGGTAGCCCAGTGGTACCCTTTTCCCAGTTTTTTGGTCAAGGTTCCCCTATAAAGTGCCCGGCATACCCTTCGTGTAATATGGTGGTTTCCGAAATTCGGGGTACCTTATTGGGGTCCTTATTTAAGCCCTAAACCCTAAACCCTAAACCCTAAACCCTAAACCCTAAACCCTAAACCCTAAACCCTAAACCCTAAACCCTAAACCCTAAACCCTAAACCCTAAACCCTAAACCCTAAACCCTAAACCCTAAACCCTAAACCCTAAACCCTAAACCCTAAACCCTAAACCCTAAACCCTAAACCCTAAACCCTAAACCCTAAACCCTAAACCCTAAACCCTAAACCCTAAACCCTAAACCCTAAACCCTAAACCCTAACTCTAGGGGGCTACCAAGGTACAAGGCCGAGGTGTTGAAGCTTCTAGGGGGAAACCGAGACTGGGCGGCAGTTTTCCGAATAGTTTAGGGTTTAGGGTTTAGGGTTTAGGGTTTAGGGTTTATTTTCTTGGAAGTTGTTGGGTTCGTTTTTTCGGGCTTAGGGTTTTTGTTTATAAGTTGTTGTTCTAGTCATGAAAATAGATTGTTGTTTTTTGGGACCTTGAAAACTAAGCCAAACCCCAAACCCCAAACCCCAAACCCCAAACCCCAAACCCCAAACCCCAAACCCCAAACCCCAAACCCCAAACCCCAAACCCCAAACCCCAAACCCCAAACCCCAAACCCCAAACCCCAAACCCAAACCCCAAACCCCAAACCCCAAACCCCAAACCCCAAACCCCAAACCCCAAACCCCCCAAACCCCAAAACCCCAAACCAAACCCCAAACCCCAAACCCCAAACCCCAAACCCCCCCAAACCCCAAACCCCCCAAAACCCCAAACCCAAACCCCAAACCCCAAACCCCAAACCCCGAACCCCGAACCCCAAACCCGAAACCCCAAACCCCAAACCCCAAACCCCAAACCCCAAACCCTAAACCCCAAACCCTAAACCCTAAACCCTAAACCCCAAACCCTAAACCCTAAACCCTAAACCACCTAGGAGAGGAGATGCAGGCCCAGCAGGACCAACTCCAGCACCTCGCCAAGAACAACGCCTTTGTGCGCGCCTTCGCGCTGGCATGCCTCGAGACCGATTTGCTGACCACTCTCACCGAAGCTCGAATGGGGTTTAGGGTTTAGGGTTTAGGGTTTAGGGTTTAGGTTCTCTAAATGAGGGTCCCTTTTTTTAGGATCACTTTTGAAAGGGCGCCGCCTTATACTGGGCACCCAAAAAGGAACCCGAATTTGGGAAGCTGCCCATGCTCTTTCGAAGACTTTCTGGCAGTTTTCGGGGCTGGCCATGTTTAGAAGGTAACTTTGAGAACTTTCGGGGCCGGTGATTTCAAGGGCCTGTAAGCATTTGCTATAGCGGTTTCAAGAACAGGGGAGGAGCAACTAAGCGTAATGCATTGCGGTGGCTGCAAGTACAGTGCAAGATGCTCGAGGGTTGAGCCTATAAGTTTTAACCTTCGAGGTATGACACCCTAAACCCCAAACCCTAAGGGTTTAATTTAGGGCAGTCTAGGGTGTAGGGCAGTTTAGGGTTCAGGGTTTAGGGTTAAGGGTTCAGCATCTCAACTCCAAGCATTCACTAGTCAAGCAATTACTCCAGGAAAATACCCACCCGCCCAAAGAATCCCACAACATTAAGAAAACATTTTACTTATAGAACGACCTTGCCCATGCCCAGAAAACGGCGACCTTGCCCAGTAAAACAGCGACCTTGCCCAGTAAAACGGCGACCTTGCCCAGTAAAACGGCGACCTTGCCCAGTAAAACGGCGACCTTGCCCAGTAAAACGGCGACCTTGCCCAGTAAAACGGCGACCTTCGGGCACACCCCCCTGCCCAGTAAAAATGCTACCTTCGGCCCCGAAGGTCGCCGTTTTACTGGGCAAGGTCGCCGTTTTACTGGGCAAGGTCGCCGTTTTACTGGGCAAGGTCGATTTTGGTCAAAAAATCGACCTTGCCCAGTAAAACGGCGACTTGCCCAGTAAAACAGCGACCTTCGGGGTCCAAGGTCGCATTTTTACTGGGCAGGGGCGGAAGGTCGCCGTTTTACTGGGCAAGGTCGCCGTTTTACTGGGCAAGGTCGATTTTTTTGACCAACTGACCTTGCCCGGTAAAACGGCGACCTTGCCCAGTAAAACGGCGACCTTGCCCAGTAAAACGGCGACCTTGCCCAGTAAAACAGCGACCTTGCCCAGTAACTCCTTAACATTTAAATTATATATGAAAGAGAGGTTTAGGGTTTAGGGTTGAGGTTGAGGGTAACCCTAATCCCCTGAACTCCCAAAGTTGAACGCAGCGCCTAAGGACATGCCTGATGAAGTGCGACCTCGCGTCCTGCAACCAGGCCCAGTCCAGCGACCCCGCTGAGGGTCGAGTGGGCTTGAGGCTTGAGATTGATTGTACGCAGAACACGTTGCTCACTACAGTCGGTTTTAGGTTTAGAGTTTAGGATTTAGAGTCTACACTGTTATCTTGCGTCAACGAATTTCTTCACACGTATGCTTCAGTGTCCAGGAACTTATCCTGCAGATCTGGGGGAGTCGCTAAAATCCGGGCCCTTTTTGTGTACCCTAAATACAAGGCTCCGTATTATAAGAGGAACCCCCAAAAGACCATAATTTAGAGAATCCCCCATGTCTGGCTTTCAGTCTTGAGGCTAGAAAGACCAGAGTCGCGGTGTAGCATTGGCAGAGCAGCTTTTCGACGTGCTGTCGGGGTATAGGGTTTAGGGTCCATGGTTTCGGGGTTCACGGGCCGCCAGACAAGCTGCGCATATCGGTACATGTTTTTGTTGTATCATGACATCATAGTATCATAGTATCATCGTATCATAGTATTGTAGTATCACCGTGTCATAGTATCAGAGTATTCTGGTATAAGAGGTTTAGAGTGTCATAGTATTCGAGTATTAGAGTATCCGAGTATTAGAGTATTAGCTTATAATAGTGCAATAGAATACTTGTATAATCGTATAATCGTATGATAGGATTATAGTATTCTAGTATTGTAGCATTATAATATTATAGTATCATAGTATCATAGTATCGTAGTATCATAGTATTATAGTATTATAGTATTATAGCATCATAGTATTATAGCATTATAGTATTATAGTATTATAGTATTATAGTATTATAGTATTATAGTAGTATAGTACTATAGTATTATAGTATTATAGTAGTATAGTATTATAGTATTATAGTATTATAGTATTATAGTATTATAGTATTATAGTATTATAGTATTATAGTATTATAGTATTATAGTATTATAGTATCATAGTAGTATATTATTATAGTATTATAGTATCATAGCATTATAGTGTTATAGTATTGTAGCATTATAGTATTATAGTATTATAGTATCATAGTAGTATAGTATTATCGTATTATTGTATTATAGTCTTATAGTATTTTCGTAGTATAGTATTATAGTATTCTCGTGTTGTAGTGTTTTGCAGTGTTGTAGTATTGCAGCATAATAGTCGTCCAGTAGTATAGCCGTACGGTATTCTAATACCACAGTGTCATCATCTCAGTTCGGGGACTTGCTGCTCTGTCCAGCACGTAGAATTGGAGAATGCCTGTGGGCTCATATGTTGTGATGAAATCTCAAGTCCATGCCTTGTCAGACATCTCCGAATGTCTTTTTTGCTCGTTTGGGGCACAGAGGCCTAGGCCTTAAACCGCGAAGGCATTCGAGGCGTTCAATAGGCTTGTGCGACTGCCGACTTTTCCTCTACAAGTTCCCTTATAAACCCGAAGCCCAAGCCCCTAAAACCTGAATCCTTCCTTTCTAGCAGCCAAACCCATAGGCCCTCAGCCTCGTGGAGAATGCCTGCCGGGGTTTATGGCTCCGGGTTCAGATGGGAGTTGTTCTAGCGTTTCGGGTTTGGGGTTTAGGGTCAGTTTTCTATGTAGGGGCTTTTGCTTGCATAGTTGGGGTCGGGTTCTACGTAAGGGTTCCCCATAAGAGAGCCCTAGCTTAGAACAGCTCCCATGATCACACAATCTGTGAAGTATTTCTGCTTATTTGAACGGGCCACATGAACACCGTGTTGGGTTTTGCCGATGTGCCAACACGGTCCATTCCACAGGCCCCATGCTATATATGTAGGGTTCTGTAAACCGCGCAGTTCTTTTTTTGGACCCCTGTTACGTCATGTACAGAGTAGCGCCACCCGTAAACCCTAAACCCGAAACCTTCATAAAACCTGACCTGTTGACCGAAGGATCACAGTGGCCGCTGCAGATCGAAGATATATGAGGGGTTTCCGAAAATGGGGGTACCCTTTTGGGGTTTCCTTTAATATGAATAATACTATTTTCGGGTATATGAAGGGTACTCCCTATTTTTTGGAAATATCCATATGGCCTCCCTGGGAGATGTCCGCATCTGATGTCCTTCCTCTGTTTGAGGCGACGAGTTCGTTATGACGTTATGGTCGGAAAGAGCAGATGTTGACATGACCTGTGCCAGTTTGTAGTTCCCTTTTTTCGGGACCCACTCTCTTGGTACATTATGCCAACCCGGCGAACCATTTGTGTTCCCGAAAGTGGGGAACTACAAAGAAGGGAGGGTGTTTCGGAGTTGGCCACAAGGTTGACGCGCTTGGGCGAGCAATCCTTGTATCCTGGCGCGTGTATGGCCTTTGAATGCCATGCAGGTTGATGCCAAGAAGGCGATACCCTGTGCCCTAGCGCGGGATGTTCCTTCTGTGGTTCTGCATCGCAACCCAGCCGCAACCCAGCCCCGGGCCTTGGGCAAAGTCTCATGCCGGACAATTGCGCTGTAACCGAGACCCTGGCTTCGGGCCGCACAGCTCCTGAACCCCTAAGCCTCGAAACCCTAAACCTAAGCCCCGAAACCTGAAAACCCAAACCCCAACTCCCCCCAAGCCCCAAAACCGCTCTCGTCGTGGACTGCTCCTAAGGAGACCGGACTGGTGCTAGACCATTGCCCACGACAAAGCCTTCAGGGTTCAGGGCGTTTCGGGTTTAGAGTGTTTAGGGTTTAGGGTGTTTATGGTTGGGGGTTTCATAGGTGGTTCTGTACCTGGGGATATATGTCTGGTTACCTGGCTGTATAACCCTACCTACCTACAACCACCCAAAGTACAACAGCACTGCCCCGTCTACCCCTTGTCTCGGGTTTCGGGTTTAGGGCCTCAGGCCTAATGTTTGGGCAGCTCTCTGAATAGTTTCCCTTGTTGGGGTTCCTGTTCTAGTTCACGGAGCCGTATTTGTAGGGCACAAGAATGGTCCCAGAATTTAGATAAGAAGTTCTCTGATTCCCTGTTGTGATACGTAGCCCTGCATTTGGCCTTAATCCCTCAACCCTAAGCCTAAACCCTAAACCCTCAACCCTAAATCTTTGGTGCCAATAGGTCTCCCGCACAGGTTGCAGCAAGACGGCCACAGAGTTTGAAGGACTAGAGGAGGGACCCTCTTAAGGACGCTTTATAGGGTCGAGTTTAAGGTTTAGCTTTAAGGTTTTAGGGTCCCTCCGACTATCCCTAAACATGGAGGTTTAGGGCAAGTGGAACCTCTTCTCTCGCTTCTCCAGTCAAGTTGGCTGGACTGGGGGCGGGTTTCACGGCACGAAGAAGGGCGCGCTGGAAGCTCCAGTGCGTCACGCTGAAAGAACCGAGCCCTGGACCCTGAACCCTGAACCTAGAGCCTGGATCCTGTACTACCCGCCTCAACTACGCAGACTACCCCGCTTCAACCCGAAATAAGGCTCAATGAAGAAGGGAGGGTGCTTCGGACTTGGCCAGCAATCGTTGTATCGTTGCGTCGATGGCCTTTAAATGCCATGCAGGTTGATGCCAAGAAGGCGATACCCTGTGCCCTAGCGCGGGATGTTCCTTCTGTGGTTCTGCATCGCAACCCAGCCCCGGGCTTGGGCAAGTCTCATGCCGGACAATTGCGCTGTAACCGAGACCCTGGCTTCGGGCCGCACAGCTCCTGAACCCCTAAGCCTCGAAACCCTAAACCTAAGCCCCGAAACCTGAAAACCCAAACCCCCAACTCCCCCCAAGCCCCAAAACCGCTCTCGTCGTGGACTGCTCCTAAGGAGACCGGACTGGTGCTAGACCATTGCCCACGACAAAGCCTTCAGGGTTCAGGGCGTTTCGGGTTTAGAGTGTTTAGGGTTTAGGGTGTTTATGGTTGGGGGTTTCATAGGTGGTTCAGTACCTGGGGATAAATGTCTGGTTACCTGGCTGTATAACCCTACCTACCTACAACCACCCAAAGTACAACAGCACTGCCCCGTCTACCCCTTGTCTCGGGTTTCGGGTTTAGGGCCTCAGGCCTAATGTTTGGGCAGCTCTCTGAATAGTTTCCCTTGTTGGGGTTCCTGTTCTAGTTCACGGAGCCGTATTTGTAGGGTACAAGAATGGTCCCAGAATTTAGATAAGAAGTTCTCTGATTCCCTGTTGTGATACGTAGCCCTGCATTTGGCCTTAATCCCTCAACCCTAAGCCTAAACCCTAAACCCTCAACCCTAAATCTTTGGTGCCAATAGGTCTCTCGCACAGGTTGCAGCAAGACGGCCACAGAGTTTGAAGGACTAGAGGAGGGACCCTCTTAAGGACGCTTTATAGGGTCGAGTTTAAGGTTTAGCTTTAAGGTTTTAGGGTCCCTCCGACTATCCCTAAACATGGAGGTTTAGGGCAAGTGGAACCTCTTCTCTCGCTTCTCCAGTCAAGTTGGCTGGACTGGGGGCGGGTTTCACGGCACGAAGAAGGGCGCGCTGGAAGCTCCAGTGCGTCACGCTGAAAGAACCGAGCCCTGGACCCTGAACCCTAAACCTAGAGCCTGGATCCTGTACTACCCGCCTCAACTACGCAGACTACCCCGCTTCAACCCGAAATAAGGCTCAATGAAGAAGGGAGGGTGCTTCGGACTTGGCCAGCAATCGTTGTATCGTTGCGTCGATGGCCTTTAAATGCCATGCAGGTTGATGCCAAGAAGGCGATACCCTGTGCCCTAGCGCGGGATGTTCCTTCTGTGGTTCTGCATCGCAACCCAGCCCCGGGCTTGGGCAAGTCTCATGCCGGACAATTGCGCTGCAACCGTGACCTTGGACCCTGGCTTGGGGCCGCAGAGCTACTGAACCCCCAAGCCCCGAAACCCTAAACCCAAACCCTAAACCCTAAACCCCAAACCCCAAACCCAAACCCCAAACCCTCAACTTCCCGCAAGCCCCAGAACCGCCACACTACCAAGCCATTGGTCTTGGCTCTCGACGTGGACCGCTGCATACGGAGACCGGACTGGCGCTAGACCATTACCCACGATAAAGCCCTCAGGGTTCACGGTGTTTCCGGTGTAGAGTGTGTAGGGTTTAGGGTGTTTAGGGTTTAGTGTTTAGGAGTTCATGGGTAGTTGTAAGTAGGGCTATAAGTAACTTGGGAGATAGGATAGGCTACCTGGCTTGTCTAGGACCCTACTTTCTTCTTTCAAACCACCCAAAGTACAAGAGCACTGCCCCGTCTACCCCTTGTTCATGGTTTCGGGTTTAGGGGCCCACGGGCCTAGTGTTTGGGCTGCTCTCTGAATAGCAACCCTTTTCGGGGTTCCTGTTCTACATTTTCCGGAGCCGTATTTGCAGGGCACAAGAATGGCCCCATGATTTAGATGAGAAGTTCTCTGATTCCCTGTTGCGATACGTAGCCTTGCATTTTGGCCCTAATCCCTCAACCTTAAACCCTCAAGCCTCAACCTTGAATCTTTGGTGCCAGAAGGACTCTCGCATAGGTTGCAGCAAGACGGCCACAGAGTTTGAAGGACTAAAGGAGGGACTCTCTTAAGGACACTTTATAGGGTCCATTTTGGGGCAACTTAGGGTTTACACTTTAGGGTTAAGGTTTTAGGGTCCCTCCGACTATCCCTAAACATGGAGGTTTAGGGCAAGTGGAACCTCTTCTCCCGCTTCTCCAGTCAAGTTGGCTGGACTGGGGGCTTCCAGCACCGAGCCCTGGACCCTGAACCCTGAACCTAGAGCCTGGATCCTGTACTACCCGCCTCAACTACGCAGACTACCCCGCTTCAACCCGAAATAAGGCTCAATGAAGAAGGGAGGGTGCTTCGGACTTGGCCAGCAATCGTTGTATCGTTGCGTCGATGGCCTTTAAATGCCATGCAGGTTGATGCCAAGAAGGCGATACCCTGTGCCCTAGCGCGGGATGTTCCTTCTGTGGTTCTGCGCAACCCAGCCCCGGGCTTGGGCAAGTCTCATGCCGGACAAGTGCGCTGCAACCGTGACCTTGGACCCTGGCTTGGGGCCGCAGAGCTACTGAACCCCCAAGCCCCGAAACCCTAAACCCAAGCTGTTGATGAGCAGTAGCCTGTCTATGTCCATAGGTGCAGCATGTTAGTTTTCCACGCTGCTCAACGGCCCAAGAGCAGTAGCCTTGAGCATGCTTTTAACTCTGTCAAGAATATAGGTGCCAAGCCTTATATTATAGCAGCATCATGACTTCAGATTCGTCGTGTTTGCTTTTGTTCGCTCGCTTGCAAAAAGAAACTCCGCCTTTGTGTGAGCCATGGCAGGAAGGGGATTAGACGTGGGGGAACTCGCGGCTCTACTTATGTCTTCTGCCCTTGCTCATCCTGTTGCTTCACACCAGCAGGTTATGAGCCCAACGCTTGGGCCGGGCTACGGCGCGGCAGTACAGCAACCATCCCCACTTCCCGGGAGGTTTGCGAATTCAAGGTTCAATGCCACCAGTTGAAACAGGCCAATCAGGTGCAGTGGGCCTTGAACATAGTATGGCTACGGGAAGGGCATTGACGGGCATAGACCAGCATGAGCCGTCCGGAGGTTCAGGGGGCATGCCGCCGATGCCGACCACCACACCTGGTACCGAGCAAAGGCGTCGGGAAGGCGAAGCATTGCCAGGGGGAGTAGTCACTGAGAGTGCTTCCGTTGAGGGATTTGTGACCCCAAGGTCCCAGCAAGGTTTGCCAGCCATAGCCGAGACGGTTGAGGGCTTCCCTGGGGTTGGGCTCCAGCTCATGTCAAGGGTTGGGGATTTTTTCAGAGTAGCCCGCACTGCGGTCATGCAGGTCCCGGTGTGGCAGGACACACACGTAACGCCACCACGAAGTGCTACCCGCTCACTGGCTAGTCCGGGGGGCGCACCAGGGCAGCTGGCTTTGGGAGATGGGTTCTTATAGTGGGTCGCCGCCCCAAGTGGGGCCACAAAGAACGCCAACATCCTTTGCACTGCCGTGCCCCCAAAGGGGGGGCCCGCTGCTGAACGCTGACATGCTGCAGCGCATGCAGGCTTTGGAACGTAGGGCTCCCCTTTTGTACGGTAATGTGCCCGATAGGCCCCAATCCCGCTCAGACTCAACCTCGTTGGTGCAGGACGCCGTTCAAGCTGAGGTTGCGAGGACTCAGCTCGTGAGGAGTGCACTGCGCGTCGAGAATCACCCCACGCAAGATGCGGTGCTGGAGTACCATAAGCATTTGTTGTCAAAGTTTGAACACTAGCGGGAGCACAGGTGGCGAGGACGCCCAGATGGTACAGGTCAACGCCATTGCAGCCGCCCCTGTTGAGGGAGGTCAGACAACATGTAAGTTTTTCCTGCTGCAAAAAGGTTGCAAGTTTGGGTCGAAATACCGAACTCCTCACACCATGGATACGCTTTCTAAAGCTGAGCGCGCCAAGAACTGCTTAACATGCGGCTCGGAAGAGCATCGCCAAAGGGACTGCGCCGGCAAACCCTTGAGGCTAGATGCTAAGGCCCAACAATGCCGGCCTCTAATTCCCAGCAGGAAGCAGAACAACCCGCGTCATCGTCCACGTCATCCGCGCCTATTATTATACCCGTTGTGCTTGCAACTCCGGTGAAGGCAAACATGTTAACGTTTGTGCAAGAGGCGCTGAGGGCCATTAGGCAGGTAGAGGCCACTGAAAAAGCAGAAGCGTTGGCCAAAGCGTCCGGAGGGGATGCGGCCCCGGCTCAAACCAAGAGGGGTCCTTGAATGCAGAGTTTGACCATTCATGCGCTTCATCCTGCCAAAACTGCGCCCTAGCAAACCCACGTTTTGGAGCCGAAACCCGGGGTTTGCTTGGAGCCGAACATCAGGCTGATTCTGAGTCGTTGGCCTTAGTGGACTCTGGAGCCACGCGCCCTTTAAGGCCAGCGTCATCGCAGGAGGAGTGGGCCAAGGCAAACCAGGTGCAGTTTGGTTTAGCGGGGGGCCAGACATCACACACGCGGACATCGCACATGCGCATCACCAAGCATGGGGTGATACTCTCGCCTCCCACGGCCGGGGTACATGGTGAGTTGGACGGCTGATGAGTGTTTCTTGCGTTCCCCTGAGGGTGAGCTCACCACGTTGATGGTTGAAAACGGTTGCCCCGTGATTGAGCATGATAGGGCATTGACGCTAATCGCTGAGTTGGAGGCTCAACGTCAAAATGCATGCAGCGCGCGTTGCAAATCGCACTGCAAACGAGTCCCTTCAACCCTCATAGCCAAAGCACTTCAGGCCTTTGGCTCGCCCTGGGAGGGCAGGATGAGCACGTAGGTCCAAGTCTGAAGCCAGGGTGGGGGCATGGAATAAGTGCCGCGCTCATCTGGCCAGGGCAAACTCTCCTTTTGGAGCCGAAAAAAGGGGGTTGCGGGACCCAGGTTTTGGACCCAAAAGTGAGCCTACAGCAGTCCGCAACCATTTGGTTCAGGTTGTACGCCGACGATGAGTGTGACGATGCCAGCTTGATTGTGCCGGGGACTCAAGCGTCTATGATTTGGGAACCCACCCGCAGCAGCTACAGGCGCTCCAGTACCGTACTGTGTTGATGAGGAGCCGTGCGTTAGGTTGTGGGGTTTGAGCGGGAGCCTCCTGTCCAGGAGGAGTCCCAACAACCCCCTGCAGAACGTGCGCGGCTCACAACTGTGCGTTTAGCTGCAGCAGCAGATGTCCTTGTGACAGCAGTTTTTTGGGGCATGCCTGGGTTTTGCCTGTTCCGCAAACGCGATCATCCTGTTTGCGCGGTATTCATGCTGTCTTTCTGCAAGTCATAGGCGCCGCTAGCCAGCAGGATGAAGCCGGAAGACCTGTCGCTTCAGGCGCCGACCTGATGCTCGCAGTTTGCATTTTCGGCCCTTGGTTTGTGGGAGTTTCTGAAGTGGGGTTCTGCCTTCTTGTCCCGCAGGGCCTTTTGTACGAGCAGTGTGTCGCTAAGCCCGCGAAAGGCGCGCAAGTTGCAGCGCTTCAGGGACGGCGCGGAGCAAGCAATCCGGGCAGAAATTTCTGAGAGAGAAGCAGCGGCCAGTTCCTCACAGCTCACAGCGTCTTGTGACCGCGTCCGGGAGGAATGCGCCAGCTTCCACCATGCAGGCCGATGAAGCGCCAACTCGCTACTTTGCAACGCCAGAGGGCAACAAGCTTCATCGCATGAAGGCCTGTTCCACACTTGTCCATTCGCACAAGTTTGTCGTGTTTGAGGTCTGCCAGCAGTGCCACAGGAGCCAGGCAGACTGCGCAGCACAGCGCACGTTAGGGCACCCGCCGCCCTGACGGGTAGGTTGCGCGTTCCATTGCGCAGTCCTGCCAATCGTGCGTTGCTTTTGCAAAGAGGTGCCTGAAGAGCCCTTTCACCGCATTTCACTGCACAGAGGCGTCCTGCTCTATTCTGAGGCCACCCGGCCAGCTGCACTTACTCAACCTCCTGACGAAGGAGCGAAGGAGGAGTGTTGATGAGCAGTAGTCTGTCATGTCCGTAGGTGCAGCATGTTAGTTTTCCACGCTGCTCATAGGCCCAAGAACAGTAGCCTTCAGCATGCTTCTAACTCTGTCAAGAATATAGGTGCCAAGCCTTATATTACAGCAGCATCATGACTTCAGATTCGTCGTGTTTGCTTTTGTTCGCTCGCTTCAAAAAGAAACTCCGCCTTTGTGTGAGCCATGGCAGGATGGGCATTAGACGTAGGGGAACTCGCGACTCCACTTATGTCTTCGGCCCTTGCTCCGCTTGTCAAACCCTCAAGCCCAAGAACTGCCACACTACCAAGCCATGGTCTTTGCTCTCGACGTGGACCGCTGCATAAGGAGACCGGACTGGCGCTAGACCATTACCCACGATAAAGCCCTCAGGGTTCAGGGTGTTTCGGGTTTAGAGTGTTTAGGGTTTAGGGGTTAGGGTGTTTAGGGTTTAGGGTTTAGGAGTTCATGGGTAGTAGTAAGTAGGGTTCCTTGGAATACAAGATAGGTTACGTGGTTGTATAGCCCTACCTACAACCGCCCAAAGTACATGAGCACAGCCCTGTCGGGTTTCGGGTTTAGGGCCTCAGGCCTTGTGTATGGGCAGCTCTCTGAATAGCAACTCTATTTTCCGGAGCTGTATTTGTAGGGCAGAAGAATGGTCCCATAATGTCGATATTGACACCAGTTCTGTACGATACGTAGCCTTACATTAGCCCCTCAACCCTCAACCCTAAACCCTCAACCCTAACACCTAGACAATAAACCCTAAACCGTTGGTGCCAGGAGGTCTCTCGCACAGGTTGCAGCAAGTCGGCCTCAGAGTTTGAAGGACTACAGGAGGGACCCTCCTAAGGGACCCTTTATAGGCTCCATTTTGGGGGGCAACTTATCGCAAAATGTAGGGTTAGGGTTACGGGTTTAGGGTCTCTCCGAACGTCCCTAAATAATATGGAGGTTTAGGGCAAGAAGAACCTCTACTCTCTCGCTTCTCCAATGTCGGGGAGGGTCTCACCATGGCACCGAGAAAGGTGCTTTGGAAGCTCCCAGTGCCTTGCGCTGAAAGGTTTCTAGCCTTAAACCCCAAACCCCAAACCCCAAACCCCAAACCCTAAACCCTAAACCCGAAACCCGAATCCCTAAACCCCAAACCCTAAACCCTAAACCCGAAACCCGAAACCCTAAACCCTAAACCTCAAATTCTCAACCCTGAACCCCAATAAGCCCCTCTCCGAGCCTTAAACCCTTTACAGAAAGGACCCTATGCCCCAAAACCTCTCGATCCCTAAACCCCCCGCGCAAGCCCCTGAAGCCCTAAACCCCCCACCCCTAAATCCCTAAACTCCCCAAACCCCTAACTTCTCTAAAACGCCCGAAGCCCTAAATCCCTAAACCCTAAACCCTAAACCCCTAAACCCCCCAACCCGAAGGTGGGCAGGTGTTCAGGTCTACGGAATGTTACATGGTCCGTTCGTACGTTCCCGACCTTCTGTAAAGTGTTCCGAAGTATGGGCCCTAGGACTTTGTAAGGTACATCAGGGGTATACATATGGGTTCCCCGATTAAGGGCCCCATACGAACGCGCCATGTATAAACCCTAAACCCTAAACCCTAAACCCTAAACCCTAAACCCTAAACCCTAGACCCTAAACCCTAAACCCTAAACCCTAAACCCTAAACCCTAAACCCTAAACCCTAAACCCTAAACCCTAAACCCAAACCCCCTACGGTGGTGGGGGTGTTCAGGGAAGCTGCCGTTCAGGCCCTGGAGCACAGGGAGCAGCAGGAGCGGCCCTGGGCCCACGGGCGGGAGGGGGGCTCCTGAGATCCGAGGTTTAGGGTTTAGGGTTTAGGGTTGAGGGTTGAGGGTTGAGGGTTGAGGGTTGAGGGTTTAGGGTTTAGGGTTGCTAAAGCCAAGCCCCAGATTTCATTCCCAGAATCTTGCTTAGCCCTAAGCCCGAAACCCTAAGCCCTGAGCCCTAAGCCCTAAACCCTGACCCTACAGAAAGTTGACAAAGCCCTCAGCAGCTGGAGCGCCTCAATACTTCAAGGTTCATTTAGGGTTTAAGGTTTAGGGTTTAGGGTTTAGGGTTTAGGGTTTAGAGTTTAGGGTTTAGGGATACTTGGAGGTTCATGGGTAGTTATAAGTAGGGTTATGAATAGGGTAACCTAGATGATCACCCTTAGTTCAGGTACTTATTCCTACGCATGAACCTTCAAATACCCTAAGCCCCAAAGGCTGTAAAGCTCTGGAGCCCGAAGCCCCAGACCATAAACTGGAAACCCAGCACCCAGCACCCTCAACCGTAAACCCTAAACCCAGGACCGTAAACCCTAAACCCTAAACCCTAAACCCTAAACCCTAAACCCTAAACCCTAAACCCTAAACCCTAAACCCTAAACCCTAAACCCTAAACCCTAAACCCTAAACCCTAAACCCTAAACCCAAAACCCTAAACCGTAAACCCAGGAAACCATCCTTAAAGGCCCCAAAAGCAACAAAACGCCCGAAGCGCAATTCCAGGCGCAGGAGGCGCTAGAGGATGGAGCTGAGGAGATCAGCCACGCAGGGGAGACAGGAGGCTGGAACGTTCATGGAGCCAGTTTTGACCGACCTCAGCCCTAGTTTAGGGTTTAGGCTTTGGGGTCCCGCGCCACCAAGAAACCCTAAACCCTAAACCCTAAGCCCTAAGCCCTAAACCCTCAACCCTCAACCCTCAACCCTCAACCCTCAACCCTCAACCCTCAACCCTCAACCCTAAACCCTCAGCCCTAAACCCTAAACCCTAAACCCGAAACCCGAAACCCTGAACCCTAGACCCTAAACCCGAAACCCGAAACCCTAAACCGTAAACCCTAAACCCTAAACCCTCACCCAACTCGAAACCTCCTGCGCGCGCCAGATGCCGGCCTTGGGGACGCCGGCCCTGGGGCGTCGGGACCGGACCTGGAGCCGGGGCCCTGATCTCGAAGTCGTTTTTGGGTTTTGGGTTTAGGGTTTTGGGTTTTGGGTTTGAGGTTTGGGGTTTAGGGTTTGGGGTTTAGGGTTTAGGGTTCAGGGTTTTAGGGTTTAGGGTTTAGCCTGTTTTTGGGTTTAGCTCTGTCTCTCCTTAAAGTCCAGGGTTTTAGGGTTTCGGGTTTAGGGTTTAGAGTTCAGGGCTCGGCGCGCGTTATTCTGAGATTTCGAAAGGCTTCAGCAGATTACAGGGTTTTGGGGCTTGGCAAGGGCTTTTGGGGGCCTCGAAGGGAAGTGAAGGTCTTCGAGAGGGTTTAGAGGGGTTTGGGGCTTGGGGGCTTCAAGATTTTAAAACTCAAGGTTTTAGGGTTGACAGGAGTTCGTCAGGATCGTTGGTGTTTGGGTTGTTTGGTACGGGTTTTAAGCTTTTCTTTTGAGGGGCTTAGGTTTTTAAGTCTCGCATTCAAGGGTTTGAGGGGTTCGGAATTAGGGGCGTTTAGGCGCTTAGGAGCTCGGGCTTTCTAGTCCGCAGGATTGAGGTTGGTTTAGGGGGTTGAGGGCTTTTGTAGGGTTTTAGAGTGCTTTTGCAGGCCCAGGGTCGGAACACTGTCGGAACCCTAAACCCCAAACCTAAACCCTAAACCCTAAACCCTAAACCCTAAACCCTAAACCCTAAACCCTAAACCCTAAACCCTAAACCCTAAACCCTAAACCCTAAACCCTAAACCCAAAACCCTAAACCCTAAACCCTAACCCCTAAACCTAAACCCTAAACCCTAAACCCTAAACCCTAAACCCTAAACCCTAAACCCTAAACCCTAAACCCTAAACCCTAAACCCTAAACCCTAAACCAGTTTTGTTTGATTTCTGTGCGGTTTCCTCCGCCGGGGCCGTGGCCCTGAGGCCCAGCACCTCCATGAACCAGCAGCTGCCCTCCACCAACGCGGGGGACAGCAGGAACGGCAGGCAGCTGCACAACCCGAAACCCTAAGCCCTAAGCCCTAAGCCCTAAACCCTAAACCCTAAACCCTGAACCCTGAACCCTGAACCCTAAACCCTAATCCCTAAACCCTGAACCCTGAACCCTGAACCCTAAACCCTAAAACCCAAAGTCTCCTGTAAACCCTACACCTTGGGATGCTCCCCTTTTATTCACAGTCCTTAATAGGGATTGTCGTATCCCCTATGATCATGCCTATTAAGGACTGTTAGTATACAGGGGGAACGTCCCAACCCTAAACCCTCAACCCTAAACCCTAAACCCCGAAGCCCTAAGCCCGAAACCCAAAGCCCTAAACGATTCACGAAGCAGGTCTTGATGCGTGGATGATTTTGATGTTATGAATGTTGGACGTGGTCAGGCATGATAATGCGCAGTCTGTTGGTTCGGTGCCAAAGTCCATAGACACTGCTCCTTGATGATGCCAACAGCCAGTCAGGTTTAACCCTAAACCCTAAACCCTAAACCCTAAACCCTAAACCCTAAACCCTAAACCCTAAACCCCAAACCCCAAACCCTAAACCCGCAAGAAACCCCTGAAGCTTCCGGGGAGGCCAGAGGAGCTGACTTCAGAGGCTGAGCCTGAAAAGCTCAGGCGGGGGGGAGGGGGGGTACTTGAAGGTTCATGGGTAGTTATAAGTAGGGTTTAGGGTTTAGGGTTTAGGGTTTAGGGGCAGCTATAAGTAGGTTCTAAGGGCCTTAGTGAAGGTGATAGCATCGGTTGCCTTACTTGTAGCCCTACTCGTCTTTGCCCATGAAGCTTCAAGCAAGAGCGGAGGGTTTCAGGTCTGAAGGGGTTTAGCTAGGTTAGCTGCTCCAGCGGCATCGGGCGCAGCTGGTTCTTTCATACAGAAAACGCGCCCAATCCCTCCAGACACTGGCTGGCGCTTCACCTAAACCCTAAACCCTAAACCCTAAACCCTAAACCCTAAACCCGAAACCCTAAACCCTAAACCCTAAAAAGAACCCCAAACCCTAAACCCGAAACCCCAAACCCTAAACCCTAAACCCTAAAAACAACCCTAAACCCTAAACCCTAAACCCTGAACTCTCATGGCTCCAGGAGCTTTCTGGTAGAGCTGCTGATGCGCCGCGCGCCGGGCGCTGGGTAAGCTCTCTGGTGCTTTGCGGTCTCCTTTGCCTTGGGGAGCCCCTAAACCCTAAACCCTAAACCCTAAACCCTAAACCCTAAACCCTAAACCCTAAACCCTAAACCCTAAACCCTAAACCCTAAGTCCTAAACCCTTGAGATCCCTAAGAGGCCTTTAGCAGCCCCTAATCGGAGCGCTTCATAAGCCCTAACAGGCCCTGACATAATTCCCGAGCCTGAAGCAGCCGCAGGCACAACTTTGACTGACCGCTCAGAGGTGGTCCTGCTCAAAGAGCCTCCCTACAGCAGCCTCAACCTTGAACCAGCCCTAAACCCCAAACCCCAAACTCTAAGCCGTAAACCCTAACCCCGAAACCCTAAACCCTTGAGTCCAAGCCCTGGCCTATCCTGCGCCCGTCCCCGGAGCCCGGTACCCTGAACCCTTGTTCTCAACCCTGGACCTTGCTATACCACATCTCCAACTCCAAATTCCAGATGGCCGGCGCTCCGAAACAATGTAACAACGGCCCTTCATGGGTTAGCCTAAACATCAGGGCCCGCATCATCGGGTTTAGGGCTTAAGGTCTACGTAGGGTTCTTCGGCCCTCTGTTTCAGGGCTGAGGTCGTCTTACTTCCCCCGCCCGCCATGGGGAACCAAGCGTGCAGCGAGGGCTGCCTGAGCGACCCTCTGGCCGCCAACTTCAGAATCTCGGCAGCCCAGTGGTACCCTTTACTACCCTTTTTTTAGGTCCTGGGTTCCCTTACTTCAAAGTAACTTACCCAAAAAAAGGGGTGCCCTTAGTATGAAAAAAGGGGTGCCCTTAGTATGATCTGGTTACTGGGCTACTAAGGAATGAATGCCATCCACGAACGTCTGTTCCCCATGCTCCTTGATTTCACAGGAAGTTGGAGGCAGCATGGGCTGCCTCAAGGGTTCACGTGGGATTCAAAGCTACAGTCAACTTGAAGCCCGAAACCCTAAACCCTAAACCCTAAACCCCAGGCCCGACGATTCAAGATTGGCAGTGCGGCAAAGGTACGTGGTGAAGGTGTCCGACTTCCTTCAGATGGAGGGCGCCCCGCGTCCCCACAACGTGCTGCGGGACGAGGGCTTACTCCACGAGTGGTGCCCGGATTTTGTTTTAGATGGGGGGTTTAGGGTTTAGGGTTTAGGGTTTAGGCTTTAGGGTTTAGGGTTTGGGGTTTGGGGTTTGGGGTTTCGGGTTTAGGGTTTAGGGTTTGGGGCTCCAGGCATTGGGGGTGTGTGGGCTTTGTGCTTTCTTTCCCCACCCCTACATGACGTGGCAGTGCCCGAACCTACGGGCCCCACCGGACGATGGGGCGCTGAGATGCTCTGCTCGTGGGGCCGGTTTGCCGCACAACCTACGCATCCGTGGATGGGTGCGTATGTGTTGCGTTTATAGGGTGGCTTTAAGAACCCTCTTAGGGTAGCTACATGGTCCCCTTAGTTTGGTTCCCTTTCTTTTTCAAGGGTTCTGAAGTATGGGCCCTTGGGATGTATAGGTTCTAGAAGGGGTATACAAGGGATCCCCTCTCCAGGGCCCGCACGAAGGGGGCCATGCAACTACCCTAAGAAACTCAGGTATCCTGGCATGTTCGCCATTTTCGTGTCCCACCAGTGGCTTGGAGCCTCCGAACCCGATCCGGAGGGAAAGCAGGCGAGGTAAGGGTTGTGAAGGGAATTCCTCGTAAGGAGACCCCCCAAAAAAGAAAGACCTGAAATGCCCTAAACCTTACACCCTAAAACCTCTAGAAGAGCCCTAGAACCTACAGAAGAACCCCCAGGTGGAGGTGCTCCGCAGCGTCCTGCGTGGCTTCGTGGACGGCTCGCTGCAAGTCGAGCCCCATGTTGCCAGCATGGTGTACTCGGGCTTCGTCCCCACCTGGCCTTCGTCCATGAGCAGCTACATCGCCCATGGATTCCTGTTCTTCGACTGGTTCGCCATTCCCCAGATCACCGCGCGCCAGGAGGGCGTGAATGAGCAGGAGACCAAGTCGGAAGCTGCCAAGGCTGTGCAGTCCATTCCTGCATATGTGGAGGCCTGCAGCCTGTTCCTGGTCCTGGCACCGGAGTTGCTGCACATTGAGACCAAGAAGCTTTGCAACTATTCCACGTGGCTGTCGCGGGGCTGGTGCAGGCACAGGTCTTCAACAGACTCTTGCGGAAATCAAAAGAACCTGTCAGGATCAGAAGTAGTCTCAAGCAGTCTTAAGTTTGAAATGCCGCTGAGCAAGCCATCCGAGCCAGTTCTGCAAACAACCCAGGCCGGCTAACCGATTTCAAACAGCCACGCCGCCCTCCAGTCCCCTACAACACCCACAAGCCCGAACGGAAAGAGGAAGAAGGCAGCCCCAACCCCAGCAACCGGTCGCGAAGTTCTGCGCAGGTTGGGAGTTCCCTTTTGGAAGCTGTGAAACCAGAACTTTGATGAAGCTAAGACTCGAAACTCCAAGCCTTTACCCAACTTGTGTGACCACGGCTGAGTTTTCATCCAATACTTGAAGGTTCATAGAAGCAGGGTTTAGGGTTTTAATATGAACCTTCAAGCATTGGGGGGGGAGGGGGCTTTCCCAAAAGGCCTGAAACGTTGGAAAAAGAAACCCAAAACGCGAACTGGCGCTGCGCTCTCAGATGGGCTCTAAGGGGGCGTCTAGCAGTTTTTGAGGTTTTAAACCTAAATCCTAGACCCAAAGCCCTAGACCCTAAATTAGGGCTTAGGCTACAGGGCTCACAGGGTGGAGGGTTTAGAGTGATCTAGGGGCATAGGATTGAAGTGTCCAGGAGAGCGCCCGGCCCTGGACGCAAGTCTGTGATTCGGCTTCTGCTCCGTGATAGCAAGAGTATACATGTTAAGCAAACACAAGGTATACATGAATGAAAATTAGAAAAAGAATCACAATAATGTTTACTCAGAAAAGTGCAAGTATAAGAAGAGCGAAAGAACGTTCACTTGCCTAACCCTAAACCCTAAACCCTAAACCCTAAACCCTAAACCCTAAACCCTAAACCCTAAACCCTAAACCCTGAACCCTGAACCCTGAACCCTAAACCCCAAACCCCAAACCCTAAACCCTGAACCCTAAACCCTAACCCCTGAGCAGGGCCGAGCTTTGGCTGTGGCTTCTCTCGAACCGCGCGGACACCAGCGTGGTGATCGTCTTCTCTGCCACGGAGGCTGAGTTCATGGTCCAGTCCGACTGGCAGGACCGTAGCACTAAAGGGTACAGGGTTTAGGGTTTAGGGTTTGTGGTTTTCGGACCCTAAAGCCCGGACCCCAAGCCTTGACTTAGTCAGGCTGGTGTCGTCTAAGCCCTCACCCGCAACCCTGGAGCCTAGGACAACAGCATCGCCGGGGGCGACTTCACCGTCCCAGCCGACCGTGCAGTGGTCTGCAAGCTTGGCGAAGCCGCAGCCGCAGGGAAGCAGCGCCACCTGCAGAGCCGAGGCCCCATCGATGCCTTCCGCTTCTTCTTGGCCCAGAAGCAGAAGTTCCCAGAGCCTGCGTTTAAGGGAATTGGTTTTTTTGGTTTCGATTACAAACCCAGCGTGATGGTTTTGTGATACTTTTCAACAGGATACATACATGGCGGTTCTGGAAATCGCAAGTACTCTAGGGGCCTTAAGAATTGCAAGAGGGCTTTTGGGGGTTATTGTAGTCTAATCATTTTGGAATCAAAAGGAACTACTGTTAGTAACTATTCCGACCCCCCTAAACCCTAAACCCTAAACCCTAAACCCTAAACCCTAAACCCTAAACCCTAAACCCTAAACCCTAAACCCTAATCCCTGAACCCCTGTCTTACGTAGGTTCCTGGACTCCCAGCCGGAGCCCTGGAACGAGGAAGAGTTTGTGGCGAGGCTCCGCTTCGAGAGCATGGAGGATGCTGCCCGGAATCGCGACGGGATGAACCTAGGTAGGCGCTTGGGATGTTTTGCATTTTGGGGTTTAGGGTTTAGGGTTTAGGGTTTAGGGTTTAGGGTTCAGGGTTTCAAAGCCCATCCTAGGAACGGGCTGCTGTGTGGGGTCTATGCTGGAGATGTGGCTAGGCAGGACCTTGGGACATTGTGCTTGGGTTTCGGAGGCTCAGATACGAGTGTGTTTCAGAGGGTGTTATAGGGCCAACCTAGGTGAGGCTGGTGCGCCGGCTGGTTGATCTCCAGGCAGACGTGAATCGGAGAGTCCGCGGGCTTGGGGAGTTCGGGCTCTATGATGGCATGACCCCACTCATCATCGCCGCACGCTCCAACCAGGAGCCGGAGGTGCTGAGGACCCTCATCGATCTCCGGGCCGATGTTGGCATCCGCGTCAAGCACACCGGGCTGGGCCCCGCTGGCCTTCTGCGCACGGCCGCGCACGTGCAGGTGCTGCTCGATGCCCGGGCAGACTTGCACTCCTCAGAACTGCCTATGGGGCTCAACCCTCTTTCAAGCATTGCTGGATGCTCGGACTTCCTTTGTCGGTGTTGTTGCATGTGCTCTTAAGTCTCTTAAGCTGCCCACAAGCTCCGCCGTCTGTAAGCACTTTGACGTAGCGAAAGAAAAGATACGGCGGCTAATTTGAAGATCCAGGCCACGCAACTGCGGAGGCCGTGGCTGCGATGCTGGCAGCCCGGTGCAGCCCCAACCCTCCCCTTCGAGGGGTTGGCTGCGGCCCACTGCAAGCTATCGCCGTCTTTGCACGAGGCAAGAGGGATGCAGCAACCAAAGCTCTCATGCTGATGGAGGCCCGCGCGGACCTGAACGTGCGCGCATGTCCCTCCGGGTTCTTCCAGCGGCTCTGTCAGAGTGCGCGGGTACGGGCCGCTCTCTGGGGCTTCGACAGCTGTGCGACGAAGACCCGCTTCCTGGCCAGCCTGCCCGGCATCACGCCTCTGGGGATGGCGGCCCTTGTTGGGGACGAGGCCTTGGCGGAGCTCTTCCTCGAAGCCGGGGCGGAGGTGATCCCAAACGATCGCGGGGACACACCCGATGTCCTTGCGGCCGCCAACCACCACACGCGCCTGGCCGCCTCCCTAGCAGTGGTTCACTTCTGATGCCTTTCGCAAGCTCGCAAGCCCTCAAAAGGACCCTTCGCCCTAAGCGGTGCAGCTTCGAACTTTGAAGACAGGAGGCCTTGGTTTGAAGCAGGAAGCTGCAAGCAGCAGGGCAGTGTACTCGAGGCTGCTAAAGCCATAGCGGTGGAAGCTTGTAGACTCATTGTAGACGAAACCAGCCGCAAACGGAACTGCCCTGGGCCCTACTTCCTGCAGGGTGGTGTGGGCTTGAGGGCTTGAGGTTTGCTTGAACCCAGCAGAAGACCTCCGAAGCTGGTGGTCTTTGCACGCCCCAGAAGAGTCCCACTTACTTAGCCTCTTCGCTACGGGGACATGGGCGTAGCACTCCAAGTCCCCGCTGCCTCCCTGATATCCTGCCTCAGTGCGACTTCCGAGAGCCCATACCTCTAGACCCTACGACCGTGCCGGAAATCTCAAGTTCCCTCTCGCGGCATCTTGAAAGCTGCACGGCAACATGCTGATCAAGTCTTCCGAGGAACCCTCAAGCCGCTAGGGCCAGGGCTTAACGCCCCGAAACCTCCCACACACCCCCCAATTCCCCCCTAAACCCTCCTAAACCCCCTCAAGCCCCCCTCAAGCCCCCCTCAAGCCCCCCTTAAAATCCCTAAACCACCTAAAGTTCCGAAACCTGAACCTTAACTAGGACCCAGAGCAGGCTCTTATTGCTTTTTTTTAGGGTTTATGTTCCCTTATACGCCCCCTTTAAGGCTCCTGGTCCCCAAGCCTTGAAGCCCTAAACCCTAAACCTATACCCTAAACTCCAAACCCTCAGCCTTACACCCTCGAACCCTAAGCCGAACCCTAAACCCTGGTCAAGCACAGCCTTTGAGGCTAGTTCTGCGGCTCCTGGGGAACCTTGAGGCGGCTGGCCCGACCCTCAGGGGCCCCAAGGGGGGTGTGGGGGGGTGTAGGGTTTAGGGTGTCGGGTTTAGGGTTTAGGGTTCAGGGTTAAGTGTTAAGGTTAGGGCTTGGGCCTTTTTTGCACCCAAAACACGACTCAAAGCGAAAAAGGACTTGGAGCCAGCCAAAGCCGCAGCCAGCCAAACCAAACTCACAGGTTCAGAATCGCATCTTGGTTCCTGACTCCTTACTGGGCAATTCAGGGCCACAAGGTGAAATTAGGATTTGGGGATTAGGGATTAGGGTTTAGGATTTGGGGTTGAGGGCTGGCAGAATTTCCTGGAAGTCAGGAATCGGGTGCCTGGAATTCCAAGCGGAAGGGCCTTTCTTGTCGAGGTCGGGTGGAGAATCGTACCGGAGGAGCATGTTCCGACCCTCAACCCTGCCACCCTAAACCTTATAAACCTTAAGGTTTTCTGAGCCCTAAACCCTGAACCCCAAACCCGGAAACCCTAAACCCTAAACCCTAAACCCTAAAACCTAAAACCCTAAACCCTAAACCCTAAACCCTAAAACCCTAAACCCTAAAACCCTGAACCCTAGACCCTAGGGTTTTTCGAGGGGGTTCGGGCCTCTCTCATCGACGATGTTCGGTCTGAGGTTTCATGGCTTGGACATCTGCCCTGTTTTTTTTCCCTAAACCCCCTTTTAGGTTGGGATGTTCACCCTTATGCTACAAGTCCTTAATAGGGACTATAGTACCCTAAACCAAAGGGTACAGTGCCTACGCCGCCAGCTACTCTTCTGGAAACGGACACTTCTGCTGCGCCGGCGCCGAATGCTCTATCTTCGACGCCATTGGTCAATGCGGACTCTGAGCATCCTATTGCTTTGAGCAGTGTGCGCTGGGTGATTCTTCGCCTGACATCCTGGTCTAATGCTGATCTGGTGCAGATGCCGCCGCAACGTCTTTTTCTAAACCCTAAACCCTAAACCCCAAACCCTAAAGCCTAAACCCTAAACCCTTTACCCTAAACCCTAAACCCTAAACCCTAAACCCTAAACCCTAAACCCTAGACCCTAGACCCTAAACCCTAAACCCTAAACCCTAAACCCTGAACCCTGAACCCTGAACCCTGAACCCTGAACCCTGAACCCTGAACCCTAAACCCTAAACCCTAACCCCCCTCCCCCCCCTATTGTCATCCCTTTTGAGCGCTGTTAGTATAGGAAAAACATCCCAACTTTTAGGGTTTAGGGTTTAGGGTTTAGGGATTGCCCCCAAAAAGGCAGCCTTAGCCCGGATATGATTCTGAATCTGGGCCTATTCCACATGTGGGAGGCGCTAAGTTGAGCCCGAGGCCCCAAACCGAAACGTGCTGTGCTTTTTCAGGTCTCAGGCTTGTTTTTGTTTGCGTTATTTGGGACATCTCTTGAGTCCTAAACGCTAAACCCTAAACCCTAAACCCTAAACGCTAAACCCTAAACCCTAAACCCTAAACCCTAAACCCTAAACCCTAAACCCTAAATCCTAAACGCTAAAACCCGTTTAGGGCGGATCAACCCTTTAGGGCCTCCCCGCCTCGATCCATTTAGGAAGCGACTTCGTGGATGCGCTTGAGTTGGAGCCGGAGGCACCTCCAAAGCCCTTTAGGGTTTAGGGTTTAGGGTTTCGGGTTTAGGGTTTAGGGTTTAGGGTAGCCTATACCTTAAACCCTAAGCCCTTTAGCCGCTAAGTTTTTGTTTTTAAGGGCCTTGGGTATCTCAGGGCTTGGGTTTATAGCAGCTTGCGGACTTAGGGTCGCCACTACTTCGTCCGCTTCTACAAAGCTCTGGAGCATGCTGAGAGTCTATGAACTTCACCCAAACAACCCAGGGTTTAGGGTTTAGGGTTAGGGTTTAGGGTTTAGGGTTTAGGGTTTAGGGTTTAGGGTTTAGGGTTTCGGGTTTAGGGTTTAGGGTTTACGGTTTACGGTTTAGGGTTTAGGGTTAAGCTGGGCCCTTGTGCGACTTCCGAGTATCTACTATTCCTTTCATTGTTCGTGTTTCTATATCGGGCTAGTACTAGTGGTAGTGTTCGTGCTACGACGACGACTGCTACTATTCCTTGTACTACCACAAAATTGTATCAATCTCCTTTTATGGGTTCATGAACTGCAGCTTTTTAGTTTTATGTGTTTCTTGCTGCCTCTAGTTTGACAATGTTTTACTAGATTATGAACGAGTTCAGTGTCTAGTGTTCTTGCTACTACTGCTATGGTTACTATACCCCGGAATCCTAGCCTGAGCACGACAGGAGGGGCTGGCGCTGTTCTGGTATGGCAAGATCCTCATCGAGCAGCAGCGGCATCAGGAGGTGCAGCTCGAGACTTTCGGGGCGGGTGGAGGTTAGGAGTTAGGGTTGAGGGTTTCGGGTTAGGGTTTAGGTTTAGGGTTTCGGGAGGATCCTAGCAAGCTCAGGGCTTCGTTTGTTGCTTGGCTCCTTGGGGCGTGCTCTAGAACGTAGAACCATCAGGCGTCCGGATCTGTTCCAACGCGACTGCGAGAGAAGGGCTTTAGAGTTTTGGGTTTAGGGTCCCAGGCTTTAACCCCCCTAAGCCTTAAACACCTAATCACCACACCCCAAGCCTTATCCCCAAAACCCTAAACACAAAACCCGACTCCCTAAGCCCCAACCCCCCCAAAAACCTTCAACCAAAAACCCTAAACCCTAAACCCTATACCCGAAACCCTAAGTGCTAAACCCTAAACCCTAAACTTTCAGGCCGTCTCGTACCTCCAAGCATCGCTCCAGCTTCTTGGACGCCGGGAGTCTTTATGTGGGTTTAGGGTTTAGCGTTTAGGGTTTCCGAAAATAGGATTACGGTTCGTGGTTTCCGAATGCACCGGGTACTTTTTTTGGGGCGGGGGGTCCTATAAGAAGGGTCGTTTGTGGGCCGCCATGTGTTTTTCTATCTGGGGGACCCCGCTTTTTAGCTTTCAGATAGGGTTCAGGGCCGGGGCCTCGGAGTCTCTAGTGTGGAAAACCCCTCCATTATAAAACCAAATACAAAAAAACAAATAAATGCCAATTATGCTTTTGTTTTTTCATGCTTTATTCGTTCGTGGGAAGGAAGGAGCTCCTACAGAGACCCTTCACGGTATAGGGTTTAGGGTTTAGGGTTTAGGGTTTAGGGTTATCGGTGGTCGACTCCCGCCTGTGAAGCAGCAGGGAATTGCCCCTGAGCCCCTTTCAAGAGGCTCAGGGTAGCTTTGAAAGCGCTTTTTCATTGAAAAAAAGTGGACAGAGTACCTTCTGAAGAGGTCCTCAGCAGGCTTTCAAGAGGCTCAGGGTAGCTTTGAAAGCCCTTTTTCCTCCAAAAGTAGACAGAATACCTTCTGAAGAGGTCCCCAAAGGCTTTCAAGAGGCTCAGGGTAGCTTTGAAAGCGCTTTTTCATTGAAAAAAAGTGGACAGAGTACCTTCTGAAGAGGTCCTCAGCAGGCTTTCAAGAGGCTCAGGGTAGCTTTGAAAGCCCTTTTTCCTCCAAAAGTAGACAGAATACCTTCTGAAGAGGTCCCCAAAGGCTTTCAAGAGGCTCAGGGTAGCTTTGAAAGCGCTTTTTCATTGAAAAAAAGTGGACAGAGTACCTTCTGAAGAGGTCCTCAGCAGGCTTTCAAGAGGCTCAGGGTAGCTTTGAAAGCCCTTTTTCCTCCAAAAGTAGACAGAATACCTTCTGAAGAGGTCCCCAAAGGCTTTCAAGAGGCTCAGGGTAGCTTTGAAAGCGCTTTTTCATGCAAAAAAAAGGTGGACAGAGTACCTTCTGAAGAGGTCCTCAGCAGGCTTTCAAGAGGCTCAGGGTAGCTTTGAAAGCCTTTTTCCTTAAAAAAAGTAGACAGAATACCATCTGAAGAGGTCCCCAAAGGCTTTCAAGAGGCTCAGGGTAGCTTTGAAAGCCCCTTTTTCATGCAAGAGAAGTAGACAGAATACCTTCTGAAGAGGTCCCCAAGAGGCTTTCAAGAGGCTCAGAGAGCCCTTAAAACCCTCCCAACATGCAGGATTGAACACGAATTTTGAGACCGCGGGGGGGTTGGGGGTGGGGGGAGGGAGGTTGGAGTTGTGCTGATTCAAGAGGTGCTGTGCCTTTTGGCCCCATGCCTGAATCGCCTGATGGGCAGGGGTTTTGGGGTTTTAGGGTTTGGGGTTTAGGGTTAGGGGTTTAGGGTTAGGGGTTTAGGGTTTAGGGTTTTAGGGCTTGGGGTTTAGGGCTTAAGGTTTGGAGTTCCGGGTTTGGGGTTTTGAAGAGCATGTAGCTGAAACAAGAGCAGTCACTCACTCCGCGTCAACCCCTGCCGGCCAAACCCTGACCCCTAAACACCCTAAACCCCAAACCCTAAACCCGAAACAAAACCCTAAACCCTAAACCCTAACCCCAAACCCTGAAGCCCCTTAAGCCCACCCCGAACCCGCTACAACGACCCACCCCCAGCCTCAGGGTTTGGGGTTTGGGGGTTGAGGGGTTGAGGGGTTGAGGGGTTGAGGGGTTGAGGGGTTGAGGGGTTGAGGGGTTGAGGGGTTGAGGGGTTGAGGGGTTGAGGGGTTGAGGCGTTGAGGCGTTGAGGCGTTGAGGCGTTGAGGGGTTGAGAAGGGTTGAGGGGTTGAGGGGCTTAGTCCTTAGACTTCAAGAAACCTGGATTCGCTAAAACTAAACCTCAAAAATCAAAGCTTCGCCCTTCAGATACCCGTTTTAAGAGTGCCCCTAAACCTAAACCCTAAGCCCTAGACCCAAGACCCTGCACGAGAACTCCACCTCCTGAACCCTCCAGCATTCATAAACCCTAAACCCTAAACCCAAACTCCTAAGCCCTAAAGCCTAAACCCTAAGCCCAAAGCCCTGAAATCTGGCGCGTTGACGCGAGAGACACCAGCAGAGGTGGCAAGGCCGCCAGGCCGCCGAAGACGAAGCTGAGATCTCCGCAGCCGTTGCCACTGCATCCCACAAGCGTCCTTTCGAGGACACGGACGCTGCCGAGGAATTGGACGCTGACACGAGGATGCTGGCGGTGCACCCTAAGCCCTAAACCCTAAACCCCAAACCCGAAACCCTAAACCCGAAACCCTAAACCCCAAACCCGAAACCCTAAACCCTAAACCCTAAACCCCAAACCCACGCAGCCCCAGGTTCCACGAGCCCACGCGCGCCGTGGCCCACGCCATCCTAGGGGCCTTCCCCTCACTGGGATGTGAGTTAGGGTTTAGGGTTTAGGGTTTAGGGTTTAGGGTTTAGGGTTTAGGGTTTAGGGTTTAGGGTTTAGGGTTTAGGGTTTAGGGTTCAGGGTTTGGGGTTTAGGGTCTAGGGTTTGGGGTTTAGAGTGGAGGGTTTTCGGGTTGAAACATGTTTTTGAAAGGCGTCATGAGATGCAGCCAGGTGTCGCAGTCCAAAGCCCTAACAGGCTCCAGCTTGGGTAGGAAGGAATTCCAAGGTTCCCTGGATTCCCTGAACCCTAAACCCTAAACCCTAACCCCTAACCCCTAAACCCTAAACCCTAAACCCTAAACCCTAAACCCTAAACCCCAAACCCTAAACCCTAAACCCTAAAGTCGATTTGTGTGCCGCGCATGCCCTTTATGGAGGCTCTGCTGATGATCCGCGCCAATCCCGACTTCGAGACGGCCCAGCGCCACTTGCGAGAGGCGGGCGTATGTTAACTTTCACCCTAAGCCCTCATCCATATTACCCTAAACCCTAATCCCTAATCCCTAAACCTGTACCCAGACCTGAGGGTCTTGTGCAGAGTCTGTAGTTCGAGGTTCGATGACCGAACGATGTGGTTCTGGTAGTGACCCGAACTTGTTTGCCTCAAACCTTTACACCCACAACACCCCCCCCCCCCTCCCCCTAATTAGGGGTTTTTGGCTTCAGGGTTTAAGGGTTCAGGGCCTAGGGGTCTCTATTGCAATCTGTTCCTCATAGTTTAGGGTTTAGGGTTTAGGGGTTTAGAGTTTACGGTTTAGGGTTTAGGGTTGAGGGCTACCACAAAGGGACCTAAGCTCGAGAAGGTCTCGAAGACGTTATGCAAAAGGCCCCACATCCCAGGCATCTCCACACTTGAGCAGGCCAAAGGTATTGGGCACCTGACTCCCTCGAAACGTTTTGAACAAGCCGTTTTGAACGGAGCGTTTTGCAGGAACGTCCTTTCATTTGTCTCATGTCTTTTTTTTTTTTGACCGGGAAAGTGTAGAGGCACTTCTTTTGCTTTCATGGTTCTTGGGCCGGGAGATTTTGTCCTGGAAAGTCTTGAGGGATTTGGGGTCTCCCAGGATGTGTTTCGGAGTTTCGGGGCTTCCTGGTGCGTTTTTGGGGCCTCCCCAAGGAGTTTGTGGGCCTTTTGTGGCCTCCAATGGCGCTTGGGGTTATTCTACATAAACTCTTGCGTGTCAGGTGTTTAGACAAACAACTTGGGAAATTCACAATTGAGGTCACATACAATTTCAATTTATTTTGTCTTAAGGGTTTAGGGTTAGGGTTTAGGGTTTAGGGTTTAGGGTTTAGGGTGTAGGGTGTAGGGTTTAGGGTTTAGGGTTTAGGGTGCAGGGTTTAGGGTTTAGGGTTTAGGGTTTAGTAAGCCCTGAGCAAAGGCGGTGCACCTTGCGCCCTCCTCGCAGGCAGCGAGGCTAACCTTGCGCCGGCCTCTGCAGGCTTAGGGTTTAGGGCCCTACCCCCCCCAATCTCCCAGAAACCCTAAACCCTAAACCCTAAGCCCTAAACCCTAAACCCCAAACCCTAAACCCTAAAGCTCCCTCAAACCCTGAAGCCCGACCCCGACCTGCCCCCACCACCCCCACCGGCAAGAGTGAATGTTTCCCTGCGGGTGAATATCAACTTAGTAGCTGAGTGAGTACACTTTACACTTTTTGGGATACTTTAATCCCCTATAGAACTGAAAGCGTACACTTTCTGGGGGCGTATGAACTCAGCAACTAAGTCCATGGCTTCTGCTGGTGGTTTTGGGGTTGTGGGAGGTGAACATTACTGTAATGGATTAAATGTTCATCTGCGTTCCGTCCTACTTGAAGGCTCATGGGTAGTTGTAAGTACAGGGTTCAAGGTAACCTGTATCAGAACCTTAATTCAGGTACCCTCTAACCCTACTTCTGACTACCCATGAACCTTCAAGTACATTGAGCCACCTTCGCGACTTTGGCTGCTGCAGTGCTCGAATTGGGAGTTTGTCCAAATAGCCCTGCGTAAACCCCTCAACCCTGAACCCCCAAATACCTTCATTATCCGTAAAGCGACTCGGAGAACCTCCGCCCTATACATTACACTCCCGGGCCCCTGAAATACCCCGGTTTGAGGCACTCACAGTTGCACAGACGGCCATGGCGTATTCTGGACCTTCCGCTGAGGGTGAAGTGCTGAACGTGGCATTGCTTAGTGGCCAGGCGACCCAGCTTCCGGTGACGCCTCAGACGACATGAAGGGAGGTGAAGGAAGCGGCGGAGCTCGATCTTGATGTTGGCATCAGGCACTTTTTTCCACGAGAATGGCAGAGTCCTCGGTCGAGGCAGAGATGTGGCGCACAGTTGCAATGCTAGAGCTGCGCCGGGGGCCGACGCTGCAAGCACTGGCTGGGTACCGCATGCAGGTCAGACGACAGGTGCAAGCCTCTATGTGCAAGGTAAGTGCAGTCAAGCGCAGAGGCTTGAGAGGCATCGAGGAGGAGATGGCAAACATTGAGTTGCAGAATGGTGAGGAGCTGAAGTGTGCCGTGCACGCCGTCTTCAGGAAGGCTGTTGCGGAGCCTGCCCACGGTGAGACCTGTGCAAAGATAGCCCTTGCTTTGAGGCATCGCTACCCGCAGTTTCCACCGGAGCCCGAAAGTGAGAAGCCCTTGTCTTTCACTCGGGTTCTGCTCACAGTCACCCAGGCCGAGTTCGAAAGCTTGCCATGCACTCTTGAGGCATCGGCCGATGACGTAGCAAAGTTCCCTGATTCCGAGGCCTTGCAAGCGGAGGTGGAGAGGCGGAGGCACGTGATGCTGTCCTGTGTGAGTTTTATTGGCCACCTGTTCTTGGAGCATCTGTTGCCCCTGAAGGTGCTTAAGCAGGTCGTGCAAGACCTAGTAGGCCTGACACAAGGCCGGCCATCACCACCCGAAGGGCACAGGATCGACTGTGTTGTAGAGCTGCTGATGTTGGTCGGCCCGTCTTTGGAGAGGAGACCAAGTAGCGGGGCGTTGCTGATAGAGATCGAATCACGACTGAGGGATCTTACTTTCCTTGGCCTTTGCTCGGGCGAATTGTGCTTTGCCATCCGCAACCTGGCGTGGCACCATTTCGGATGAGATCAAGGTGGGCTCCGCTACCGGAGACGTGCAGTAGTCGCCGAAAATCGATCACCTTTTATTATTTCCGTAGGTGCTTCTTTCCACTGAGCCCCCAAAGCCCAAACCTCAACCCTCTATCCTTCAAGCCCGAAATCCCTAAACCTTAAATCCCTAAGCCCGAAACCCGAATCCATGAAATCCTAAACCCGAAGCCCTAACTCCAGGCCCGAAGGGGTTGATGCTTGTAGGGATTTGGGATTTAGGGTTTAGGGATTTAGGTTTTAGGGGTTCAGGTATTTAGGGTGTAGGTTTTAGGGCGTAGGGGGAACCTGGAGGCTCATGGGTAGTTGCAGGTAGGGTTATAAATACGTAACCTTTAAGTTATAAGGTTAGTTAGGGGGGCTGTACTTTCGCCCCTGCCTACAACTACCCATGAACCTTCAAGTAGGCCCTTGGGATGTGTCTTGTTTTCCCGTACTGTATGTCAGAGGAATTCATTGACGAATCTTTGTCAGAGGTAAGTGGAGCCTTGCGTAACCTCGGACCCAGTGTAGGCCCTTATTCCCTTTTGTAGGGGCTAGGTTCCCTTATAATACCATGTAAGCCAAAGGGCACCCTTTTTATTCCTAGGTTACTCTTCCCTGAACCCTCAACCCCAAACCCCACATTCGCCCCAAACCCTAAATTAGCCCTAAACCCCGAACCCTAAACCCCAAACCCCAAACTCTAAACCCGCCTGAACCCCAAGCCCGAAGCCCTAAACCCTAAGTCCTACTTGAAGCTGCCCACCCTAAACCCGAAACCCTAAACCCTAAACCCTAAACCCTAAACCCTAAACCCGAAACCCTCAACCCTAAACCCTAAACCCTAAACCCTAAACCCTAAACCCTAAACCCTAAACCCTAAACCCTAAACCCTAAACCCTAAACCCTAAACCCTAAACCCTAAGCCCTAAACGTCAGCTGAGGTGGATTTGCTCAGCCGCCGCGGCACTGACAGGGAAACCGCGGGATCCGACAAAAGCCCTCAGCGGCGGCCACAGCTGGGCTTAGGTTTGGGGTTTAGGGTTTAGGGTTTGGGGTTTGGGGTTTAGGGTTTAAGATTTAGGGTTCAGGGTTTGCGGTTAGGGTTTAAGGTTTAGGGTTTAGGGCTTAGGGCTTAGGGTTTAGGGTTTTGCAGGTTCATGGGCTTAGGGTTTAGGGTTTTGCAGGTTCATGGCCTTGGGGCTTAGGGTTTGGGGTTAACGGGGTTTTGGGTTTAGAGTTTTAGGGTTTAGAGTCTAGGGTGGGTATATGTAGTGGTTACAGGTAAGGTAACCTGCCATATCCTTGAAGGTACTTCTAACCCTACTTACAGCTACCCATGAGCCTTCAGGTACAGGCTTTACCCGCTTCAAAGGCTTCATGATTTTTGCACGCCAAAGTGGCTGTTCGGTTTTTGGTGTTTTGAAAGTTTGTTTTTTCTTTTTTTAAAAAATATTTTGCTTTTGCTTCTTTCGGGTTCAGGGTTTTCGGCCTTCAGGTGTTCAACGGCCTTCCTGACACGACTGTCTCCTTGAGCTGACACAAGCGCTTTAGTTGATGATGCTCGGGAAGACACTAACGCCTGCAAGCTTCGTGGGAATGGATGTTCATCCTTAATCCCCTAAGACCCATTTGTTCTAGTAGCCCTAAACCCTAAAGCTTGGCATGTTCCCATTATACTAGCAGTCCTGAATTGGGATTGGTACTATAATCCCAACCCCAAACCCCAAACCCAAACCCCAAACCCCAAGCCCCAAGCCCCAAGCAGCCCCAAGCAGCCCCAAGCGGCCCCAAGCCCTGAACCCTGAACCCTGAACCCTGAACCCTAAACCTTAAACCCCTAAACCCTGAACCATGAACCCTAAACCCCTAAACCCTAAACCCCTGAACCCCTGAACCCCTAAACCCCTAAACCCCTAAACCCCAAACCCCTAAACCCCCAAACCCCAAACCCTAAACCCTAAACCCTAAACCCTAAACCCTAAACCCTAAACCCTACGAAGCCCAAGCTCCAACAGCCCTGAGGCCTGCTTGACCGCACGCTGGCGTCGCTGGAGGCGACGTGCAGAGAGGGGCCTTAGGGTTTAGGGTTTAGGGTTTAGGGTTTAGGGGTAAAGGGGTAAAGGGGTAAAGGGGTAAAGGGGTATAGGGTTAGGGGTTCCGGGGTTAATAGAACTACAGGGTTTCGGGTTGGGGGTTTGGGGCTTAGGGTTTAGGGTTAATAGAACTACAGGGTTTAGGGTTTAGGGTTTGAAGTTTGGGGTTTGGGGCTTAGGGTTTAGGGGTCATAGATTTTCAGGGTTAGGGTTTGAGGTTTGGGGTTTAGGGTTTTGGGTTAATGGAACTACAGGGTTTAGGGCTTAGGGTTAATAGAACTACAGTGTTTAGGGTTTAGAGTTTAGGGTTTAGGGTTAATAGAACTATAGGGCCGAGGGGTATTGAGTTCGGGGCTCAGGGTTACCTGAACTGTCGGGGTTCAGGGTTGCCCCAATACCCCTTCGTCAAGGAATATACCTTAACCAGGCTCTTGCTCCTTGCATTGTCTGAGGGACGAGCTGGTTTTGACCCGAACAGGAACTTTGTGCGAGAACTGAAGAGTGATGCTGAAGGATCAAATCGAAAGGGAAATTTCGGAACTGGTATGGCCTTATATGGACCATAGAGCCTTTCAGGGCCATGCGTTGTCTTTCCACACGCCGCCATTCGATGTGCTCTGGGACCCGAACGACGTCGTGGCTCTCCGGCTTAACGAGAACGGAATTCCCCATGAACTGCCTTTTCTAGGACTCGCAGGTAATGGCGGCCGCATGTCAGTACCGCTGTTTGACGCGAGGTTGGAAGAGCTAGCAGTGCCCCTAAAAACCCAGAGACTCCAATATCCCTTAATGAAGGAATATACCTTAAATCATATTAGGGATCCCTAATATGATTTAAGGAATACTCCTTAATTAAGGGATATTGGAGTCTCTGGGAGGTTAAAGGCATGTAGGGGTATTTTGGGGGAGTAGAACTACACAGTGCGGGATTTAAGGGTTGGGCCTTCGGGTTGATTCGCCTGGGGAGGAATGGTAGGGTTTAGGGTTTAGGGTTTAGGGTTTAGGGTTTAGGGTTTAGGGTTTAGGGTTTAGGGTTTAGGGTTTAGGGTTTAGGGTTTAGGGTTTAGGGTTTAGGGTTTAGGGTTTAGGGTTTAGGGTTTAGGGTTTAGGGTTTAGGGCTGCTCAAGGCCTTTTAGGGGCATGTAGGGCTTAGTCCCGCAGACGTGGGTCTCGGGTATACGGCTCGGGTGAGGGGACCCGAAGGCCGAAACCCTAAACCCTCGGAGTGCCCCCCAACTCCTGAATCCTTGAACCCTGCATTCCCTTCAAGACCTAAATCCTAAACCTAAACCCTTAACCCTTAGCCCTGAACCCTAAACCCTAAACCCTAAGCCCTAAACCCTAAACCCTAAACCCTGACAGGCCCTGAATGGAGGCCCTTTGAAGGCGCTAAAGAGCCCCAAAAGCCATCAAAGCCCCGAGCTGCCCTGAGAAGCCCTGAGTTGAAGGACCTTCCGGGCTTCATGCCTTTGGGTTTAGGGTTTAGGGTTTAGGGTTTAGGGTTTAGGGCTTAGGGTTTAGGGTTTAGGGCTTAGGGTTTAGGGTTTAGGGTTTAGGGTTTAGAAGTTTAGGGTTTAGAAGTTTAGAAGTTTAGGAACCCTGAACCCCGTGTTCCCCAAAGCTGCAAACCTGTCCCAAAACCCCTGCTTGGGTAGTTAGAAGTACCTGTAGTATGACCTTAGTTAAGGTACTGAACCATACTTATAAGCACTCAAAACCTTCAAGTTAAACCCTGAGCCCCAACCTAACTGGGTTTCTGTTGAGGAACTTCACGCAAGTAACAATGAGAAGGATACAATTTGCTATACTGCCGATCTAAACGGAAACCTGCTGCAACTTGCTTGAAGTAGCCCGTTCTGGTTGGTTCTTGGTAGGGAATGAGGCCCTATATCATTCCTTCAAGGGTATATATAGGGCCCTCATTCCCTCATTCCCTACTACGAACCAGGGGGCTTTGCAAGTGTAGGGTTTAGGGTTTAGGGTTCAGGGTTTAGGGTTTAGGGTTTAGGGTTTAGGGTTTTGGGGTTTCGGGTTTAGGGTTTAGGGTTAGTAACCCTTTTCCATCCTTGCAGTCGGACAAGCGCGGCGACGAGAGCTTCACGAGCATCGCCCCGAGTGACCAGCGCAGGGATGTGACCCCTCAGAAGCCAGCCCTAACCAAAAACCCCAAACCCTAAGCCCTAAACCCCAAACCCCAAACCCTATTCCCTAAACCCTAAACCCTAAACCCTAAACTCTAAACCCTAAACCCTCAACCCTAAACCCTAAGCCCTAAGCGCCAAACCCTAAACCCTAACCCCTAAACCCCTAAACCCCTAAACCCTAAACCATAAACCCTAAACCCTAAACCCCAGACCCTAAACCCTAAACCCTAAACCTTCACCCCTAAACCCTAAACCCTATACCCCAAACCCTAAAACCTAAACCCTAAAACCTTCAAGTAAAACATGCGTAAGCTTCCAGCCCAGGCTGCCAAAGCGCACGTACCGTCGGGCACGTGGCCGGTGGCCCCGGGGTCCAGACGGTTCTTTTCTCTTGGACTTCGCGTGTCTCAAGGCCCTGACCTTCTGTAAAGGGTTCTGAAGTATGGGCCCCCCTTTTAGGGGCCCATTTTAAAGGACCATGCAAACTACCCCAGGATGAACCCTCAAAACTTAAGCCGGTTCATGGGCTTGCAGCCTTGATGATGGTACTTGTAACCGCATTTTTGCAACCCATGAACCTTCAAGTACCCTGAATCCGAAACCCTAAACCCCTAAATCCTAACCCCAAGTCCTAAACCCCAAGCCCTAAGCCCTATACCCTAAACCCTAACTCCCGAACCCCAAACCCCAAACCCCAAACCCCAAACCCCAAACCCCAAACCCCAAACCCCAAACCCCAAACCCCAAACCCCAAACCCCAAACCCCAAACCCCAAACCCAAACCCCAAACCCCAAACCCCACCCCAAACCCCAAACCCCAAACCCCAAAACCCCAAACCCCAAACCCTAAACCCTAAACCCTAAACCCTAAACCCTAAACCCTAAACCCTAAACCCTAAACCTAAACCCTAAAACCCTAAAACCCTAAACCCTAAGCCCTAGCCCTAGACCCTAAACCTAAACCCTTTGGGGGGAGACAGGGGAAAAGTAAAGGAGGAGAAGGGGGAAGATGGCTGGCTACAATGACTCCACCGACGAGCTGGCCTTCACTTCCTTCACTTCCGCCAAGAAGCTAGGGTTTTAGGGTTTTAGGGTTTCAGGGTTTCAGGGTTTTAGGGTTTTAGGGTTTTAGGGTTTCCGGGTTTCAGGGTTTCAGGGTTTTAGGGGTTTAGGGTTTTAGGGTACAAGCTGGCCTTCTTTGTCTCCTACACCTGGTGCTACTGGTGGTGGTGTGAGTGGTGGGAGGATGTTTCACTCTGGAGGTGTTCTCACCCGCCTTGGCGACCCTAAACCCTAAACCCTAAACCCTAAACCCTAAACCCTAAACCCTAAACCCTAAACCCTAAACCCTAAACCCTAAACCCTAAACCCTAAACCCTAAACCCTAAACCCTAAACCCTAAACCTAAACCATAAACCCTAAACCCTAAACCCTAAACCCTAAACCCTAAACCCTAAACCCTAAACCCTAAACCCTAAACCCTAAACCCTAAACCCTAAACCCTGAACCCTAAACCCTAAACCCTAACCCCTAAACTCGTTGCAAGCCTTCGAAGCCCCAAGCCCACAATTCGAGGCCGGAAGCGGGGGTGCCGCCGCCGTCGCCCTCTCCGCCCGCAGCCGGAGCGCTGAGGAGGCAGGGGTGGGGTTCAGGGTTCGGGGTTCAGGGTTCAGGGTTCAGGGTTTAGGGTTTAGGGTTTAGGGTTTAGGGTTTAGGGTTTAGGGTTTAGGGTTTAGGGTTTAGGGTTTAGGGTTTAGGGTCTAATGTTTAGGGTTTATTGGGGGGTCTTAGGAGGGCTTTGGAGGGGTCTTCGGGGATGTTTCCGGGGGGTTTGGGAAGTTTAGGAGGGCTTTCGTTCGGGGAGGTGCGGCTCGACAGGGAAGCGTTTCAGGGTAGGGTTTCGGGTTTCGGGTTTCGGGTTTAGGGTTCAGGGTGTAGGGTTTAGGGTTGAGGGTTTAGGCTTTAGGCTTTAGGCTTTAGGGTTTAGTTAGTTGTGACTTTCCCTGAGCCCTAAACCCTAAACTCTACACCCTAAACCCCTAAACCTTGAACAGTTTCAAGGTTGAGGGGGGTTGTTGGGCATGCGGAGTGCGGGTCATTTCCAGCACCGCCAGGAGTTGTCCATGATTGTTTTGGCATACATGCAGGAGTCGTCGCGGCGCATTGGCTTTTCCCCTTATACGAACAGTCCTTAATAGGGATTATAGTACCCTAAACCCTAAACCTTAAACCTTAAACCCTAAACCCTAAAAACCCCATAAACCCTATAAACCCCATAAACCCTATAAACCCTATAAACCCCATAAACCCTATAAACCCTATAAACCCTATAAACCCCATAAACCCTATAAACCCTATAAACCCTATAAACCCCATAAACCCTATAAACCCTACAAACCCTATAAACCCTATAAACCCTATAAACCCTACAAACCCTGTAAACCCTATAAACCCTATAAACCCTAGGCCCTAGACCCTAGACCCTAGACCCTAGTCTCCTTCTTGTTCACACACGGGTGGAGCCAAAATCTCTCGAACTCTAGGGTTAGGGGCTCTGGGCTGTGGGTTTAGGGTTTAGGGTTAGGCAGAGGGTTTGGGGTTTGGGGTTTAGGGTTTAGGGTTTAGGGTTTAGGGTTTAGGGTTTAGGGTTAGGGCATATAGAAATTGTATAGGGTCATGTGCTGCCAGGCCCGCTGGCAGGCTACCCGTACACTCGTCAAGTGGCGGCCTCAACACTTGGTGTATCCCTCAACCTCCCCTAAGCCCCCTAAGCCCCCTAAGCCCCCTAAGCCCCCTAAGCCCCCTAAGCCCCCCTAAGCCCCCCCAAGCTCCCTTAAGCCCCCTAAGCCCCCTGAGCCCCCTAAGCCCCCTAAGCCCCTAAGCCCCCTTAAGCCCCCTTAAGCCCCCTTAAAGCCTCCAAAGTCACCTCCAGCCGAACCCCCAAGTGCCCCAAATAACTGTCAAGAACCCTTAGATTAGAGTTGTATACAGGTGTAGACAGGGTACATGTTCACGGGTAGTTCTAAGCAGGGATATAAGTGAGTAACTTTTAGCTACCCGTGAACCTTCAAGTAATCGACTCAACATTGAGATCACCAAAACCCCCAAACCCCTAAATCCTAAGGCCCCCCCCAAAAAAAAGCAAGCAATCTAAACATAACATGTCAAAAGGACAAATGCAAAAAAAATCAACGGTCAGGAACCAGCAGGCCCTGGCCAAGGGCGACGACCTGGCCCAAGCGCTTCAATGCCGTCAAGTGCTCAGAGTCGGGGCTTGGGAGGAAGTTTATAGGGGGCTTAGGGGTTTGGGGGGTTTGGGGGGGGGGGGTTCGGTTTCGGGGTTTCTGCATGAGTTCGAGGCTCGGGATGCTGTATTTTGGAGTCGGAGGTTTGAGGTTTTGGCGGGGGGGTCTCCAGGGATCTGAGTTTTGGCACCAAGAATGCTGATCCTCTAAAGCTCGCCGTGAATATTTGTGAATGTTTGGGGGATTAGCGTTCCGTACCCTAAACCCTAAATCCTAAACCCTAAAACCTAAACCCTAAACCCTAAACCCTAAACCCTAAACCCTCAACCCTCAACCCTCAACCCTCAACCCTCCACCCTCAACCCTCAACCCTCAACCCTAAACCCTACACCCTAAACCCTAAACCCACCCCCCCAACTCAACCCCCCCCCAACCACAACCAAAAAATCGAGGCACTGACTCGAAGGCGAAGCCTAGATTTGGCAACCGTTTGTCAACAGCTGCAGCATCCCAATGGCACCCAAAACCCCAATAGCCAATAGACCCAAAACCCTAAATTTTAGAGTCTTGAGCTACATCGAACCACCTGAGCCCGCTTTAGGCCCGAGCCGAATGGCCTAACTCGTGAGCCCGCCCTAAAAGCCGTAAACCCTTAGGCCCTTAAAAGGGTTTAGGGTTTAGGTTTAGGGTTTAGGGTTTAGCGTTTAGGCTACCCTGAGACCTTTAAACCTTAGACCCTTAAAGAGGGTAAACCTTAAACCCCTAGACCCGTAAACCGAAGCCCCGAAGCTCTTCAAATCCCTCGACGTCCTGAAAGCCCATAAAGGCCCAAGCCCTAAACCCTACACCCTCCAAAACCACTAAAGCCCTGAAACCCTGAACTCCCCGCGACCATCTTCAGGGTTTAGGGTTTAGGGTTTAGGGTTTAGGGTTTAGGGTTTAGGGTTTAGGGTTTAGGGTGTAAGGCTTCAAGGGGTTTCGGGTTTGCGGGCTTTGGGGTTCAGGGTTTAGGGGTTCAGGGTTTGGGGTTTAAGGGTTTAGGGTTCAAGGGGTTTAGGGTTCAAGGGGATTCGGGTTCAAGGGGTTTCGGGTTCAAGGGGTTTCGGGTTCAAGGGGTTTAAGGGTTTAGGGTTCAAGGGGTTTAGGGGGTTAGGGATTTTCTCTCTTCGCGGCCCGAGGAACCTACATCCAGCTTGTTGCCAGGGAGCCGCAGCAAAGGGCAGCTCCGGCGCCCTCCCAGGTTGAAGGTTTCGAGGGCTTTTTCCTCGAGTTTAGGGTTGAGGGTTTAGGGTTGAGGGTTTAGGGTTTAGGGTTTAGGGTTTAGGGGTTGGGGTGGACTGAGGAAGGGGTTTTCGTATTGGGTCTCTGGGATTTTGGGGCTTCTGGGAGTTGGGGAAGGTACCGGCGATGCTCTTCCAGCTGCGAGTCACGGCCCTCTGCGACCTCTGTAGGTGGGAGGAGGCCGAAACCATGGGGCAGTTGCGGGTGGACGGGTTTAGAGTTTAGGGTTTAGGGTTCTAGAGTCTTGTTAGAGGCTTATGTACATCCCAAAGACTTTGAACCTTAAGAGCCCTTAAAAAACCCTTCAAGGGAGTATACAGGGTACCTCATTCCCTCATTCCCTCATTTCCTTATTTCCTCATTCCCTCATTCCTAAACCCTAAGCCTTAAGCCCTAAGCCCCTAAGCCCCTAAACCCTAAACCCTAAACCCTAAACCCTAAACCCTAAACCCTAAACCCTTAACCCTAAACTAAGTGAGGGGTCGCTTCCGTCGAGCGACAGACCCCGAACGCTCGGCCGAGGGCCTTACAGCCCGAGCGCCCAAGCGAAAAGAGAAACGGAAAGGTGAGGGTTAAGCCTCACCGTCTGTCCTGGACAGGCCAACGGACATCGGCCTTTTTTACGACAACGTCAGTACTCGGCCAAGGGATGGCCGGCACCCAGACCACCTTTAGCGTAGCCCCAAATCGTAACCCTTTGCCTCTGGAGGTTGGTTCAGGGTTTTGGGTTCAGGGTTTGTCGGGCCCCCCCCCCCCGGGGCCCCCTGGTCCCTGGTAGCTGGATTCCTGGACCAGGAGGCTGGCGAGGGGTCCAGGCAGGCTGGTTGCTCAATTTCGAACCTTTTTCACGGATTTCCAGGCCCCGGGCCAAGGCCCCCCGGCCAAGGGCCCCCCGGCCAAGGGCCCCCGCACCCAAGGGCCTTTTGGGCCAAGGGCCCTCGGGCCAGGCCCCGGGTCAAGGGGCGAGGCGGCCAAGGGTTTCTGGGCCAAGGGCCCCCCGCAGGCGAAGGCCCCCCCCGGGCCCAAGGCTCCCGGGCCAAGCCGCCAAGGGTGCCCGGGCCAAGGGCCGGCCAGGCCAAGGGCTTCCCGGCCAATAGGTCTCCGCCAAGGCTCCCCCAGGCCGCCTGTCAGCCAAGGGCCCAGGCCAAGGGCCCCCCAAGCCAAGGGAGCCAAGGACCGGCCAAGACCCCTGAGTCAAGGACCCCCAACAATACGCCCCCTAGGAAGCCCCCAAGAGGCGCCAAGAGCCACCAAAAGCTTCAAAAGCTTCAAAAGGCCCACTAAAAGAAGGGGGACCACAAGATTTGTCCGTGCCCACAATGAGAATATTGAAAACATTGTTTTTAGGCCCCTGCCCGCCTTTTAGTCTTGAAATCGATGGCTCCCCCTAAATCAGCAAGGACCTCTACGGGCCCACGTGCCGAAGGCCCGAAAAGGACCGAAACTACCCCGAACCCCAGCCTAAACCCTGACACCGCAAAACCCTACGACGGCCTTCAAGCAAATAAGGGCCTCTACGGGCCCTAACGTGCCGAAGGCCCGAAAAGGGCCGAGGCTACCCCGAACCCCAGCTTAAACCCTAACACCGCAAAACCCAACGAAGGCCTTCAAGCAAATAAGGGCCTCTACGGGCCCTAACTTGCCGAAGGCCCGAAAAGGGCCGAGGCTACCCCGAACCCGAGCTTAAACCCTAGCGATTGAAAGACTCATTGGCGAAAAACTCATTAATAGGTTCCCTGACCTTTAAATGAATAAAGCCTCTACGGCCCCTGACACGCCGAAGGTCCGAACAAGGCCCCGAGAGACCCCTTCAAAAGGCTTCAAAAGGCCCCCTAAAAGAAGGGGGACCCCAGGATGCCCGTACCCGCAATGAAAAATGCGATTTTTTGGTAGTGAAATCGATGCTTAATTGAGGCCCTGAAAGAAGGGGAATCCAAAAGCAGACACAAAGGGTTTCCCTGACCTTCAAATAAATAAGGGCCTCTACGGGCCCTGACACGCCGAAGGCCCGAAAAGGGCCGAGGCTACCCCCAACCCAAGCTTAAACCCTAACAGCGCAACTTTAAAGACATCAAAGCAAGCATCAGAGCACAAGAAAGTAAATTCCATAAACCCTAAACCCTAATAGAGTATAGTTTGGGTGGCCGGGGTGGGTTGACGGGCAACGCGAGCGCGCGGCCCGGGGTGTTTCACACCCGAGCGCGCGCCCTCCCCTGACACACTCTAAACCCTAAACCCTAAACCCTAAACCCTAAACCCTAAACCCTAAACCCTAAACCCTAAACCCTAAACCCTAAACCCACCAGCCAGTGGAAGGCGGTGGCAGATTGTCGTCAAGCACTGCTGATTGCCGCGGCCTCGGCCGGGTTCCGCAGGCGTACCAGTTTCATGCCAAGCCCCAAACCCTAAACCCTGAACCCTAAACCCTAAACCCTAAACCCTGCACCCTGAACCCTAAACCCTAAACCCTAAACCCTAAACCCTAAACCCTAAACCCTAAACCCTAAACCCTAAACCCTAAACCCTAAACCCCAGGGCAGAACGGGAGTGGCGTGCCAGTGAGCGGAAGATGATGCACTCTGACCCTGTCTGTGGGAAGTTGATCTAAAGTTTATCACAATGAGGACCTAAAACTCAACCCTAAACCCTAAACCCTAAACCCTAAACCCTAAACCCTAAACCCTAAACCCTGAACCCTAAACCCCAAACCCCAAACCCCAAACCCGAAACCCGAAACCCGAAACCCGAAACCCTAAACCCTAAACCCTAAACCCTAAACCCTAAACCCTAAACCCTAAACCCTAAACCCTAAACCTTCAGTTGAAGCCCCAGGATCCGGGAGACGAGCCCACACAGTTCACAATGCATGCAGCTTGGAAGCATCGACCCTTGGTTAGGGTTTAGGGTTTAGGGTTTAGGGTTTCGGGTTTCGGGTTTCGGGTTCAGGTAGGGTTCAAGGTTATGGATTAGGGTCGGATTTCGCTGATTTCCGAGGTTTAGGGGGTTTAGGGGGTTTAGGCGTAGGGCAGTTAACCCTAAACCCTAAACCCTGAACCCTCCACCCTCCAAGCACGATGCCCCTAAACACCCTGAGCCCCCAAGTCCCTCAGCGGATTTAGGGTTTAGGGTTTAGGGTTTAGGGTTTAGGGTTTAGGGTTTAGGGTTTAGGGTTTAGGGTTTGGGGTGCTTGTGGGGCATGGGCTTTCTGGCTTTTCGGCTTGAGGCCTTAGCGTTAGTCAAGTGGGATGTGGGGCCAAAGCAAGAACCCTAAACCCCAAACCCCAAACCCCAAGCCCCAAACCCCAAACCCCAAACCCCAAACCCCAAACCCCAAACCCCAAACCCCAAACACCAAACCCTAAAACCGCAACCCCAAACCCTCAACCCTAAACGCTAAAACCGCAACCCTAAACCCTCAACCCTCAAACCTGAACCTGAAACCCTGAACCCTGTGAGCAGTCCCCTCAACCCTAAGCCACAAGGTCGGTACATGTGGGGAGTCCCCAACCCAGGGTTTGCCTCGCAGCCCTCATAGCACAGGGTTTAGGGTTGAGGGTTTAGGGTTGAGGGTTTAGGGTTTAGGCTTAGGTTTCTTTGCAGATCTTTGGTCAGCGTTCCGTATAAATATTGGTGAGTGCCTTGACGGGGGTCCGTTTGAGGATACTAGCAGTCAAGACACTACTTCATTAGCACCCCAAGCCCCAAAACCCCAAGAAGGTACCGAAGCCCATCGTCCCTAACATCCCAAACTCGCAAATTCCCGAAGCCTCAGAACCTTCAAAAAGCCTTCAACCCTAAACCCTTAAATCTCACAACTCAAGTCCTTTATCTGCCTAAAGCCCGAAAAGCCACAAAGCCCCAAAAGCTTAAACCCTGAACCCTAAACCCTAAACCCTAAACCCAAAAGCCCTAAACCCGAATGCAGCGCATGCTTGACTAGGTGGCGGCCGGCGTGTTGCGGTTTCAGGACCTCAAGTTTGAGGCTGGTGACGGGTTTGAGTTTCGGGTTTAGGGTTTAGGGTTTAGGGTTTAGGGTTTGAGGATGATGGTGGTTGTTGCCATGCGTCTATGAATACCAGTAGTAGGATGACCATTCTAACGACGAATACAACTACAATGGTTTGCTGTTGCCTATTGACTAGTACTACAACTGTACCCGTACACCTAAACCCCAAAACCCTAAAGCCCGAAACCCCAAACCCCTAAACACAAGCCCTTAGTCCCAAACCCCCAAACCCCAAACCATAACCCCCAAAAACCCTATAAACCCTAAACCCTAAGCCCTTAATCCCAAACCCCTAAACCCTAAACCCCAAACCCAAACCCCATAAACCCTAAACCCCAAACCCAAGACCCCATAAACCCTAAACCCTAAACCCTAGCCCTAAACCCCACACCTTAAACCGTAAGCCCTAACCCTAACCCTAAACCCTAAACCCCAAACCCTAAACCCCAAACCCCAAACCCCCAAACCCCTAAACCCCAAACCCCTAAACCCTAAACCCCAAACCCCTAAACCCTAAACCCCAAACCCCTAAACCCTAAACCCCAAACCTCAAAATTCTGTTGAGGCCTCCATAGGCTGCTTCACCAAAGCCATCCGCCTCCAGCCGGTCAGCACGCAGGCTCAGGGCCAACACCGGAGAGAAGGATCTAGGGTTTAGGGTTTCGGGTTCAGGGTCTAGGGTTTCGGGTTTCGGGTTTAGGGTTTAGGGTTTAGGGTTTCGGGTTCAGGGTCTAGGGTTCGGGTTTCGGAAGGGTTTAGGGTTTAGGGTTTACAGGGTTTAGGGTTTAGGGTTCAGCGGTTCGGGATTTCGCCTGGAACTCAGGCGCGGCTGCATCGTGCTATCGCGCTGGCCTGCGCAGCCTGGGCACGGGGGATGGAGGCCCAGCAAGTATTGGGGCAGGGTTTAGAGTTGAGGGTTTAGGGTTTAGGGTTTAGGGTTTAGGGTTCAGGGTTTAGGGTTTAGGGTTTAGGCTTGGGATGTTCCCCTCAAAGTAACAGTCCTTATAGGGATTATAGTACCCTGTACCATGATCCCGATTAAGGACTGTTCGTATAAGGGGGAACATCCCAAGTTTAGGGCGTAGCCTCTTTAGCGACAATGAGAACTGGGTTCGGGGGTATTGAAGGTAGTTTAGATGATAAGGGGACAACTTTGTCCTTTCTCAGTCAATACAAGCTTCACGATCTGAAAACGGCAGTATCAAGAAACAAGTGCATGTTAGTGTGCTTTAAGAATCCAATAGTTACTATAGTTCTCTTGGTGCTTAGATCTCGTGTTATCTGATTTCACGTGTTCGCTCATTTCCTTTCCTCTTTCCCTTATAGGACTAATCAGCACAAAAAGTGTACCCTATCCCTGGAATGCCTAAATCTCAGTTGCAGTGCGCCCTGGGTTTAGGGTTTAGGATTTCCGAAGCCCTAAGCCCCCCAAACCCGTCAAAGGGCTTAGACTCCAGGGTGTTTAGCGTTCTAGGTAAGTGGCATTGCTCTCGGCGTCGCTGCGCTTCTCGCCACTTTTTTTTCCCTTCGTTCTTGTTCTCTGATAAACCCCAAACCCTAAACCCTAAACGATAGCCGTCATCGTCGTCGTTGCCTGGTGCCTGACCTCCCTCAATTGTAAACATTCCTCTGGCCGCCCAAGCCCCTAAAGCCAAGATTGAACACTAAACCCTACATCCCAAACCCTAAGTCCCTAGCCTAGACCACATCTTTCCGAAACTCCAAACTCCAACCTTGCCCCCCCCCCCCCCTCCCCCCCTTTTCCTCTCTTCCTCGCACCCTGAACCTCAAGCCCTAAACCCCAAACCCCAAACCCTAAACCCCAAACCCGCCCAGGGCTCCGCCCAAGAGACTGCCCGTGTGGCGCAGTTGCTGAACGACGCCGTCCAGGCCTGGCCAGGGCTGATAATGAGGGTTTTTTTGGGCTTTGAGTGAAGGTTGTTAGGGTTTTATTGTTTTTCTATAAAGTTTTTTTTTTTTTTTTTTTTTGGGGGGGGGGGGGGGGCGGGCTTCTTGGGGTGTTTGAGGTTTCTATTACAGGATTTCTAGGGCTGATAATTAGGGGCTTTTATTGGGCTGTTTGAGTGAAGGTTGTTCGGGCCTTTTTCAGGGTTTTAAGGGCTTTTTATAGGGTTGTGTAGGGTTGTGAGGGTTTATAGGGCTTTTGAGGGCTGTTTGAGGTCTGTAGGTTTACAGGGTTTATAGGGCTTTTTAGGGTGTTTGAGGTTTATAGGGTTTATAGGGCTTTCAAGGGTGTTTGAGGTTTATAGGGTTTATGGGGCTTTGAGGGTGTTTGGGGTGATAGGGCTGTTGGGTTGTTTGGGGTTTGCAGGCCTTTTGGGTCCTTGGGGTAGGTAGGGTTTTCTAGGATTTCAAAAGGTTTTATTTTTTCATGGGGATATTATAATATCGGTATATAGGCTTTATAGGGTGTATAGGATTTATAGCGGCTACAGCGTTTCGGGTTTGGCTTTTGGGGGGGGCCTATGGGGTCCAGGTGTTTACATGAGGAGCGCGCATCTGATCAGCATAGGGGGCTCCTAACATGATCTCAGGAATTATCGAGACCTCGGTTGGGATAGCGATCCTAGTATCTAACATCAGTTTCCTGGGCCCTTAAGATGGTCCCGTACCTCCTTTGAAGGGTTCTGAAGTATGGGCCCTTGGGTTGTGCAGGGTATATAAAGGGTAAGGGATCCCCCCTAAGATAGTAGTACGGTTCATGGGGTCTCTGGGTGGGCGGTGCTTTGGGTATTCTATTAGGTTTCCCCTTAAATAGACGGAACCTTGGGGAAGGGGGGGGGTCACGCGATCCGTGACAAAATTAGCGGCCTCCACACGCGCGTACTTGGAGGTTCATGGTAGTTATGAACCAATTATAACTGTACTTCTAACTGTACTTATAGCCATATTAGGGCACTTAAGGGTCTGATAAGTGGGTTATAAGTACAGCTGTAGTTGGTACGCCCAAAAGCCTAAGCCAGAGCTCGATAGGTTTAGGGTATAGGGTTTAGGGTTTACTGTTTAGTGTTTAGGGTCTAGGGTTTAGGGTCTAGTTATTTCGGTTTTAGCGTTTAGGATTCCAGAACTGCCTTTGCGCGTCCTTGCCAGGATCTCGAGGCGGTGGAGCAGCAGGCTGCTGCTGCCTAATATGGGGGGGTTTCCGACC
>CAJNDS010001757.1:602500-612500 GCA_905221605.1 Symbiodinium natans
TTTTGCTGGGCTGGGTTCTTGTTAAGGAGCGTGAAAAAGGTTACCAGTACATCCTTTCTGTGGGTAACCTGCTTCTTAAGTTCTCTAACAAGAGCTCAGTAACTAAGTGCCCTTTGGGGTTTGCGGCTTGGTGAAGATTTAGGGTTTTGGGTTTAGAAGCTTGGGTTCCGGGAGAACACAATCTTCATCCAAAGGCTACGCGACCTCTCTGCCTCTGGATCCTAAGCCCTAAGTTAACCCTGAAACCCTGAAACCCTGAAACCCTGAAACCCTGAAACCCTGAAACCCTGAAACCCTGAAACCCTGAAACCCTGAAACCCTGAAACCCTGAAACCCTGAAACCCTGAAACCCTGAAACCCTGAAACCCTGAAACCCTGAAAACCCTGAAACCCTGAAACCCTGAAACCCTGAAACCCTGAAACCCTGAAACCCTGAAACCCTGTTTAGGGTCCGCACAATTTTTGCCCGGCGGTTTTTCCCCTCGGTGCCTTCTGCCATCAGGTTCGTTATAGAAGGGCCATGGCAAAACCTTGGACTTCAACCCAGGGTTTAAGGGTTTAGGGTTTAGGGTTTAAGGGTTAAGGGTTAAGGGTTTACGGTTTAGGGTTTAGGGTTTAGGTTTGAGGGTTGAGCGTTCTAATCTGCAGCCGGAAGCAGCAAAGCCTTCAGGGCTTTGCGCTCAAGGTTCTGAATGCTGTTTTATGTACCTGTCTCACAGAACCGGTCTTTCACAGGTACGCGCAAACCTACGAATACACCCTAAACCCCCCACACCCCACACCCGAAACCCTAAACCCTAAACCCTAAACCCTAAACCCTAAACCCTAAACCCTAAACCCTAAACCCCCGCACACCCCACACCCCAAACCAAAAACCCTAAAACGCTAAAGCCCGAACACCCTAGAATCCCGAGCTGTGCCAAGGCATGCCTGCAAAGGGTTTAGGGTTTAGGGTTTAGGGCTTAGGGCTTAGGGTTTTAGGGTGCAGGAAGCCCCTGAAATTTTTCCAAGGGAAGTTCCATGGTCCCTTGACATGGTCCCTTACCGTCTTCAAAAGGGTACTGAAGTGGGGGCCCTTGGGCTGTATCGGGTGTTTTTTAGGACGTAAAAACATGTAACTACCCCGAAGAGAGTTTCGGGGTTGGGCTTCAGGGTTTTTCAGTTCGGGGTTTGAGGTTTAGGGTATAGGGTTTAGGGTTCCCAGACAACCCCTAAACCCTAAACCCTAAACCCTAAACCCTAAACCCTAAACCCTGAACCCTAAACCCTAAACCCTAAACCCTAAACCCTGAACCCTGAACCCTGAACCCTGAACCCTAAACCCTAAACCCTAAACCTTAAACCCTAAACCCTAAACCCTAAACCCTAAACCCTAAGCCCTAAGCCCTAAGCCCTAAACCCTAAACCCTAAACCCGAAACCCTAACTAGGGTTTCGAGAGCTGGCAATATCTGAACCCGTACAGTCTCCGGAAGCCTCGGCGCCCTCCGCGCGAACACCTTCAGCGACTTGCCGCACCCACGCACACTGCCAGTCAGGGCCTATATCCCCCTTGGGAATTAGGGTTTAGGGTTTAGGGTTAGCGTTTAGGGTTTAGGGTTTAGGGTTTAGGGTTTAGGGTTTAGGGTTTAGGGTTTAGGGTTTAGGGTTTAGGGTTTAGGGTTTAGGGTTTAGGGTTTAGGGTTTAGGGTATAAAACCCGAGAGGGTATTCAACATATTCTTTTTATTAAGGTTCTAAGAGGAGTAGAGGAGCTAGAAGAGACAAGTTTCAGAGAGCGCCACAAATGCTCCACCACGCATCCCTTCTTGACTTTTCCAACATTCGTCGTTGCTGCCAGGCTCCTTTACCTGAGTGTTGCCAGGGAGTTCATCTTTATCGCAATAGGTCCCCATCGGAGAAATACCTGGTAAGGGGTCATCGGCAGTCATTAGGCACCGCCAGATGAGGACGTAGCGTAACGGTCCGGTCAGTCCCCGAGCTATACCGTTGGGCATACCAAATTTGGAAGATGCAATTGCTCAGTCTCCCTGAAACTTGTCGGTGCTTGGAGGTTCATGGTACTTGTTCACCAGTTATAACTGTATTAATAACTGTACTTCTAACCATATTAGGGCACTTAAGGGGCTTATAAGTCCAAGTAGGATTCGGGCCAGGAAGTTCCTACGGCTTCTCTGAGTGGGTTGCCCCTTTAAAATTCAGAAACGAAGCCTTGCTTCACACTAAATGAGCAGAGAAAACTTGCCGCTTGCGTCGAGCACTGGCAGCCGTAAGCCCTAAACCCAAAACCCTAAACCCTAAAACCAGCCCTGAACCGGCGTTTGCAGCCCAAGTCCTTGAGCTGATTCTCAGTTGGTCGCAGATAACGTGACGGTCGCAGCAGAAGAGCAGATGTTTTCAGCATCCTTAGCCATGTGGTGAGCACCGCGCCGTTGTAATCAATATTCAGAGACCCCTAATATCCTTTGAATTATGAATCTTTAAGCAATGTCAGGATCCCTAGTGCACTTCGAGGAATGTTCCTTAGTCCCTTGGTCAATGGGGATCTTGGACTCTCTGCGTGCTCATGCATCCCGATCTGGTGGTTTTGCGCACGGCAGACTGTCCCAAATCTCATCCGACGACCGCGCCTAAGACGCAAGCGCTGTTTTTTTGGCGTTTATGTCGTTTTCTCGATTCGCTTCGGGGTTCTTCGGGTTTAAAAGCATCCTAAACCCTAAGCTCTCAACCCTGAACCCTAAACCCCAAACCTTAAGCCCTAAACCCTAGACCTTAAATCCAATCAATCGGAGCCTGAAGAAGTCGGAGCACAATCAACAGAAGTTCCACACTTTCAGACCTTAAACGCACTTGCAATCCTCAATCTGAAGCCCAAAAGGCAAAAACCAAAACAAGCCCCCAAACCCCAAAACCCTTGAAACCCCAAGCAGCTATTAAGCCCCAACCCTAAACCCTAAGCCCTGAACCCTAAACCCTGAACCTTGAACCCTAAACCCTAAACCCTAAACCCTAAACCCTGAACCCTGAACCCTGAACCCTGAACCCTAAACCCTAAACCCTAAACTCTAAACCCTAAACCCTAAACCCTAAACCCTAAACCCTAAACCCTAAACCCTAAACCTTAAACCCACACCCTAAACCCTAAACCCTAAACCCTAAACCCTAAACCCTAAACCCTAAACCCTAAACCCTAATCCCAAGAGGGCGCCAGTCTCCAGAGCACCGAAGCACCGCTCAGGGCACGACCCCTGCGTTCCCCGCCAACGTGCCCTGGAGGCGCTGTCACGCATCTTCTCAGGTAGGGTTTAGAGTTTAGGGTTTAGGGTTTAGGGTTTAGGGTTTGGGGTTTAGGGTTTAGGGTTTAGGGTTTTTAGGGTTTAGGGGTTAGGATTTAGGGTTTAGGGTTTAGGGTTTAGGGGTTGGGGTTTTGCGTTTAGGGGTTTGGTTTTAGGATTTAGGGTTTGGGGTTTAGGGTTTATTGTTTAGGGAGTTCGGGGGAGCTCGAAACCATCTTGAGCGTTGCTCTGTCGTGCGGCTGTGGCAAGATTGCAGCCGTTTCGGTGAAGAAGGGTGAAGGGTGTAGGGTTTAGGGTTTAGGGTTTGGGGTTTAGGGTTTAGGGTTTGGGGTTTAGGGTGTTGAAGGTTTAGGGTTGCGGGTTCAGGGGAGTCCGGCCAGCTCTAGCATCCGCAACTGCCCCAGGAAAGATGAGCAAGTCTGAGCAGAGTTGGTGTTTTGCCTACACCCTAAACCCTAAACCCTAAACCCTAAACCCTAAACCCTAAACCCTAAACCCTAAACCCTAAACCCTAAACCCTAAACCCTAAACCCTAAACCCTGAACCCTGAACCCTGAACCCTGAACCCTGAACCCTGAACCCTGAACCCTGAAGCCGAAACCCGACACCCGAAACCCCGAAACCCCGAAACAGCAACTGCTGGAGATCGTCCCCCCAAGAAAGAGCTAGCAAGAGCTGGGCAGACTGAACAGCTGCCCAAGAACTTAGAGGTTCATGTGATATTCAGGGTCTAGGGGTTGGGGTTTCGGGTTTCGGGTTTAGGGTTTAGGGTTTAGGGTTTAGGGTTTAGGGTTTAGGGTTTAGGGTTTAGGGTTCAGGGGTTAGGATTGATTCAGGGTCCAAAGTCAGGGGCCTTGGCCCAAAAGCAGGCGGAAGTGCTGGTCTTGCTCAAGCGGCATTCCGAAGCAATTGAGGCGCTGGTTCCGGTTGAGGGTTTAGGGGTTAGGGTTTAGGGTTTAGGGTTTCGGGTTTCGGGTTTTAGGGCCTATTTGAAGGCAATCTAACGTTACTTGTAACGCCCCAAACCCCAAACCCGAAACCCTAAACCCGAGACCGTAAACCCTAAACCCTAAACCCTAAACCCCAAACCCTAAACCCCGAACCCTAAATCCCACTTCTAAGTACAAAGCAGGTTTAGGGGGGTAGGGAACAAGCCCAGATGTGCCCTCTGTGCAATTGTTACGGGGCTTTGGGTTTAGGGTTTAGGGTTTAGGGTTTAGGGTTTCGGGTTTCGGGTTTCGGGTTTAGGCTTTTTTTTCTTCGGGCTCTTCGGGTTCTCACTGAGTCTTGATAGGATCGAATTCCCACATCAAAAAGTGGCCGTTTTCACGGAGTCCATTTTCAAGCCTAGACCTTGAGCCTTACTAAACCCTCAACCCTAAACCCGAAACCCTAAACCCTAAACCCTAAACCCTAAACCCGAAACCCTAAACCCTAAACCCTAAACCCTAAACCCTAAACCCTAAACCCTAAACCCTAAACCATGACTTGGACCTACAGCCCTTCTCTTCAACCTCTGGGGAGTAGAGTTCGAGGCCTTGGCCTGAATGCGTCTTCTTAAGGTGCCTCTGTGTTTAGGGTTTAGGGTTTAGGGTTTAGGTTTTAGGGCTTAGGGTTTAGGGTTTAGGGTTTGGGGTTAGGGTTTAGGGTTTGGGGTTGGGGTTTGGGATTTAGGCAATAGGCTTTCTCGTGTAGGGTTTCAATCTTCTGCAAGCCATTCAAGTCGACGTCTTCAGTGCGAAGGGTACTATAGGGGCTTAGGGTTTAGGCCCTGCCAGGATCTAAGACTACGGTCTAGCCTTGTGATAAGAAATCAAACCCTAAGCCCTAACCCGACACCCTAAACCCTAAACCCTAAAGCCTAAAGCCTAAACCCTCAAAAACCCTAAACCTAGACCCTAAACCACAAGAAAGAAATTAGACTCTGGCCTGCCCGGAATATTCTTTGAGACTCCCACCCAGAGAAAACGCTAAGTTGTTATTCGCTTGAGGGCTGAAGGTTTTGCGTGTTCAGGAGAATGGTTGAAAGAAGGGTATAGGGTTTAGGGCCGTTTAGGGTTTTGGGCAGGTGCGCTGCGACTCAGTTAACAGGCTGGAAGCCCCCAAAACGGGCCAGATAGGGCGGGAACCCCCTATTTCGGCCTTTTCTGGGCCAGATAGGGCCTTCAACAGCTCAAAAGGCTGGAAGCCCCTTCCCCCCCAAAAAAGCAAAAAAGGGCCTTATCTAAACTCCAAACCAGCTAAGCACTGGAGACCCCCGAGCGGCCCTACCCCATATGGACCAGCAACACAGTTCCGTCTCCATTCACTTGCTTCCCCCAGAGCAACGGCTTGCCGCACTGATCGCCCTGCAGGCTTAGTCCTTGAAGGCAGATGTTTCTTTCGCCTGAGTTTTCTAGGCGTATCAGTCGCGATAAACGAGGTTGCTGTCATGGAGCGCGAAGGGCCACCAGCGGTCTTTAGGCACCTCTAGATGAGTCATTCAGGCAACAATGCGAGCTTGCAAAACCAAATGTCGAACAATTGCGATGTTGCACATGGCATGTCAGGTCACAAGGGCATCCGGTGGGCCTTGTCTTCGTGCTTGTGGGCATCCTTCATACTGAAGATGCAAAATGCTCACGCTCGACACACTGGGCTCGCTGAGTCTCAGCAAGTTCTCTACACACCCTAGATTCAGACTCGGGCCGACAATGGGAACCTCCAGTGAGCCAGGAAAACTTGCAGCTAGTGGTGGCTATGAAAAACTAGTTTAGGGTTTAGGGTTCAGGGTTCAGGGTTCAGGGTTCAGGGTTCAGGGTTAGGGCTTAGGGTTTAGGGTTTAGGGTTTAGGGTTTAGGGCATAGGGTTTAGGGTTTAGGGTTTAGGGCAACTGACGTCTGCAACTTCAACGTGAGTCTATGCCTTGACACACTCTTATGTAAGACTTGACGATATGCGCAGGTGAATGGGTATGACGCTTGTGCCTTTCGCGCAGCATCTTCAACGTCTGTTTCGCTCTGAACCTCACATGTTCGCAACCTCAATGGGTCTAATCAAATGGCTGACCCGGCAGCGTCAACCCCTTTGTCCCTCAACCCGACATGCCTGATGCCCAGTGTCTATTGGGAAAATGGGTTCGGCATTCCGATTACGCTCAGATTTTTTGTGATTTGCAGTTCAAGTGGATGCCTTGCTCTCAGAGGCCCTAAACCCGAAGCTCCGCAACCAGTGCGAAGGCTCAGCAGACCCCCGAGCAACCCGAAAATCAACACCCTAACTTTGAAAGCTACCCGACGGTGCTAAGGCCTAAGCCCTAAACCCTAAACCCTAAACCATAAACCTTAACCCTAAACCCTAGACCCTAAACCTTAAACCGCAAACCCTACGCCCGAAAACAGCAGGCCTGCTCTGCCGTCCTTGCGTTGAACTCAAGGCGCGTGAGCGTGTTTGGGAAGGGCAGTAGTGCTTCCAGGGCGGGCAAGAGCTACATAGCCGAGGGGCCAGGCTGTCGGGGTGCCTGTGGCGTGTGGTCAGGAAGATAGACGGCCCGGTTTGTCGGATAACTGCAGTGCAGATCCTGCTGCCTTTTGTCGTGGCAGCAACCCAGACAACTCCATGCAAGGAAGAGCTTAGAACTCAGGCAGGCCTTCAATCCCAAATCCGAAGTACTTAAATCCCAAGTCGAGCCCAAAATCCTAATTAGATCCGAATCTCCTCAATCCGAAATCTTCAGCCTTGAGCCCTGTACCCCAGAGCCCTTCGTTTCCCCCACCTCCCCCCCCACCAGTCCCTGACTTAAGGAACCCCACAAAAATTGAAGATGATAATCCTTAATTATATGGCAAGAATATGGGGGGTTCTTCAGCAAATAGGGGTTTACGATAATAAGGGTCCCCTAATACAGACCCCCAAATAGTAGGATCCCCTGATAATCAGGATATAGACCCCCGAAATAGTAGGATCCCCTTCTCGTAAGGACCCCAATAAAGAACCAGACCCCAAACCCTAAACTCTAAACCCAAAACCCTGAACCCCCCCCCAATAAGGACTCCAATAATGTACCCTAAACCCTAAACCCTGTAGTTCCATGATCCCCCAGCAGCAGGGGTCACGCCGACGCGCGCGTGATGCGCGGTTGGTGCCTTTCGGAGATGGGCGAGGTGGAGGCGGCTTTTGAGGCGTGGGGGAGGGTTTGAGGGTCGAAGGGATCCGGCGCTGAAAAGGATTTTGGAGGGGTTGAAGGGTTAGGGTTCAGGGGTCAGGGGTCAGGGTTTGGGGTTTAGGGTTTAGGGTTTTGGGTTCAGGGTTTTGGGCTTTGGGCTTTGGGGCTGTAGGGTTTAGGGTTAGGGTTGAGCAGAGATGACATGGGTTTAAATTGGTTGAGCAAGATTGAGCATTGAGGCGGCTTGGGGGAAGGCGGCGGGGATTTTGGTGTTGCAGGGTTTCTAATCCTCTCCCCCTAATATTAACCCCCCACCCCTACCCCCCAATATTGAAAACCCCCAATATGCGATATGATAAGTATAGTGGGGGGTATTTAATATGTGGGGTAGAGGGGATTCATATTAGGGGGAGGGGAGTAGAGGGCTGTGTGGGTGTTCCTGGCGAGCGGCGCGGGGTTGTAGGGTTGACTTGGGTGTGGGCCTGTGGGGGATGAAACCCTTCAGCTCACGGGTTTAGGGTTTAGGGTTTAGGGTTTAGGGTTTAGGGTTTAGGGTTTAGGGTTTAGGGTTTAGGGTTCGCTTTATAGAAGCCACTGCTGTGAAGCCACCATCATCATTCTCCTTAGGCTCCTTGGGGTGGTTTTTTTGGGAGCTTCAGTTCTTCTTGCGACCGCCGGAATGGCACCTCGCAAGGGTTCACTTAACCTCCGGGTCGAGGGGCACAACCAAAGAACTAGAAGACCTTCCCCATCTGCCAAGGGCCCTGTCACTCTAGTGAGCTGGAAGATAGGAAAGGTACATTGCTGTTGTTATTATTCTTGTTCTTGCAACGTTTAAGGGGTTTTGGGAGCGACCCCCAGAAGGACCCTTAATCTTATTTTCCCAATATAACCCCTATAGAACCCTTGTACATACCTTGGTCCCGATGTACCGAAGTAGCCTCTAAGCAACCCCTAAATGACCCCCAAAATCCCTTTTGGGGACCCTCCTTGAGTCCCGTGATTTATTGTCATTGTTGTTGGTCGCTTTCTTGTTAACCTTCCTTGACTCCTTAACAACCAAAAGGGATTAAACAAAAAAACTGAACCCAAAGCCTTGAACCCGAAACCCTGAACCCTAAACACTAAGCCCTAAATCCCAAACCCTCAACCCTCAACCCTCAACCCTCAACCCTCAACCCTCAACCCTCAACCCTCAACCCTCAACCCTCAACCCTCAACCCTAAACCCTAAACCCTAAACCCTAAACCCTAAACCCTAAACCCTAAACCCTAAACCCTAAACCCTAAACCCTAAACCCTAAACCCTAAACCCTAAACCCTAAACCTAACCCTAAACCCTAAACCCTAAACCCTAAACCCTAAACCCTAAACCCTAAACCCTAAACCCTAAACCCTAAACCCTAAACCCTAAACCCTAAACCCTAAACCCTAAACCCTAAACCCTAAACCCTAAACCCTAAACCCTAACTAAACCCTAAACCCTAAACCCTAAACCCTAAAACCCTGAACTCTCTTGAAGGGGAGCCCAGAAAGAAATCCGAAGCTGCAGGACATTGCGGCAGCTGTGGCCCTAGCGCCGGAACGGCCCGATGTCCACGAGGCTGGTCGTTGAAGCCTCAAACCCCGTAGGGTTCAGGGTTTGGGGTTTGGGGTTTAGGGTTTAGGGTTTAGGGTTTGGGGTTTGGGGTTTAGGGTTTAGGGTTTAGGGTTTGGGGTTTAGGGTTTAAGGTTTGGGGTTTAACCTTGGGATGTTCCCCCTTCTACTAACAGTCCTTAGTAGGGATTGTAGTACTCCCTTTAATCATCCCTATTAACAACTGTTAGTATAAGGGGGAGCGTCCCAACTCACCATGGGCATGGACTGTGCGATGTCCCTGCCGTCGCCGACGCCAGATTTGTCTAGTCTGTTTTACAAGCGCGAGACCACCACTCTCTATGATCAGCCACTCAAACCCTCAAACCCTCAAGCCCTCAAGCCCTCAAGCCCTCAAGCCCGCAAACCCCTCAAACCCCTCAAACCCTTAAACCCTTAAACCCTCAAGCCCTTAAGCCCTTAAACCCTGAAGCCCTTAAACCCTTGAACCCTAAATCCTAATCAAAGTTGTTGGGAGTCAGCTGATGTAGGGTTTAGGGATTTGGGTTTGGGGTTGCTAGGGACTGTTGGGGAACATTGGATTACTTACCCGATCTCCCTAAACCCTACACCCTAAACCCCAAACCCCAAACCCCAAACCCGAAACCCGAAACCCTAAACCCTAAACCCCGAAACCCAAAGACCCCTGCAAGCTCAAGGCCGGGGGATGATAAGGCCGGGGGATGATAAGGCCCTTGCATCACAACCTAGGCAAGCCTGGAGGTGCGGTTGGGTGTGTAGGGTTTAGGGTTTAGGGTTTCGGGTTTTAGGGTTAGGGTTGCGGGTTTAGGGTTTACGATTTTAAGGCTTTACATAGTTTTGGGGTGGTTTGGGGGTTAGGGTTTAGGGTGAGGGTAGTTTGGGGGGGGGGGGGTTGGGGTAATTCTGCATAGGGTTTCGACCATCTGCCACCTGTTCCCCCCCCCC
>CAJNDS010001757.1:617500-625000 GCA_905221605.1 Symbiodinium natans
TCAAGCCTCAAGCAAGAAGCCTCAAGCAAGAAGCCTCAAGCAAGAAGCCTCAAGCAAGAAGCCTCAAGCAAGAAGCCTCAAGCAAGAAGCCTCAAGCAAGAAGCCTCAAGCAAGAAGCCTCAAGCAAGAAGCCTCAAGCAAGAAGCCTCAAGAAGGAAGCCTCAAGAAGCCTCAAGAAGCCTCAAGAAGCCTCAAGAAGCCTCAAGAAGCTCAAGAAGCCTCAAGAAGCCAAAAGAAGCCTCAAGAAGCCTCAAGAAGCCTCAAGAAGCCTCAAGAAGCCTCCAGCCTAAAGCCTCAAGCCTCAAGCCTCAAGCCTCAAGCCTAAAGCCTCAAGCCTCAAGCCTCAAGCCCTCAAGCCTCAAGCCTCAAGCCTCAAGCCTCAAGCCTCAAGCCTCAAGCCTAAAGCCTGAAGCCTAAACCTAGACCCTAGACCCTAGACCCTAGACCCTAGACCCTAGACCTTAGACCCTCGACCCTCGACCCTCGACCCTAGACCCTAGACCCTAGACCCTAGACCCTAGACCCTAGACCCTAGACCCTAGACCCCAGACCCTAAACCCTAAACCCTAAACCCTAAACCCTAAACCCTAAACCCTAAACCTGAATCTAGAGAACTGCCTGTCTAGGTCCTGGAATGACTTCCGCGGTGCGAGCCAAGGATGGAGCCGCAGCCTCAAGCTTTGCCTCAATCAGAGGTACCTGGGGAAAAGGGTTTAGGGTTTAGGGTTTAGGGTTTAGGATTAAATAGGATTCAGGTTTAGGGTTTAGGGTTTACGGTGTCGGGTGTAGGGTTCACGGTTCAGGGTTTAGGGCATCATAGGGCTCTGGCTTGGCTCTTTTTTTGAACAGCCCGGCGTTGAGGCTTTTGGGTGTAGGGTTTTTAGGCTTTAGGGTGTAGGCCGAGCTTCGGGTTTAGGGCTCAGGATGAACCGCGTGACACGTATACAGTATACAGTACCCCACGTCGGCCCCCCATTCGACGCTGTTTAGAACCCATTCATGCACCCCAGCACATGTTGGCACCCAAAAAGCCCGGTACTCCCCTAAACCCTCGACCCTGAACCCTAGACCCCAATTTGTGACCAGTCCCGACCCGCCCATGCGCCCCCAACTCCCGCACGCCTCTCTCAAGTTCCAAGGGTAAGAACCTAAGGCTCAGGGCAGAGGGTTCAAGGCCTAGCATGTGAAACTTTCTTAGGGTAGCCTTATGCAACATGACCCTAAACATGTATCCTTCAGATCATCCACAAAAAGGTACGCATTCTTCTGATCTCTTGAGTCAGCCCCAGTAGGGATCGAGTGACATCCCGCTTCAGTGTCGCAGCAATGTTAAGGATTCAGATGATGGCTACTGGCCGAGAGGTGGCTTGCTTGGAGCCGGAGGAGTTGCTGAGCGTTACGGGCGACACTGCTAAGGGACACGTGCGTGCCCTAAAGCTCCATCTCCAAAGGCTCTGTGGACATACTCGGTTTCGACAACGGCTCGTGGAAGAAGACGGGCAAACCTTGCCCGACGAGGCGGTTCTGGAAGCACCTTGCCTGTTGCACCTGTTAATTTTGAACTTTGCCGAGACCTCTCGCGATCATATCAAGAGGCTGTTCCATGCAGTGAAAGCAGGCGAGACAACAAAACTAGAAACAATTTTGCAGCGACCCCAAGATCCAAACTTATTGGCACAACACAACATGACAGCGTTACATGTTGCATTCGAATCTGGTGCAGGTATCAACCAAACAGATGACCATGGAGCCACGCCGCTTCTCATCGCAGCTCAGAACGGCCACATGGAAGTGACGCGTTTGTTGTTGGAGTTTGGTGCGGACAAGGACCTGGCCAGGGCAGATGGAGCCACGCCACTTTTCTTCGCAGCTCAGAACGGCCACTTGGAAGTGGCGCGTTTGTTGCTGGAGTTTGGTGCGGACAAGGACCTGGCCAAAACAAGTGGAGCCACGCCACTTCTCATCGCAGCTCGCAAGGGCCACTTGGAAGTGGCACGTTTGTTGTTGGAGTTTGGTGCGGACAAGGACTTGGCCAAAACATGTGGAGCCACGCCACTTCTCTTTGCAGCTTACAAGGGCCACTTGGAAGTGACGCATTTGTTGTTGGAGTTTGGTGCGGACAAGGACCTGGCCGAAGCAGATGGAACCACGCCACTATTCGTCGCTGCTCAGAAAGGCCACTTGGAAGTGGCGCGTTTGTTGTTGGAGTTTGGTGCAGACAAGGACCTGGCCAAAACATGTGGAGCCACGCCACTGTTCGTCGCAACTCTGGAGGACCACTTGGAAATGGCACGTTTGTTGTTGGAGTTTCGAGCGGACAAGGACCTGGCCACAACAGGAGGACCGGGTCAAAGCAGATGGAGCCACGCCACTTTTCTTTGCAGCTCAGAACGGCCACTTGGAAGTGGCACGTTTGTTGTTGGAGTTTGGTGCGGACAAGGACTTGGCCAAAACATGTGGAGCCACGCCACTGTTCATCGCAACTCGCAAGGGCCACTTAGAAGTGGCGCGTTTGTTGCGGGAGTTTGGTGCGGACAAGGTGTCAGCTCAAGAACGGCCACATATCCAAGCCCTGCACGGCGCAATCATAGCAGATCAAAGAATTCCGAGCCATGGCGTTTACGTAGGGTTCGAAGAACAAGGCCCAGAATCGCCTTCTGTTTAGGGTTTAGGGTTTAGGGTTTACGGTTTACGGTTTAGGGTTTAGGGAGAAATCACCCTAAACGTTAAACCCTATACAACACCAGCAGCTTTTTTTGTGGGAGGAGGTGTGTTGTTTTCACGTTGTTTTTAGGGCGTAGGCCGTCTAGGCCCTAAACCCTAAACCCTAAACCCTAAACCCTAAACCCTAAACCCTAAACCCTAAACCCTAAACCCTAAACCCTAAACCCTAAACCCTAAACCCTAAACCCTAAACCCTGTCTAGGCCCCCGATCCGCCACGCGAGGTCGGCATCCTCCTCTCGATGCTGCGCTGCGACTGGAGGCACGCGCACGTCCGCGCGGGGCCTCGGCTGCTGGAGGGGTCGGAAGGCTGCGCGGAGTTGAGGGTTTAGGGTTTTAGGGTTTTCGGTTTAGGGCTAGGGTGTAGGGTTTAGGGATGGTTTAGGGTTTAGGGTTTAGGGTTTAGGGTTTAGGGTTTAGGGTTCAGGGTTCAGGGTGTAGGGAGCCTTTATACCGTGTACCCTCATGGGGCAACACGCAGAACAAACGATCGCCGCGGCAGCCCAAAGAGCCGAATCACCACAATGCCCCAACGTCCCAAGACCTACACCTTAGCTCCGGCGACCCCTGAAACCTAAACCCTAAGCCCTAAGCCCTGAGCCCTGGGCCCTGAGCCCTGGGCCCTGAGCCCTGAGCCCTGAGCCCTAAGCCCTGAGCCCTAAGCCCTCAGCCCTAAGCCCTAAATGCTAAAGCCCTAAGCCCTGAACCCAAAAAACCCTGGACCCTAAACCCGAAACCCTAAGCCCTAAACCCAAAAAACCCCTAGACCCTAAACCCGAAACCCTAAGCCCAAAGCCCAATGCCCAAAGCCCAAAGCCCTAGACCCTAAACCCTAAACCCTAAACCTAAACCCTAAACCCTAAGCCCCATAAGCCCAAAGCCCTATAAGCCCAAAGCCCTAACCCCCAAAGCCTCAAAGACCCGCCCCCGAGGTCTGAACATGATGATCCACCAATGCGGTGGCCTGATTTCAGAACCGGCGCCCAGCTTTGCGAGGGCTTTTAAAAAGGGTCTAGGGTTTAGGGTTTAGGGTTTAGGGTTGCAGGGTTTAGGGCTTTCAAGGGTCTAGCAAGGTCTAGGGCTTTGGGGTTTCGACGTGGTCTACACACTTGGGTCCCAATAGAGTTCAAGACGTCTTTAAATCCCCAAGCATTACACCTCCGAAGCCGTGTGGCGGTACGGTCTCAGGGTTATTGCAGGGTTTGGAGACGCCGCCTGATGATCGCTGATGTCAAGGTGTGCTTGACCACGCTGGTCTTGAGGACAAACAGACTGGTGCCTGTTCGGTTTTACTAGAAACCATAAGAAGACTCATGACTAGTGGGCGCCATGAACACTTAAGACGAAGGGAGAGCCCCTCCCCCCCAAACCCTAGACCCTTAACCCTCAACCCGTAACGACTAAACCCTGATCCTGCATGAAGTAGGTAGTTGCAAGCAGGGTATTAAGTAAGGCAACCCCCTTTCTGAAAACCTGAATTCAGGTACTGTACTTCTAACCCTACTACCAACTACCCGGGAAAAAAACCCCTAAACCCAGACCCTAAACCCCAAACCCCAAACCCTAAAGTCTAACCCTAAACCCCAAACCCCAAACCCTAAACCTTAAACCCCAAACCCTAAACCCCAAACCCCAAACCCCAAAAACCCAAAACCCCAAACCCTAAACCCCAAAACCCGGAACCCTAAACCCCAAACTCCAAAAACCCTAAAAACCCTAAACCCTAAACCCTAAACCCCAAACCCTAAACCCCAAACCCCAAACCCCAAAAACCCTAAACCCCAAACCCTAAACCCCAAAACCCGGAACCCTAAACCCCAAACTCCAAAAACCCTAAAACCCTAAACCCTAAACCCTAAACCCTAAACCCTAAACCCTAAACCTTCAAGTGCCGAGGCTGGTCAGGTGCCACCCACGGGGTCGGATGGTCTGCCCGCAGGGGAACCCATGAGCTCAGGGGCCCTGGGGTCTCTGAGTTGCTTTTTGAGGCGGTTTAGGGTTTAGGGTTTAGGGTTTAGGGTTCAGGGTTTAGGGTTTAGGGTTTAGGACTCCTTATTCAAGGTTCAGGGGTGAGGGTTCTAGGTTGGAGGGTTCAGGGATACAGGGTCTTGGGGAGGGTTGGGGGGCCGCCTGAGAACCCTATAAACCCCGGGTGCACGTTTCAGCGGTAACGCAGTTTCTGTAGGGTATTGGTCGGAATTCTGATTTCTCCTGTGCTCACTCCGCCAAAACAACCGCAGACCCAAAACCCAGGTCGTGTTCCTGCCACACGAGCTGATGGTTCTTCGCGGTGTGTGCTCGCAGGGGCGCCCAGGGCATGAATGTAATGGTGCTCTCCACACGAAACATCGCTAACCTTGGCGGTTCTAAGTTCTAAGTTTCCTTGGTGATTTTTCTGGGGAGTTGTTGACCGATTTTTTAGCCGCAGAAACGCGATGACGGCAAGCCGCGCGCGAACATAGCCATCGTGCAAGAACAGCGCTGCGGACCGATTTTGAGAGGTTGGTCGTAGAAGCGCGATCGTGACAAGCTGTGCGCGAACAGTAAGAAACATGCGCGAACCACAGTGTGAGTTCAGGGTTTAGGGTAGTTGCAAGTAAGGTTAGAAGTAAGGTGACGTATATGAGACCTAACCCTAAGCCCTAAGCCTAAACCCTAAACCCGAAACCCTAAACCCTAGACCTGGGAAGCATGGGAAAGGCTGTACGTCGGGGATGCCTCGACGGCTATCCAGGACTTGCGAGAAGCTGCTGAGTCTTGGGGTTTGGGGATTTACCCGAAACCCTAGACCTTCCCTCACACTAATTTCCAGTTGATTCGAGTTGATGAGGATTTCGATGACGTTGGGGTCTTCTTTAGGGTTTACGGCTTAGAGGTGAACGTTCATGGGTAGCTAGAAATAGGGTTATATGTGCTTTAATTAAGGTCAAAATCTCGAATTACCTTGCTTGTAGTTGGAAGTTCGAGACCTCGCCGGCATTTGCTGACATGCTAGTCCGTCTTGAATGAATAGGTGATCTCCTTGTCTAGCGTGAAGGAGATTCAAACTCTATGGGAAACTTGCGACCCCGTAGGCATGCCAAATTTTTCTCAGCATGTGTCTGATCAGTCTTTGAAGATGATATAGATAGCGCCCGGTGCTTAATGAAACTCCACCAAAAGATGACCTTAAACCCAAAACCCTAAACCCTAAACCCTCAGTCAAGTCTTATTCGAATGCTGCCCGAGTTCTTCATTTTCTTAGTTGGGACCTTCCAGGGAGTGAATTTGCAGCATGCCAACTACACTGGCTTGTTTTGCCATTAGCGTGTATGGGAAAGCTGCAAGCTGAGAATTTTCAGGGTCCCTAAGTTAACCCTAAACCCTAAACCCTAAACCCTAAACCCTAAACCCTAAACCCGAAACCCGAAACCCTGAACCCGAAACCGTTTGGCAGACCTCGGCAGTGACAGTGACTCGTCAGGGCTAGCAGTGTTTCATGGGTTTAGGGTTTAGGGTTTAGGGTTTAGGGTTTAGGGCTTGGGGTTTAGGGCTTAGGGTTTAGGGTTTTGGGTCTTGGGTCTAGGGCTTAGGGCTTCGGGTTTAGGGCTTAGGGTTGAGGGTTTAGGGTATGCTAGTATTTGCATGAGACACGGAGTGTTAAAGGATGTCAACTAGTTTGCCTTTTGGCTTGCAAAGCAAGTTTGGCAATATGTTTTGACCTAGCAGGCTTTAGACTCGGCTGAAATGAAGCATGGAAAGCTGTTCACCATCACGGGAAGCGACAGTCTCTCAACCAATCCCTAAACTCTCAGCCCTAAACTCTCAACCCGAAACTCTCAGTCAAACCCTAAACTCTCAACCCTAATTCGTTGTGCGCGCATATATACAGGTCTTCACCAGACACGGAGAGTCGAAGAAAGCGACTCGAGATTCACGGTTTAAGGCTTAAGGTTTAAGGTTTAGGGTTTAGGGTCTAGGGTTTAGGGTCCAGGGTCTAGGGCTAAATGCCACACTACACTACATGAAAGGGTTCATGGGTAGTTCGGTACTTCGAACCCTATTCAGAACTACCCAGGAACCTTCAAGTACCCGAACCCTAAACTCTAAACTCTAAACCTTTAAACCCCAAACCCCAAACCCCAAGCCCCAAACCCCAAAACCCAAACCCCAAACCCCAAACCCCTCACCCCAAACTCTAAACCCTTAACCCTTAAACCCTGAGCCCTAATTAAGCCCTAAGCCCTAAACCCTAAACCCTAAACCCCAAACCAGGACTTCGTGGCCGCCCTGGAGTTGGCCCGATACTTGTCCTCCGCAGCGGATGAGGCCTCTTCGACCCCCGACCCCTCAAACCCCAAACCCTGGAAACCCCTAAGACCTGAAACCCTGAACCCTTGTTTTGGGTTTAGGGTTTAGGGTTTAGGGTTTGGGTTTTAGGGTTTAGGGTTTAGGGTTTAGAGTTTAGGGTTTAGGGTTTAGGGTTTCCCTGAACCAGGCCAATTGGGAGCATCGCAAGCCGGACGAGTGCCTCCCTCAAGAGGCCGCATCCCGCGAAGGCGGCTCGGGCTTTGAAGCTTCTAAAGAGTTAGGGTTTAGGGTTCAGGGTTCAGGGTTTAGGGTTTAGGGTTTAGGGTTTAGGGTTCAGGGTTCAGGGTTTAGGGTTTAGGGTTTAGGGTTCAGGGTTCAGGGTTTAGGGTTTAGGGTTTAGGGTTTAGGGTTCAGGGTTCAGGGTTTAGGGTTTAGGGTTCAGGGTTTAGGGTCTCAGGCTTTGAAGCTTCTAAAGGTCTAGGGTTTG
>CAJNDS010001757.1:630000-672500 GCA_905221605.1 Symbiodinium natans
AGGTTCCGAAGGTCTGGAGTCATGTTGGAGAAGGTTGAGAGGTGTACGGCGCACACCCTGAAAGCCTGAGCCCTTAGTCCTGCAATCCCTAAACCCTAAAACCTAAACCAGACACCCTAAACCCTGAAACTGTAAACCCTCAACCACCCCAAAAAGATCCAAAAAGCCTGAAGTCCCGTGCCCCTTTATCAAATCCATGCGTGGCCAGGGTGCCGGCGCCGAAAAAGACGAGTCCGTCGAAAGTCCGATGAACTCTGGCAGACCAGCGCACTTTGGCCACGGAGATCGGTGTAGGAGTTTAGGGTTTAGGGTTTGGGGCTTAGGTTTCAGGGTTTAGGGTTTTGTAGGTGTTCAGGATCTAGGGTTCAGAGTTTTAGGGTTCTGGGCTCAGGGGTTTAAGGTCTAGGGTTCAGGATGTCGGGCTGAGGGTTAAGGGGTTGCAGGTTTCTGGAAAGGGAGATCAAGGAACTTCACGACATGTCTGACTCGGGCAAGCATTGGATGTAGGGCGCAAAGCACCGGGGGCACAGCCCTGACTCCTGAAATCCCAAGCTTCAGAAGTTCCGGGGGGTTTGGGGCACCGTGGCAAAGACAAGGAACCCGAAACCCGAAACCCCAAACCTAAACCCGTAAACCGGTCAAGACGCAGGGGAAGGGTGCCGAGTTGGTTCTTGGAGCTGTACTTGTAATTTTGGGTTTAGGCCCTAAATTACAAAATTTTAAACCCTAAGCCCTAAACTGTAAAATTCTTAACTCTAAATTACTAAATTCTGCTTAGCCCTAAAGTCTAAATTCTAAACCCCAACCCTAAACTGTAAATTCTTAACTCTAACCCCATTGAGGGTTAGGATCTGGCAGCCCTCAGGGTCTTGGGCTAGTTGAGCTCTCGTGTTGCTCAGCTGAGGCTTCGCCCACTAGGCCAGCCGACTGCTGCTGAAGGGTTTAGGGTTTAGGGTTTAGGGTTTAGGGTTTAGGGTTTAGGGTTTAGGGTTTAGGGTTTAGGGTTTAGCGTTTAGCGTTTAGGGTTTAGGGTTTAGGGTGTAGGGTTTAGGGTTCAGGTATTTTAGGGTTTAGGGTTTGGGGCGCACCGTAGAGAGATTGGTAGACCAAAGTGCTGCTGGAGTGCATCGACTCTTGCGGTTTAGGGTTTGGGGTTTGTTCCGGGGCTTGCGAGCTTGTTCCCCTGCGCGCAACGCTCACAAACTTCTGTAGCTTTGCTGCACCGTGCCTTGTTCGGATGCCCGAGTATCCTCCTTGTTCTCTTTGTTTTTGGGGGGGTGGGTTCCCGTATCAAACCTTGGGATGTTCCCCCTTTTGCTAACAGTCCTTAATCGGCATTATAGTAGGGGTACTAGAATCCCTATGAAGGAGCTGTTCGTATAAGGGGGAACATCCCAAATCAAAGCCGCTAAACAAAAAGTGAAACTACCAAAAACCTATTCCAGTTCATGTTTTGGCCCGGATATCAGAGCCCCTGCACCTCTGAAGCTTATTGCCTGTATCATGATTCCAAGCCCCTGGGACCCTCAACCCGAAACCCTGAACCCCAAACCCTGAACCCTAGACCCTAAACCCTAAATCCTAAAACCCCAACCATAATGAAGCCCCATAAAGCCCACAGCACTCTAAGGGTTCAGGGTTTCGGGTTTTGGGTTTGGGGTGCCCTTGGACCTTTAAACCCTAAACCCTAAACCCTAAACCCTAAACCCTAAACCCTAAACCCTAAACCCTAAACCCTAAACCCTAAACCCTAAACCCTAAACCCTAAACCCTAAACCGTGTTTCTCGATGGTGAGTAGCCCTGGGCCAGGCGGCTGCCCGCCAGTCCCTGCCAAGGCTTCATTTAGGGGTTAGGGTGGCCCCTATTCCCCTTTTTAGGGTTTAGGCTCCCTCATACCCCTTTTTTAACGGTTTAGGTTCCCTCATAAGCCCGGTTAGGCCAAGAAGGGTAGCCTTTCTTCTTCAGTTGGATTTAGGATTTAGGCTGGGATGTTCCCCCTTACACTAACAGTCCCTAATAGGGATTACAACAGGGGGTGCTCTAATCTCTAGTAAGGAGCTGTTAGTATAAGGGGGCTCATCCCAAGTTTAGGGTATAGCGTTTCGCGTTTGGTGTTCGGGCCGCGAGGCAAACGTACACCCGAACTCCTGGAGCTTATCTCAAGCCCTCTGCTGAACCCTAGCCCCCTCTCAACCCTTCACCTTACAATCCTAGGCCCCAAACGTTCTTGAGCTGTCCACCAGGGATTGTCCAACACAGCGACCTCTCCGAACGCGCAAAGCAGGAGGCAGCCAGGAAGCTCGACCCCCCTCCCCCCCCCCCCCCCCCGAATACGCCGAACTTTAAAACATCCAAGCCGCTCCAGACCATGAACTTCTTTTCTTTCTGTCTAGGCGGGCCTGTTACAGCTTCTAGCAAGGCCTATGATGTTCGGGGTAGTATGCAAAAAGTAAAAGGGGCCAACTGTTTCCGCAACTCAACCCCCCTCAACACAACAAACAAACACCTGAATGCGCTTCGCGCCCCGGAGGCCGAAAGCTGCGATGCTCAGCCGGGAGCAGTGTGCACCCCAAGGGCCGGAGAGGGTTTAGGATGGGATCTAGAGGTGTTAGGGTTAAACCCTAAACCCTAAACCCTAAACCCTAAACCCTAAACCCTAAACCCTAAACCCTAAACCCTAAACCCTAAACCCTAAACCCTAAACCCTAAACCCTAAACCCTAAACCCTAAAACCCTAAACCCTAAACCCTATACCCTAAACCCTAAACCCTAAACCCTAAGCCCTAAACCCTAAACCCTAAACCCTAAACCCTAAACACTAAACCCTAAACACTAAACCCCCTAAACCCTAAACCCCAAACCCTAAACCTAAACCCTTTTTGGGGTGTAAGGTTCGTAGGCCCAGATTAGCGCTAGGCTTGGGCGGTTAGCGGGTTTGGGCTGTTAGGGTCTTGGGTGTAGGTTTTTGTGGGTTTAGGGCTCAGTAAACCCTAAACCCTAAACCCTAAACCCTTTTTGAGGGCTCTGTGAGGGCGAAGGCTTGGCACAATGATTCAAGAGGGGGTTTGTAGGGGTAAAGTCTCAAGTGAAGTTTAGTCGATTCTTGGTAGCCCAGTGGTACCCTTTTGCCCTTTCCTTTTTTTGGGTTCAATGTTCTCTGATACTTGGAGGTTCATGGCACTTAATAACCAATTATAACTGTACTTAATAACCCACTCATAAACCCCTTGAGTGCCCTAATATGGTTGTAAGTACATTCATAGCTACAGTTAGAGTTTGGTTAATAAGTACCATGAACCTCCAAGTAAAAGCAACCAACCCCCCAAAAAAGGGTACCCTTGTTATAATGAGGTTACTGGGGCTACCAAGCATTAGGGCTTTAGGGTTTAGGGTTTAGGGTTTAGGGTTTAGGGCTTCGCGGTGTTGGAGTTGGGCTTCGATGCTCGATGTGTCCTGAACCTCTTCTCCACACTCGAAACTTCGGCTGGCCAGTTTGTTCCGGGATCGATTGGGTTTAGGGTTTAGGGTTCAGGGTTCAGGGGTGAGGGCTTGGGGCTTAGGGTTTAGGGTAAAGGGTTTAGGGTTTAGGGGTTCAGCGTGCACCTATATTAGAGCCCTAACTGGGTTCAAGGGCCTGTTTGGGAGATGGGGGGGGGGGGGTTGATCTGAGGGATGGTCCTTCTTGGTACTTGAAAGTTGTCAGACTCTGCGAGAATAGGGACCTTCTCAACCCCACACCCTAAACCCCAAACCCTAAACGCCTTAAACCCTGAGCCCTAAACCCCTCTCCTCCCCGCGGGCCACCCCTGCCTAGGTCTGCTGCCTTCTCCGGCCCACAGCCAGCCCGGCCCCCGAAGCCGAGCCCGAGCCCAACGAGGAGAACCAAGGCGTCCACGATGTGGGGTTTAGGGTTTAGGGTTTCGGGTTTAGGGTTTAGGGTTTAGGGTCTAGGGTTTAGGGTGTAGGGTGTAGGGTGTAGGGTGTAGGGTTTAGGGTTTAGGGTTTAGAGGGCTCTTTGCTTACTTTGCTTGCCTTGCTCGCTTTGTTTGCCTTGCTTGCCTTGCTTGCTTTGCTTGCTTTGCTTGCTGCGCGTGCTTCGCTTGCTTCGCTTCGCTTCGCTTCGCTTCGCTTCGCTTCGCTTCGCTTCGCTCGGCTGTGCTGTGCTGTGCTGTGCTGTGCTGTGCTGTGCTGTGCTGTGCTGTGCTGTGCTGTGCTGTGCTGTGCTGTGCTGTGCTGTGCTGTGCTGTGCTGTGCTGTGCTGTGCTGTGCTGTGCTTGCTGCTGTTTGTGTTGGGCTTTGGGGCCCGGGTTTAGGGTTTTACTTTTTCGTTTTTCGCAGGGTGGGGACCGGACGTTTCTACATTGGCCCGGGGCCTTCAACCCCGCACCGTAAATAAACACACCCTAAGTACACCCTGAATAAACCCTATGCAAACCCTAAATACACCATAACCAGACCCTAAATAAACCGTGAACGAACCCTAAATAAGCACCGCACACCCGAAGCCCAAACCCCCACTTGGAGGTTCCTGGCACCTAACTAGCCACTTATAACTGTACTTATAACTGTACTTATAACTGTACTTATAACTGTACTTAGAACCATATTAGCCACTTAAGGGGCTTATAAGTGGGTTCTAAGTGCAGTTATAATTGGTTAGTAAGTAGCATGAACCTCCAAGCAAGAAGCCCGAAGACAAGCAGGCGAGGCGCCGCAGAGCCAGGAAGGCCAACAGCCGCCCAGGAGCAGGCAGTTTAGGGTTTTAGGGTTTTAGGGTTTTAGGGTTTTAGGGTTTTAGGGTTTTAGGGTTTTAGGGTTTTAGGGTTTTAGGGTTTTAGGGTTTTAGGGTTTTAGGGTTTTAGGGTTTTAGGGTTTTAGGGTTTTAGGGTTTTAGGGTGTTAGGGTTTTAGGGTTTTAGGGTTTTAGGGTTTTAGGGTTTTAGGGTTTTAGGGGTTTAGGGGTTTAGGGGTTTAGGGGTTTAGGGGTTTAGGGTTTAGGGTTTAGGGTAAGTTTAGGGTTTAGTGTGGAGGGTTCAGAGCACAACCCTGGTCCGTAAGCCCGAAACCTCAGGGTTCGGGTCTTGGAGCTTGCTAGGCCACAGGGCTTATGGTTTAGGGCTTGTGGGGGGGGGCGGGGTTGGGGGGTTTAGGAGGGTTTACTTGAAAGTTCAGCTGTTCAGGGGTAGTTATACGTAGGATTCGAAGTATGTTATAATATAGGCTACCTTACTTGTATGACCCTACTTACAACTACCCATGAGCCTTCAACTAGGAGTCTCAATTGGGATTTTTTCGTTGCCTCTTCTGGGGTAAACCCTGAACCCCAAATATTGTGAGAATGTCCGCCACAGACTTCTTAGGGCTTCAGGGCCGCCTTGGGGGTTTGGAGGTTTCGGCTTAACGGCGTTTAGGACGTAGGACCCAGACCAGGGCGTGAAAGAACAAGCCCGGCTGCTGCCCCAGCTGTTGGACGAACCGAGGGTGCGAGCTGCTTGGCAGTCTGTAGGAGCTTGTAATCGATTTAGGCTATTTAGGGCTTGGATTTGGGGCTTTAAGTTCTAAAGCCCTGAAACCCTAAGGCCTTAAGACCCTAAGCAGCCTCGTCTCGCACAACAAGATCGCTTGGGTATCCTCGGCGTCGCTGCGCAGGCGCCCACTTGACGCCCTGCTACCGCCCATACGCTTCAAGGCCTGAGGGGGTTCTTTGAGGATTCTTCTTGTGCTTGTAAGGTTGACCAATTGAAAATTTTCTTCTCAACCCAAAGCCCGTACCCGGGTGCAGGTTCTCTTTTAAACTCCATGAAGCCCAAGGGCTTTCAGGGTTTGGGTGGCAGTCTCCAAGGAGTATCTCCAAAGGCGCTCGGATCCTAAACCCCAAACCCTAAACCCCAAACGCCAAACCCCAAACCCTAAACCCTAAACCCTAAACCCCTAAACCCCTAAACCCCTAAACCCCTATTGGGGTAGCCGTTGCTACAGTAGAGGAGCCTCGATTCCCTAGATCCGGAGTTTGGAGCCCCGACTTCTGAAGCTTGGAAGCCCGAGGAAGCCTCAGACGCAACACCCAAAAGCCAAAACCCGAAACCCGAATCTTAGGGTTTAGGGTTTAGGGTTTAGGGTTTAGGGTTTAGGGTTTAGGGTTTAGGGTTTAGGGTTTAGGGTTTAGGGTTTAGGGTTTAGGGCCTAAATCCTAAACCCTAAGCCCTAAACCCTACAACCCAGAGCCTCGAGGTGCGGGACGTGGTGATCTGGGGCTCTCCGAGCGTCAGCGCGGCACCCTGGGAACGTGGGAGGGGCGCGAGTTTGGGGTGGTGGGCGGTTTAGGGTTCAGGGGTTTAGGGGCTTGGGGGTTTAGGGGTTTAGGGTTTAGGGTTAGGTTTAGGGTTTAGGGGTTTAGGGTTTAGGGTTTAGGGGCTTGGGAGTTTAAAAGGATTTAGGGTTCAGGCCTTTAGGCAGCAAGTTTCGGTCTAGGATTTGGGGCTTAGGCTTTTGAATTCGGGCTTAGGGGGACAAAGCTGGGGTCTTCAAAGGATCTATTTCGGGTCTAGGGTCTAGAGAGCTTCCAACTCCACAGCCCTCTCAACCCAAAACCTCGAAAGGCCCTGAAACCCTAAACTCTAAGTCCCAAATCCTATAAACCAGAAACCCTACGTCCTAAACCCTAAACCCCAAGCGCTAAAGCCTATAAGCCCCGAAGCCTAAAAGCCCAAGTTTTTGGTGAGGCTGGCCCTACATCCGGCCCCCCGACTGGAAGCCTCCGACCAGCCTTGCACCTGTCTCAGCCTGCAAGGGGTTAAGGGCTTATGATGAAGGTTTAGGTTTTACAAGTAGGGTTTAGTCTTCAGCTTTCAGGTGGGTGAAGGGTTTAAGGTATAGCTTTTGGTATAGAAGGTTTCGGGTATGTAGCGCCTTCGTATTCTTCCGCTTTCGGGTCTAGGGTCAAAGCCGCTTTGCATCCAACGCCTTGGGTTTAAGGATTGATGTTTTTGGTTTTTGGCTGGGGGGGTGTCCTGGTTTCTCAGGACATAGTGCGCTGAGGGTTTAAGGGGCCCACAAACCCTACGGTTGAAGGTGCAGGGTTTGGGGTAGAGGGCCAAGGGACTAGTTTTGTAGTGCCCTGCAGCCCTAAACCCCCGACCGCGTTAAGCACGCAGCCCTTGGGCTTCAGCTTGCCCACGACCCTCAACCCTCAATCCTAGGGATTGGGGTTACCCTCAACCTTAAACTCTAAACCCTAAACCCTAAACCCTAAACCCTAAACCCTAAACCCTAAACCCTAAACCCTAAACCCGAAACCCGAAACCCGAAACCCGAAACCCTAAACCCTAAACCCTAAACCCTAAGCCCTAAACCCTAAACCCTAAACCCTAAACCCTAAACCCTAAACCCTAAACCCTCCCCCTCTGAAATTCGAAGCTCACTTTCCAGGCTCGGTTGGACTTCCTCCACCAGCGCGACCCGCTGTCGATGACCAGTCAAGGCAAGTTTGGTGCTTACCCGAAACCCTAGGGTTTAGGGTTTTAGGCTTTTAGGGTTTCAGGGTTTTAGGGCTTTGGGGTTTTAAATGGTTTTAAGGTTTTAGGCGTTTAGGTTTTAGGGTTTTAGGGTTTTAGGGTTTTAGGGTTTCAGGGTTTTAGGGTTTTAGGGTTTTGGGGTTTTGGGGTTTTGGGGTTTTTGGGTTTTTGGGGTTTTGGGGTTTTGGGGTTTTGGGGTTTTGGGGTTTTGGGGTTTTGGGGTTTTGGGGTTTTGGGGTTTTGGGGTTTTGGGGTTTTGGGGTTTTGGGGTTTTGGGGTTTAGGGTTTAGGGTTTAGGGTTTAGGGTTTAGCTGAAAGCCCTGTAAATTTAAGAGCCTCCGGCTCAAGCCGCCCACCCCGCTGGAGCATAGTTGAGAGGTCTAAACCCGCTCGCATGGTTCGAAGATCATCCCAGCCTGCTCGGCAGAGTTCTGTGAACGTTTGGGGGCACCAGAACAACCTCAAGCAGGTGGGTGGGGGTTGGGGGGGGGGGAGGGGGGGGGGGGAGGGGGGGGGTGGGGGGGGGGTGGGGGGGCAGGGGGGTGGGGGGGGGCAGGGGGGTGGGGGGGGGGGGGGGGGGGGGGGGTGGGGGGGGGGGGGGGGGGGGGGGGGGTGGGGGGGGGGGTGGGGTGGGGGGGGGGTGGGGGGGGGGGTTGGGGGGGCTCCACGAAAAAATTGTGCACCGACCCGCGTTTTGGGGGGTAAGGAGGAAAGCTCCTCAAACCCATCCAACACGCCGCCAGGGTCGGCGGACCCTAGGCACCCTGAAAGCCCTACAAATCCCAACCCTCAACCCTTAACTCCTGAAATCTAACGAGGCTTGGGGGCTTTTGTGCAGGGCTTTCGAGTTTTGGGGTTTCAGGGCTCGTGGTGTTGGTTCGGTCAGTTCTCGGGCATGGGAGCCCTACAGCCCGGACCTCCCCTACACCCCAGGCCCTGAAACCTAGTCCCTGAACCCAAACCTCCAAGCCCTAAACCCTAAACTTTTGCCCTAAACCCTAAACCCTAAACCACCACTTAAAACAATACACTCTCTCCGACCAGGGAATTGAAAGAAAGCGGCCAATTCGTTTTGGTGCCTTCAAGGAGGTAACTGGGGGTTTAGGGTTTAGGGCTGAGCCTTGCACCCGCTTCCCTTCAATCCCCCCCCCCCCCCCAGGTGACAAGAACCAAAGACCTAAAGTAGCGTGGAGTAGTTGAGGATACTCCGGGAGGGGGGGGGGGGGGGAGGTTTGGGGGGAACCCTATGACAGAACTCAAGCTGAGAAGCCTGCAACATCCTGCAGGAGAACAACCTCCTGACGCATCTTCCAGTTTATAGGCTTCAGAGTATCGAAGTGATTTAGGCGATTAAGGTTAGGGGTATCCGTACACCCCAAACAACCCTAAGCCCTGGGGTTTAGGGTTTAGGGTTTAGGGTTTAGTGCTTTGAGGTTTGGCCTTAAGGGTGTCATCGAAGACCCGTGTTTCACGGAAGGAGGTCTTTCAAGACCCGGGAGACCTCGTGTTTCACCTTCGGAGAGGGCCGTCCAGATGATTTAGGGGTTCAGGGTTTGGGGCTCAGGGTTTGGGGTTTGGGGATTTTAGGGTTTAGGGTTTAGGGTTTTTAGGGTTTAGGGTTTACACCCTAAACCGGACAAGGGGTAAGCCAGAAGCCCTGAAACCCCGACCGTATTCCCTAGAATCCCTGAAGCCCCGTAAATCCCAGGAGCAACCCCTGGAATTCAGATGATTTACCAAACCTCTTCTTAGTACAGCGGCTAGAATGGATATTTGGGTGATTCTTTATACTATAAGTTTGTAGGCGTTATAAGGGGGCTTCAGGTTTTTGTGGGGCGACTTGCGGCTGTTGGATGCATTTTGAAGGAAAGTCGAAAGACTTGCAGAAATTCAGCACTTTGGTGCAATTAGGTCCTGAACCCTATGATCTTACTCGAAGCCTTAAGCCCGAAACCCTATGCGTCCTCAGCCCTCGACGCAGAAACAATCTGCAAAATACATCCCAGGTCCGGACTGCTGGGTTTTCCGGTCCCTTTACCTTCATAAAAGCGTTCTGAAGTGGGCCCTTCGGTTTTAGGGTTCCCCGTTTGAGGGCCAATAACGAGGGACCATGTAACGACCCAAAGAGTCTGGGGCATCTACCTCGAATTCTTCCCCTTTTTGAGGCTTAGGGCTGAGGGTTTAGGGCCTTAGCTAGCCATATCACCCTCAAGTAACAAGGTCCATGTTGTATTTCATATCGGTTGAGTGATTCTAAGGGGTGCTCTGATTTGGGGTACATCTGCCGCCTCGCAGCAGAATTGGCCCACCGGTGCCGTCGAGTACAGCTTGAGGCTGCAGCTCTCTCGTGCGTGAGCTGGTTTTTAAGTAGCCGACTTGCGCAGATAACGATGGGGAGACCACAAAAGTTCAGGCAGGGAATGTTTAGTTTTCTTTTTTTTTTGGGGGGGGGGGGGGGGGGGGGGGGGGTTTTTTTTTTTTTTTTTTTGGGGGGGGGGGGCCCCGAAGGTTGCTAGACTCAAGAAACAGAACCCACAAACCCTAAAGGTTTAGGGTTTAGGGTTTAGGGTTTAGGGTTTAGGGTTTAAGGCCAGCCAACAGATCCCCAGAAGTCTAAACACCGAGTGCGAACCCAACGCCCAAACTCGCTACTGGAAGGTTCATGGGTAGTTATCAGCCGGGTTATGAGAACCTAACATCAGGTCAGAAAAATCGGTTAGCTTTTTCTCACCCTGCGTAATACTACACATGAACTTTCAAGTATTGAGGCGTACAAGGAGGGACCCCCAGAAGGGGCCTTTAATTTTCTTCCCCTATATATATACACCTTTTAGATAGTCCTTACATACCTAAGTAGCCCCAGAGTAACCCCTAAATGACCCTTGAGGTCGCTTATAAGGGTTCACCCTTTAGTCCCTTGAAAGTAGTCTGAGCGCTAAGATTTGAGCCTCCTAATGAGTTTCGGCCCTGGAAGGATGTCGGAACCTGAGGGTTTCGGGTTAGGGCTTAGGGGAAAGCCTGAAGCCCAAACAGAGTTTTGGGAGTTTTCGCCGTTTGGTTCGCGGTTCTTTTTTGCTCTTCTACCAAGGAATCGAGGAGCGCTTAGGTACAGTACCCAATGTGGCCTCCGAAAGGTACCGGTCCCCGAATCCTACAACAACCACGACGTTTAGTGTTCAGGGTTTTGGGTTTAGGGTTTAGGGTTTAGAGTTTAGGGTTTAGGGTTTAAGGTTCAGGGCTTAAGGTTTAGGATGAAGTAAGGTCTTCCTGCAATGCTCAAGCAGAGGCATGTCCCCCGTCATGTGTGGGTGCAGGGCAAGGGCGTAGCTGAACGTGGTGCAAGGGGCTCCTCAGTCTTTCAACTTCCGTCTGCTCTCTGAAGGTTCCGTTCTATCAGGGTTTAGGGTTTAGGGTTTAGGGTTTAGGGTTTAGGGTTTGGGGTTGAGGGTTGAGGGTTGACGGTTGAGTGTTGCTGGTCCTGGGTGCATACAGGGAACCCATGGCGGCGGCGATGGATGTGGAGTTCGAGCTGTCTCAGCAGCTCCAGGGCCACGAAAGCCAGGCCGGCAAGCCGTCCTCCAACTCTCCAACTCTCCAACTCTCCAACTCTCCAACTCTCCAACTCTCCAACTCTCCAACTCTCCAAAGACCCTAAGCCCTAAACCCAAAATTACCCTAAACCCTAAACCCTAAACCCTAAACCCTAAACCCTAAACCCTAAACCCTAAACCCTAAACCCTAAACCCTAAACCCTAAACCCTAAACCCTAAACCCTAAACCCTAAACCCTAAACCCTAAACCCTAAACCCTACCCCTAAACCCTAAACCCTAAACCCTAAACCCTAAACCCTAAACCCTAAACCCTAAACCCTAAACCCTAAACCCTAAACCCTAAACCCTAAACCCCAAGCCGTGTGTCTTTGTTCCCCGCACGGTTATGATCCCGAACTCTCCGTGGACGAACGACCTGCTCAAAGGTTCATGGGTAGTTATGCGAAGGGCTACAAGTGCCTTAATTGAGGGTCTAATATGGTTCAGGGTTTAGAGGTTTTAGGGTTTGGGGTGTGGGTTACCTTACTTCTACCGATGAGCCTTCAAGCAGGGCTTCAGGATTTCGCCCCAGAAGTCTGCCGGGCTCCTGTCGACGAAGTTTCCTCCATCATAGCTGTACTTATAATCCCCCTAAGTCCCCCTAAGTAGGTTATATTTAGACTAAGTAGACTTATATAATCGGGGTTATAAGTGATAGCTAGGGTTATATGTATGGTAACTTCTGACCCTACTAAAAAGTACCCATGAGCTTCCAAGTAGGGTCAGGGTTTGTGTTCATTAAGGGGTATAAGGAGGGACCCTTACTCCTATTCCCTTATATGACCCTTATATTGACCTCATACAGTCCTTATATACCTCAGTAGCCCCCCCCTAAATGGCCCCTATGTAACCCCTGAGGTCCCTTATAGGGGTCCCTCATTCGGTCTCTTGGCGTTGGTGTGTCCAGGCCTTGCTGGACCCCCCCCGCCCCCCCGGCTGACAAACCCGACACGCAGGGCCCAGGGCCTTGATCAATCCCAAAACCCTGAACCCAAAACCCTAAACCCTAAACCCTAAAACCCTGAACCTTAAACCTCAAACCTTAAGCACTAAGCCCTAAGCCCTAAGCCCTAAGCCCTAAGCCCTAAGCCCTAAGCCCTAAGCCCTAAGCCCTAAGCCCTAAGCCCTATACCCTAAGCCCTAAGCCCTAAACCCTAAACCCTAAACCGGGTTGAGAAGGTGCGCTGTGTGGCAGTGTTGGGAGACGGCACGTGCCCTGACGGCAAAAGAGTTGTCTTGCAGCTGACGGGCTTGACAGCAGAATAGGGAACCCTAAACCCTAAACCCTAAACCCTAAACCCTAAACCCTAAACCCTAAACCCTAAACCCTAAACCCTAAACCCTAAACCCTAAACCCTAAACCCTAAACCCTAAACCCTAAACCCTAAACCCTAACCTAAACCCTAAACCCTAAACCCTAAACCCTAAACCCTAAACCCTAAACCCTAAACCCTAAACCCTAAACCCTAAACCTAAACCCTAGAACCGAACCTAACCCCTAACCTAAACCCTACCCTAAACCCTAAACCCTAAACCCTTAACCCCTAAAAAACCCTAAACACTAAACTAACCCTAAACCGCTAAACCCTAAACCCCTAACCCTAAACCCTAAACCCTAAACCCTAAACCCTAAACCCTAAACCCTAAACCCTAAACCCTAAACCCTAAACCCTAAACCCTAAACCCTTAACCCCTAAACCCTAAACCCTAAACCCTAAACCCTAAACCCTAAACCCTAAACCCTAAACCCTAAACCCTAAACCCTAAACCCTAAACCCTAAACCCTAAACCCTAAACCCTATCCGAGGAGGGTGTCGGGCTTTCACAGAGGGTTCATGGGTAGGTACAAGTGGGTGAGAATACAGGTTGCCTGCCTCATAACGCTACTTGTAACAACCCTAAACCCCAAACTTAACCCCCAAAACCGACTTCTAACCCATGGACCTTCAAGTTAAGTAGGGTTCTTCAGAGCACGGGCGCCCCAAATCCTAAGGCCCCCAAGCCCCTGGCGGTATGTGAGCTCACTCCCGCGGCCCAACAGGGTTTAGGGTTTGGGTTGGGCTTTTTGGGTTGGTTAGGGTTTTTTGGGCTTAGGGTTTTTGGGTTCAATGATTTTGGGTTTTTTGGGTTGAATGAGGCATTAGAGTTTAGGCTTTAGTTAGGGCTTTGGGGTTTGGTTTAGTGGTCTGAAGGGTTGATCGAACTTGGGGGTCACCATACAGCCTGGGAATTCCGAAGTAGCCATGCTCTTGGAATTCCAAGGTTGGGGTTTACGGTTTCGGGGTTGGGCTTAGGGGTTTACGGCTCCAAGTCCTTCTGGAGCCCCCCTTGAGCCCTGGATGTTAAACTTGTTAAACAACTAGGGTTCTTAAGGGAGGGGGGTTCAAGACTCAAGGGGATATGTAACCCAAGGTTCCCTAATTCTCCCTACTACTCCCTAAGCTTCCCTAAGGTTCCCTAGGCACCTACCCCCCCTGAACCCCCCCCCCCCCTGAGAACCCTATAATAAGCTCCAACTGCATCACAGTCACACAAACTTCTGTACATCCATCCTTCTACGCTAGCCTGAAGACCCGCTCCCTCCTCGCGAAAACAGAAACTCTGAAACGTAAACCCTAAACCTCAAACCCTGAATCCTAAACCCTAAACCCTAAACCCTAAGCCCGAAACCCTAAACCCTAAACCCTGTGCACTGCAGAGCCCCACAAAGAAACGCCGCGAGGCTCGTCTCTGGAGGATTGGACTCACAGGCGCCGTTGTGTTTGGGGATTTCCGGGGCGTAGGGTTTAGGGTTTAGGGTTCAGGGTTCAGGGTCTAGGGTCTGGGGTTTAGGGCTTGGTCTTTGGGGTTTAGGGTTTTAGGGTTTGGGGCCTCAGCGTCTTGCGGGCGGAGAGGGAGGTTGTTGTTGCGCTTAGTTTGGCTGGGCTTGTTCTTCTCACAGCCCGGCAAGTTCTGGCAGGCTGACCCTAAGACTTTGGCAACCTTAAGAAGGGCAGTGCAACATTCAGCCCTAAACCCTAAACACCCTAACACAGAAACCCTCAGCCTTATGCCCTAAACCCTAAGCCCTAAACCCATGGAAAGGGTCTGCCGGGGAACCCCGAGCACCATGTGTGTCGGAATGCGAGGGTTTTGGATCTCCTGCCTCCTGGGTGTTGCAGCTGTTCCTTTTTTCCTGAAGTGGTTCTGGTTCTGCATGGCAAGTTCGAGATACCCTTGCCGGTCCATAGTCGACCTTGTTACAAGGTAAAACACTGCCACCACTCTTAACACATGCTCGTCTCCTTCGTGGCCGCTCTCTTCGTCAGGGCTTGCTCCCTGGGTTTCCCTTTTTGCTTCCCTTTTTTTCCGGCAGTGGGACACCCACTGGCGGAAAAGCAGCTCGTCTCCTTTGTGGCTGCGCTTGTCGTCAGGGCTTGAGCCCAGGTTTGTTTCTTTTTGAAAATTCTCTCTCTCTCTCTCTCTCTCTGTCTCTCCCTCTCTCTCTGTCTCAATCTCTCTCGCTCTTTTCTTCTGTTTTTCTGCGGTTTGAGCCTTAAGCCTTCGGGCGGGAGGTGATGCCGCCTTTTTCTGACCGGACTCTGTCTGGCCTGGTCGCCATCCGCTCCGGGGCACCCCTATCCCCCGCCCCCCCCTCTTCGGCAATTTGAGGGTGTGAGGGGGGGGGAAAGGGGAGGGCGCCCTCAAAGCAACTTACTGCCCCTCATACCCGGAATAGCCGTAAACACCCCACTAATCCCCAAGCAACTCAATACCCCTCATACCCTGAATAGCCCTAAACGCTAAACCGGATACCGGAAACCCTAACCCCTAAACCCTAAACCCTAAACCCTAAACCCCAAGCCCTGAACACATCTCTTTAACCAGGTGATCCTCTGGAGGCGCCCCGGCGGTGAGGGCAACTTCGAGCTGGCGTGGGCCCATGAAGGGAAGCTGGGTATAAACCCTAAACCCTAAACCCTAAACCCTAAACCCTAAACCCTAAACCCTAAACCCTAAACCCTAAACCCTAAACCCTAAACCCTAAACCCTAAACCCTAAACCCTAAACCCTAAACCCTAAACCCTAAACCCTACCCTAAACCCTAAACCCGAAGCCCTAAGCCAACCTAATCCCTAAACCCTAAACCCCTACCCCAAACCCAACCCCAAACCCAAAACCCAAAACCCTAACCCCTAACCTCTAAACCCTAAACCCTAAACCCTAAACCCTAAAGCCTAAAGCCTAAACCCTAAACCCTAAACCCTAAACCCTAAACCCTAAACCCTAAACCCTAAACCCTAAACCCTAAACCCTAAACCCTAAACCCTAAACCCTAAACCCTAAACCCGCCCAAAACCTCAAGGCTCAGTGGGTTAAGTCTCAGATGTGCCCTCTGGCCGTCGTTGGCATGGCCCTAAACCCTAAACCCTAAACCCTAAACCCTAAACCCCAAACCCTAAACCCTAAACCCTAAACCCTAAACCCTAAACCCTAAACCCTAAACCCCAAACCCCAAACCCCAAACCCCAAACCCTAAACCCTAAACCCCAAACCCTAAACCCCAAACCCAGAACCAAAGCCCTGATGTTGGTCGCCAGTAGTAACGATTGCATGACGTACATGGGTATTTCCCAAAGTATTTTCTTCCCACAAGTAATAGGGTTTAGGGTTGAGGGTTTAGGGTTTAGGGTTTAGGGTAGAAGCCCCGTACAAGAGGGGGCCGCAAAAAATTGTACCTTACTTTCGGCAACCCCTATATTGCTTAAGTGCATTGGTGCTGTTTGGTTCAGAGCCCTCAGCCCCAAAGGTTCTGAGGCCCAATGCCAGACATGTCAATCTAGGATTTCAGGGTCTTAGGCCTTAGTGGTTCTGGGGTGTGGGGTGTTTAAGGGTTTTGGGGCTGTAGCCCCTAAGCCTCAAGACGATTTGTTTGCACTGGGTGACTTGTGTCAAGGGAGTCATACTCGGACCCCTTAAGGATGGTACCCCTAAGAGGTTCCCTGCACATACTCCTATTATAGCCTGTAGAGGATCTTGAGCTTTTAAAACGGGGTCCCCAAGCCCAGCCCAGGTCAAGAAGCTGGGGTGGCATTCCGACTTCGCCCGGGCTCCCGGTGTTCGCGTGCGTAGACATTGGGGTTACTTGGAGGTTCATGGTACTTATCAGCCAATTAAAACTGTACGTACAACAGGGTTTAGGGTTTAGGGTAGAGGGTTTAGGGTTCAGGGTTCAGGGTTCAGGGTTCAGGGTTCATGGTACATGGTACTTGTTAACCAATGATAACTGTACTTATAGCTGTACTTATGACCATATTAGGGCACTTAGGGGGCGTATAAGTGGTTACACGTACAGTTACAATTGGATGCTGAGTACCATGAACCTCCAAGTAGAGGGTCAACCGAAGCCCTAAGGCGACAAGAAGGGTTTAGGGTGTAGGGTTCACGCTTTAGGGATACTAGTTAGTACGACGACTGAGGTGCCAGGCGACTTTCGGTTTTAGGGTCAAGTTGAGTTGCTTCGAAGTTGTTTCCTTCATCATATGCCGGACGGTGCCATGGTCAGTTCTCTAAATCATGGTCCCTTTTGGGATACCCTAATGCTCGGGGCCGCCTTGTATAAACCCTAAACCCCAAACCGTAAACCCCAAACCCCAACAGGGGCCATAATTTAGAGCGCTGACCTCCATCACGAGGTCTTTGTCGTGGCCCCCTCGCATTCTGAGTCCGGCTCCTTCTACACCGGCTCCAAGGAGTGTTCTGGGTTTCGGGTTTAGGGGTTTAGGGTTTAGGGTTTGGTGATTGGGGTTTAGGGTTTAGGGGTTTAGGGGTTTAGGGGTTTAGGGGTTTAGGGGTTTGGGGGTTTGGGGGTTTAGGGTTTTTTAGTTTAGGGGTTTTAGGGTTAGGGGGTGGGGTTTAGGGGTTTAGGGGTTTGGGGTTTTGGGGGTTCGGGGGTTTGGGGGGTTTTTAGGGTAGGGGTTTAGGGGTTTAGGGGTCTAGGGGTCTAGGGGTCTAGGGGTCTAGGGGTCCAGGGCTTCAGGGGTTTAGAAGTTTAGGGGTCTAGGGGTTCAGGGGTTTAGGGGTTCAGGGGTTTAGGGGTTAGGGGTTTGGGGTTAAGGGGTTAAGGGGTTAAGGGGTTAAGGGGTTAAGGGGTTAAGGGGTTAAGGGGTTAAGGGGTTAAGGGGTTAAGGGGTTAAGGGGCTAAGGGGTTAAGGGGTTAAGGGGTTTTTTGGGGTGCAGGAGGCCAGCACCCCTAAGCTTTAACCCTCGAAGGGTTTTTCGGGGCGAGAGTTCGTGCTCCCGTCCTGGGATCCGGCGTTCGATGCCCTAGGGTTTACTATAGGGGTCGGAATAATTAAATCACAGCATTCCCTTACGGTGCCGATTGACATTTACTATAATAATCCCTCTAAACCCCATTGTAATTAGAAAGGGTTCTGAAGTATGGGCCCTTGGGTTTTATAGGGTATCCGTACTCAATGCGGGAATTAGAGCCTCCGATGTTTGCCCTTTAAGGGCTATACAAGGCGCCTACTTCCCTAATTGCCTACCAGGAACTGGCAAGTTAGGGTTTAGGGTTAAGGGTTTAGGGTTTAGGCTTTGGGGTTTAGGGTTTAGGGTTTGGGGTTTAGGGTTTAGGGTTTTTGGGTAGCGGAAAGTTGGAGGCTGGGTGATTGCTGATAGGCTTTGTTGGCTCAGAGATGCGCAGGCGTCAGCTTAGGCTTCATTAGGCTTCAGGGCTGAAGGCCCTGCGCCTTCAACCCTAGACCCTAATCCCACCCTTACGTGCGCAAAGCGCTGCAGCTAGCATTGCATCATCGGCTTTGCGAACCTATGCCTCAGCACAAAAAAGCCACAGAAATCCAACGAGCCCCAGGCGCCAAAACCTAAACCTCATATCGGGGGAACCCCGCAGACCCAACAATCCCACACATCCCCCGCTGAACGCAGCAAACGAAGGGATAGAGAGCGACACACACACACACACATCCCCAAACCGCCAGCCCAAAACCGCCCTGGAGTTGTATCTAAGGTTGGAACCATGGGCCCTTAGTACGGTCCCTTACCCTTCCTTATCGGGATCCGAAGTATGGGCCCTTAGTATATCTAGTGTATACAAGCAAATGAAGGCCCCATACTTGGAACCCTTGATTGTAGCCCCCCAAGCCTCATGGGGCGACCTTCGCACTCTGCCCAGACCGCGCCAGGCAGCTTTCTGTGAGTTCAGGGTGCAGGATGTACAAAGGGGCCTTGAACCTAAATCCTAAACCCTAAGCCCTGAACCCTAAGCCCTGAACCCTAAACCCCTTTTGGGGGCTTCAGGGCTTGTGGGAGAGAGGCCCGTGTAAAATGGCTGCTGTGGGCAGTTGATGTACTATTTGATGGCTTAGGGTTCAGAGTTTAAGGGGTGTCAGAGTGGTAGTAGATCGTCGATCTGAAGGGAGCTACGTCGACAATTTTCATCAAACCGCCACCTCACTCCTAGAAACCCTAGAAACCCGATATGTTCTCAGGCGAACAGATAGATAGAGGCCCTATGAACCCTATATGTCTAGCCGGGCGCGGGATTTAAGACGTCCCTTGGTTTGAATTAAAAAAAGAGAGGTTTCTGGTGTTTAAAGGCGATTTTGCCGGAATCGGGTGTTTACCATAAGATCAGGTGGTTAGGCTGAATATGTAGGCCCCGCGCCCGGCATAGGTGTGTTTGGTAAGTCTTAAGTGCCGTGTCGTTGGTCAGTTGTTTGGATTTCAGGGATTGGAATTTCATTGGATTGAACTAGGCTTGCAAGTGTGAGGCTCCAGGCCCAGTGTTTCGACCATACTAAATGATCAGCATCGCAACATATCGCACATCATCATCTTCAATGGTGTGAAGCTGAAATGAGCGAAGAACCCAGGGGCGTCTTAAATATTCGGCCATATTAAAGAGCTCAAGAAGGGGTAATTTGGGAGGTTTTAGCAATGAAAGCCTAGTGAAAAGCAACAGCGAGGCTTTGTCGGAGCAGAATCTGTCTTGAGTCTCTAAGGAACCCGCTTCAGACGGCAAATACAAGAAAAACTACACTTCGAAGACAGTCACAGGGAAATAAGGGGCGTCTTGAATCCCGCGCCCGCCTATGTCTACATATATATATATATATGTACACACCCTATAAACCCTAAAAATAGATAACACCTATTGAACCCTATAAATAATTCATATAAGCAAACCCTGTAAGCCCTGCAAACCCTGTTAACCCTAATTTTGGTGGGGTCACGGGTGCTGAATCAATTGAACATCTGGGAGGGTCTTCTTTTGGTCCCCTATAAACTTCGGGACCCCCATCATAGGGGCCCCCAAAAGCGTGCCCTAAACCCTAAACCCCAAACCCTAAAGCTTATAAACCATATATATATATATATATACGTATATATATATATATATATATATATATATATATATATATATATATATATATATATATATATTCATATATATATATAGAGGATGCTAATTTTCAGAACGATCCATGTACGGCTAAACCTGAGGGAGCTGGAGCTGCCGTCATCTTTGATTGTAGGGCTTGGGGTCGAGGGATGTTGAGGGTATAGGGTTCAAGCCCTAAACCCTAAACCCTAAACCCTAAACCCCAAACCCTCAGCCCTAAGCCCTAAACCCTAAACTTTAGGCTGGGTTTGGGCCTTGGGCTGGTGTGACAGCTTTTTAGGGCCTTCTTCCTCCTGGAGCTTTAGGTTCGTTGGGGGATTTCAGGGTGAGGCGGAAGCCCTTTATCGGGTTGCAGAAAGGGTTTAGGGTTATAGGGTTTAGGGGTTAAGGGGTTTAGGGGTTTGAGGGTTTGGGGTTTAGGGGCTGAGGGCTCAGGGTTTAGGAAACTTGAACCCGTTTAACCCTGAACCCTAGAAACCCTTGCAGAGTCTGTGGCGCCGAGCTTTGGGCACAGGCTGTCACAGGCGCCACCCCCGCATGAGCACCACAGACATGGTCTAAAACCTCAAAAGAATCCCCTAAGAGCTCCCAGAACCCTAAGCCCAAAACCCTAAACCCTAAACCCTAAACCCTAAACCCTAAACCCTAAACCCTAAACCCTAAACCCTAAACCCTAAACCCTAAACCCTAAACCCTAAACCCTAAACCCTAAGCCCTAAACCCTAAACCCTAACCTTAAACCCTAAACCCGAAACCCGAAACCCTAAACCCTACATGTGACAAGAGGCTCTAAGTAACCGCGGGACGGGGAGCCATGGGCTGCAGCTCATCTGCGCCGGCGGCCGAGCCAGACGCCCCTGTGACGGCCGCCTCGTCGTCGAGCCTGCAGCTTCGGCAGAAGGGTTTAGGGTTCAGGGTTCAGGGTTTAGGGTTTAGGGTTTAGGGTTTAGGGTTTAGGGTTTAGGGTTTAGGGTAGGTCTATTCTCAGGGTCTGGGCCATAGCGAAACCCTTAACCCTGAAGTGGAGGCCTTCGAGTGTGGTTCATCATATCAGCGTACTCAAAGGTTCCGTGGTCGTTTGGGAGTAGGGGGCAGGGGGCGGGAGGGGGGGGGGGCTTGGGACCCTAAACCTTTAGCTCAAGATTCACGAATTCACAACCCTTTGGTTTAGGGCTGAGGGTTGCGGGTGTAGATCTAGGGTTTTAGGTTTTTTATTTTAACGTCTTTGGGCCCACCACCGGGACTTTCTACAGCTAAGCTGAGGCCCTAATTACGCAGGCCCGTTGGGACATTCATGTGTTTCCTTCTGTGGTTGAAACGTCTGTCTTCTGGGAATGTGAAACAAGTAGGGGCACCAAAACGGGCATCCCTAAGTGTCGGAACCCCTCCCGCCCTGGATGTTTCACTGGCTTTAGCAGCGTAAGCTCAATCCAGGAAGCGGTCTGCATCCGGGAAGAGCACCGTGGCCGGAGGGCACGGGATTCGGGGGAAGCACACAGTCTGGGGTTTAGTGTTTCGGGTTTAGGGCTCTAGGGTTTGGGGGTTTAGGGTTTTAGGATGGTTTTAGGCTCTAGGGTTTGGGAAGTTTGGGGTTTGGGATTTGGATTAAATCCCTAAAGCCCAGCCCTTGCACCTTGGGCGCCGTACGCTGGGCTGTGCTTTGGATCATTGAACCTCCCAAGCCTTCCCCGCAACGGACCTTGTTTCCGAACATCCCAATAGTTCTCCGCTACTGAGGGCTTAAGACTCCGGGCGTGCCCTAAACCCTAGGCCCTGAACACTAAACCCCCAACCCTGAACCCTGCAACCCTGAACCCTAATCCCTGAACCCTGAAACCCCAAACCACACCGGGGGAGTTGAGGCTTGAAAGCGGCCTGCCGGGGTTGAGATCTGCACTTTTTGTTGGCAGGGATGTAGGGGTTAAGGTTTAGGGTTTCGGGTTTACGGTTTTGGGTTTTGGGTTTTGGGCTTAGGGTTTAGGGTTTCGGGTTTAGGGTTTAGGGCTTATGGTTTAGTGCTCTCCCTCTCGCCCTTTGCTCTCCCTCTCTCTCTCTCTCCCTCTCTCTCCCTCTCTCCCAGTCTCCGTCTCCTACAACACACTGCAGGGCCTGAAGATAGAAGTACCTGCAATGTAGGTTAGGACATTACTTCTAACCCTACTTCTAAGTATCCTTGAACCTTCAAGTAGGGCGCTCCATCATCAGCACCTTGGACCCAAGAAGCTAGGCCCCCCACTCCCCACCCCCCCTCGGGGGGCAAACCCCAAACCCCCAACCCCGAACCCCGAACCCCAAAGCCTAAACCCGAAACCCTAAACCCTAAACCCGAAACCCTAAACCCTAAACCCAAACCCCTAAACCCTAAAAGCCCTAAGCCCTTAACCCCGAGCCCTCTTAGAGCGGGCCCAGGCTTGCTCACTCCTAAAGTTGGGCCCAGGCTTCGGATCCCACCTCTCCGCGAAATCCGAAGGGAGCGCGCTGACTCAGGATGCCTTGGCGCAGGGGGAAGGCTTACTGTTGGTTCGTAGGGAATAAGGGGATGAGGTACCCTATATAATTCTTTTAAGGGTATATGATAGGGGGATATAGGGTACCTCATTCCATCATTCCCTACGAACCAACAGTAAGGCGGAGGGAAGAGGGAGGGGGGGAGAAAGGGAAGGGGGGGTTATGGGTTATATGGGGGAATAAGATTAGGGGTCCCTTCTAGGGTCCCTCCTTATACCCCTTAAGTTTAGGGTTTAGGGTTCAGGGTTCAGGGTTTAGGGTTTAGGGTTTAGGGTTTAGGGCTTGCTGTGATGTGGCACAGAAGCTGTGAAGGTTTCGGATGCAGAGTAGCCGCGAAAGCTTCGCAACAGGCGAAAGGGCAGCTAGGGCCACCCATTCCAATTTAAGCTGGGCCCCTCGACTCCGTAGACCCCCGCAACCCGAAACCCCGAACGCAAAGCCCTAAACACCAAAACCTAAACCCGAAATTCCGAGACACCTCTCAGGATCAGAAACCCGAAGCCCTAAACCCTAAACCCTAAACCCCAAACCCTAAACCCTAAACCAAAAATTCCACCCGAAAAACCTCTCAGGAAGCGAACCTCACAGCCCATGCCCGGCTACGGAAGCTCCAGGAGTTGGATAAGGCCCGCAAATCTTGGGGCCTTTTGGGGGTCTCTATTAAACCCTAGGCCCTAAGCCCTAAACCCTAAGCCCCAAGCCCTAAACCCTAAAACCTAAACCCTGAGCCCTATTGTAGTAGGTCCCTTACAATAAAGATTGCCAACTACGGGTGCCGGGTTTGCCCCCAAGAACCGAAGGGCTAAAGTAGCAAGCTCCTAACCCGTAAACCCTAAGCCACTCCTAAGCCCTAAGACCCGGGCTCAAGATGCCGGGCTCCAGGAAGCTTGTAGGAACTTAGTCCAGGTGTGGCCAGCCGCCAGGGCCAGAAAGGACCCTCAGCTCGAGGAGCTCGAAAACGAGCAAAAGGTACGGCTTCGAGGCATTTATGAAGAAGGTGGACGAGAGTGGCAGGTGTCACTGACCCAAGATCGAGGCGCCTATGAGCCTTCCATTGCCCCCCCCCCCCCCCCATCCTTGGGAAGCATGGGGGGGGGGGGGGCACGTAGATCTGCTATTTCCTATCGGTTTCCCCGACGTGGGGGGGGGGGGGGGGGGCAGGAAAAGGAAAGAAATGGTCATCCAGGCCTCCCAGAGAACAGTTGTTTCCTGTTTTCTGTTTTGCCTTGCTTTCGCGGTGTATCATGTTCGGAGCACGCGACACACCCTAAAGCTCAAAACCAGCAAGAGTCCCGCGAGCCCGTTTTTTTTTGGAAAGCAAGAGGGGGGGGGGGGGACGTCCGTGAAACATCGCTGGCTGGGGACAGGGCTTCTGGAACGTACCCTCCCGAAACCTTTCCTAAAAAACGGCCCTGTCGGTCCCGTTGTGCAAGCTTGCTTTTCTTGCTTGTTGAACGTGGGGGGAAGTCTGAGGGACCCCTCCCCCCCCCACGCAATGCGCCTACGTCTGGCGTTCCTGCCCAAAGCCCGAAGCGCCCGGGGCAGGGGTGCCCGAAGCTGCAGCTAGACCCTAGACCCTAACCCCCAACCCCCAAACCCCCAAACCCCAAACCCCAAACCCTAAAAGCCCTAAAAGCCCTAAAAGCCCTAAAAGCCCTAAAAGCCCTAAAAGCCCTAAAAGCCCTAAAAGCCCTAAAAGCCCTAAAAGCCCTAAAAGCCCTAAAAGCCCTAAAAGCCCTAAAAGCCCTAAAAGCCCTAAAAGCCCTAAAAGCCCTAAACCCTAAAAGCCCGAGACCATGCTAAGCGCAACATTTCAGCTCTGCTGACCGTAAGCTCTACTGCCCAGAACACACCCGAGAGGCAACCAAGATCCCTTTCATCATGGTCGAGCTGCGGGGACGCTTGGCGTGATTAGGGTTTTAGGTTTTAGTGTGTAGGGTTTAGGGTTTAGGGTAGGGCGTGTGGGGTTGGGGTTTGGGTTTGTGGTATGGGGCGTGGGGGGCCCCAAGCCCCGCAGCCTGAAATTCCAACACGGCGCGACATTCCTAGACCTGGCTTGAGGGCTTTGGCTTCAGAAGGCCCAAACACCCTCCGAAAAACCCCAAAACCCTAAACACTAAACCCTAAAAGGCCCTAAACCCTACATCCTGTAGAAAGTCCCAAAACCCTAAACCCTAAAAGGCCCTAAACCCTACATCCTGAAACCTACCCCTAGACTTAACCAAAGAAAGAAGCACCTCTCAAAGCAAGGTCCGAGCCCTTTCAGTTCGGGCCCTGCACCCTCAAGGTTTCAGGCTTTTATAAGTTTAGGGGTTTAGGGTTTAGGGTTTAGGGTTTAGGGTTTAGGGTTTAGGGTTTAGGGTTTAGGAGGGTTTAGGGTTAATTGTTTCTACAGGTGTCGGGTTTAGAGTTTCTATGGCTGATTATGGCTGTGTTCTCTCGCTTCAAAAGGATTTTGGGGGTGTATAGGTTCGATTGAGGCGGCGGCGGGGAAAATTTCATCGAGATCTGCGGCAAGGACGAGTATGGTGCGGCTTGGCGCAATCCGCCGCGCCTGTTAAATCCGAAGCCCTGAGCCCAAAAACGCCCCTAAACCGAGAACCCTCAACCCCAAACCCTAAACCCGAAGGGCTTTAGATTCGGGTTCAGTGATGTTGGGCTCCGGGCAGTTGCCAGTTCCTTCAAGAACCCCCCAACTTCTAAAACCCCGGAACGCTGAACCAACCCTACAGTAAATTTAAACCTCCGAAAGTTGGAACACTCTTCAAAAGGCATACTAAAGGGTGTCCCAGCTCTAATCGTCCTTAAACCACGTTCCAACTTTCTGGAGTTTACTGCAACGCCGTCCAATACTTACTGTTGGTTGGTAGGGAATGAGGTACCCTATAGAATCCCTGAAAGGGTATTTTTAAGGGGATATAGGGTACCCTAAAGCCTAAACCCTAAACCCTAAACCCTAAACCCTAAACCCTAAACCCTAGACCCTAGACCCTAGACCCTAAACCCTAAACCCTAAACCCCTCATTGCCCTACTAACCAACAGTAAGAATAGACCGCCGAGGTCTATCAATTCTTGCACAAGTTCCTCACTGAAGAGCCTCGGGCCCTGCACTTTCAGGGTTTAGGGTTTAGGGTTTAGGGTTTTGGTTTAGGGTTTAGAGTTTAGGGTTGGGGTTTAGGGTTTTTATGGGGCTGAAGCTGGTCGAGGCCTGCCACCCTGGTATTCGGTGCCCCGAGAAAGTTCTTTTGCAGTCTCCCTGCACGCCTGTGCCGGCATGTTAAACCATAAGCCCAGGACCTGAATCCCGAAATCCCAAACCCAGAAACAGAATATCCTGCGAATGAAGGAGCCAAAGAGTACCGGAGGCTGCAAAGCCCTAAACCTTAAACTCCAAGCCCCACACCCGAAACTCCTAAACCCCCAACCCTGAATTAGAGTTTCTTGGGAAGGAGTGGGCCTGCCAGAAACTGGATGCCGGGGATCTCAGCGACGACACACAGCTGCCTTTCTGTGACGCCCTCTACAGCTGGCCCTTTTTCAAGGCCCGGTTCCCCAACTCCCTAGTCACGAAGTCAAGCCGTTGAGCCTAAACCCAAAAACCGTACTACTCAGCCCTAAATTGCACCCATGAACCCCAAACCGTGAGACTAAACCCAACCCCAAACCCTCGACCCGAAACCCTAAACCTTAAGCCCTAGTCTGATTTCTTGGAAACCTCCCTGTTGCCGCCAGGCGGCTGGTGAGGAGGGCCTCAGTGGCTTGCTTGGACGTTTTCGGGGGTTGGGTTCTGAGGGTTTAGGGGGCTTAAACATGGTTTAGGATTTAGGACAGGGTTTGGAGGGCTTCGGGATTTGTTGATTGCGGTGTAGGGCTTAGGACAGGGTTTAGGGCTTCTTTCCGACGGTTTTGGCCTGACCCTTAACCTTAAGCCCTATCTGCACCCATTGTTGCAGGTTAGATCGAGGGCTTGTGGCTTTATAAATGAGCTTTGGGTGTGATGCCTCAGCCTTTTTAGACTTTATTCCCTACTTTTTTGTCATCGAAAAAACTCATGAACACTGCTACTGTCCAGTACTGTACATCGCCATAGCCAAACACAATGGAAGCCACGTGGCTGTTGTCGTCGCGGCCCCTGTTGGGTTTGCGCATAGACCAAAATGCACGTCGGGCCTAGGGTCTAGGGTTTGGGGTTGAGGGTTGAGGGTTGAGGGTTGAGGGTTGAGGGTTGAGGGTTGAGGGTTGAGGGTTTAGGGTTTAGGGTTGAGGGTTTAGGGTGCAGGAAACGAAGTCAGGCATCAGATATTGAAAGCGGTTAAATTGCTTTGAAGTGGTCCGGCAAGTTGAAATGATCGAAGACTCAAACGAATGGCCTGAATTCCACGAGCATCGAACATTTTGTGGCGAAGAAATATACAAAGAGATACAGCCATTTTGAACTAAACTTGTCATCCTCTGCATGAGGGTTGAAGCCCTAAACCCTAAACCCTAAACCCTAAACCCTAAACCCTAAACCCTAAACCCTAAACCCTAAACCCTAAACCCTAAACCCTAAACCCTAAACCCTAAACCCTAAACCCTAAACCCTAAACCCTAAACCCTAAACCCTAAACCCAGATGTATGCCTTGCTTGGGGCTCCCGGTCATAAACCCCATGGGTATCAAGGCTTCGACCTCAGGTTTTCATGGGTTTCGTGTCTAGGGTCTAGGGTCTAGGGTCTAGGGTCTAGGGTCTAGGGTTAGGGTTTAGGGTTTAGGGTTTAGGGTTTAGGGTTTAGGGTTTAGGGTTTAGGGTTTAGGGTTTAGGGTTTAGGGTTTAGGGTTTAGGTTTAGGGTTTAGGGTTTAGGGTTTAGGGTTTAGGGTTTAGGGTTTAGGGTTTAGGGTTTAGGGTTTAGGGTTTAGGGTTTAGGGTCTCAGGGCTTAGGGTCTAGGGCTTCAGGCATAGGGCTTAGGGTTTAGGGTCTAGGGTATTTCTAGCTCAAGTTGAGGTGCAGGTCGCCCTGCTTCTGTTATATCTGCCCATGAAACTTCAAGCAGGCCTTAAGCGCTGAATCCCTGTCACCCTAAACCCGGAACGAAGGTTTAGGGTTTAGGGTTTGGGGTTTTGGGTTTTGAGTTTTGGGTTTTGGGTTTAGGGTTTAGGGGTTTGGGGTTTAGGGTTTAGGGTTTAGGGTTTAGGGTTTAGGGCGTATAGGGCTCCTTAGTGGCCCTTGGCGAGGCAACATGGGGCTTGCGACGATGCGAGGCTCGTCTGAATGGAGCCGGCTGCGGTGACAGAGGGTGAGGGGACGCACTATTCCAACTCTTCCAGACTACCCCTACCCCTAACCCTAAACCCTAAACCCTGAACCCTGAACCCTGAACCCTGAACCCTGAACCCTGAACCCTGAACCCTGAACCCTGAACCCTGAACCCTAAACCCTGAACCCCCAACCCAACACAACTGGTCCAGGCAGGGTCCAGGAATGCCCTGTAGTCTGATTTTTTGTTGCCCCCCTCTAGATCCAGAAGGTCCTAAGCTTGAAAACAAGGGGTGTAGGGTTTAGGGTTTGAGGTTTAGGGTTTAGGGTGTTCGTGTCTGTGTATACTACTGTTGGCGGCGGGCGGAGGCGGGCGGGCGCGGACGGGCGGGGGCAGCCGAGAAAAGCAAGAACCCCACACAGTGATGATGTGGGGAACAAACAATGCGTCCGGCCTCCACAGCCAAAAACAAACCGTCGGGGGGTTTGGGGTTTAGGGCTTTAGGCTGTAGGCTTTAGGCTTTAGGCTTTAGGCTTTAGGCTTTAGGCTTTAGGTTTTAGGGTTTAGGGTTTAGGGTTTAAAGTTGCACCCGGCCTCCACAGCAAAGAACGAAAGGCGCCCGGCGTCCACCGAAAAAAGGCTTCCAGGCCTCCACAACCAAAAAAGAACTCTTACGTGGTTCAAGCCGTAAGGTGAAGGGTGGCAGACAGCCCTCACAAGGAGGGGGCCTCTTACTATGTTAACTATAGTTAAGGGACTTAGAAACCTAATTTAGGATCCTTATTGCCCCAAATTTAGGGTTGCCCTTCCTTGTAGAAGTTCAGATTCCTAGCCTTAGCCCGCAAACCCAGTAGCCGGATTCTGAGTCCCTTGGGGTCTCTATGGGTACGCAGCAAGTCCAGCGGCGTTTGGGTTTTAAGCTCGAAGGTTTGGGATCTCTAGGGCGACTCTGCGTTTCTAGGCCCAAGCCCCATAAGCCCTAAATCGGGCACGACTTTGGAAGATTTTATTCACTATCCCCTGTTACTTTAGAATTGGAACCCTAAACCCTCTTGCCGAATGAGGTCGGGCATGGTTTGTAAGAAATGCCAGTAAACTGCTGCCAGTACGTGATCCTTTCAAATTAGGGAGGTAGGTGCCATATGCGATGCCTTGAGGAGGTATACGTGGGGATATAAGGTTCTCCCCCCCCTATAAGTACTTGTCAGTGAACTGAAATCCCCAACCCCTTTTGCGCCATTCTTCGTCGAGTCTTGTCGCTCAGAAGAGCCAACATAGGGTTTAGGGTTCAGGGTTTAAGGGTTTAGGGTTTAGGGTCAACATGCGGCCGTTGACCATCCACTGTCTTGCCGGCTCCACGTTTGAGCTCGATGTGGACGATGCGGAAACGGGTCTGGATGTGCGGAGACGTCTCGCAGGAAGTGTTGGCCTTTCCGCAGCGTCTATCGTGCTGACTTCGGGTGACCGCGTCCTCGAACTGCACCAGCCGCTGCTGCAACAAACTCAAGATCAAAAGCTCACATATGTGTTGCAGAAATGTGGCGCTGGCCAAGCGGCACGCAGTATTCAGCGAGTGTTAGCAAAGACAGGATTGGATGACGACGTGGATGCCATGGATGTCGTTGTTGGCTTGACCTTCGGCTGTGATTTTAACCAGAGCTTGGAAGGTGTGCAGCTTCCGACTGGCCTACATACCTTGAACTTCGGTGAGGGCTTCAACCAGAGCTTGGAAGGGGTGCAGCTTCCCGGCGGTTTGCAGACCTTGACCTTCGGCATAGACTTCAACCAGAGCTTGGAAGGGGTGCAGTTTCCCAGCGCCTTGCAGACCTTGACCTTTGGCTTTTGCTTTAACGAGAGCTTGGAAGGTGTGCAACTCGCCAGAGGCCTGCAGACCTTGACCTTGGGCAAAAGCTTCAACCAGAGCTTGGAAGGGATCCAGCTTCCCAGCGGCCTAAAAACCTTGACTTTCGGCGAATGCTTCGACCAGAGATTGGAAGGGGTGCAGTTTCCCAGCAGCCTACAGACCTTAACGTTCGGCGAAAGCTTTAACAAAAGCTTGGAAGGGGTGCAGCTTCCCAGCGGCTTGCAGACCTTGACCTTCGGCAAGTGCTTCAAGCAGGGCTTGGAAGGGGTGCAATTTCCCAGCGCCTTGCAGACCTTGACCTTGGGCAAAAGCTTCAACCGGAGCTTGGAAGGGGTGCAGCTTCCCAGCCGCTTGCAGACCCTGACCTTCAGCGAGCGCTTCAACCAGAGCTTTCAAGGGGTGCAGCTTCCCAGCGCCTTGCAGACCTTGACCTTTGCCTACAAGAGCTTGGAAGGGGTCCAGCTTCCCAGCGGCTTGCAGACATTGACCTTCGGCCATAGCTTCAACCAGAGCTTTGAAGGGGTCCAGCTTCCCAGCGGCTTGCAGACCTTGACCTTCGGCAGTAGCTTCAACCAGAGCTTGGACGGGGTCCAGCTTCCCAGCGGCTTGCAGACCTTGACCTTCGGCAGTAGCTTCAACCAGAGCTTGAACGGGGTCCAGCTTCCCAGCGGCTTGCAGACCTTGACCTTCGGCGAATGCTTCGACCGGAGCTTGGAAGGGGTCCAGCTTCCCAGCGGTTTGCAGACCTTGACCTTCGGCATAGACTTCAACCAGAGCTTGGAAGGTGTGCAGTTTTCCAGCGGCCTACAAACCTTGACGTTCGGCGAATGCTTCGACCAGAGTTTGGAAGGGGTCCAGCTTCCCAGTTGCCTGCAGACCTTGACGTTCGGCAAAAGCTTCAACCAGAGCTTGGAAGGGGTCCAGCTTCCCAGCGGCCTAAAGACCTTGGCTTTCGGCGAGAACTTCGACCAGAGCTTGGAAGGAGTGCAGTTTCCCAGCGGCCTACAGACCCTGACGTTCGGTGACAACTTCGACCAGAGCTTGGAAGGGGTGCAGTTTCCCAGCGGCCTACAGACCTTCACGTTCGGCGCGAGCTTCAACCAGAGCTTGGAAGGGGTGCAGCTTGCCAGCGGCTTGCAAACCTTGACCTTTGGTTTTTGCTTTAACGAGAGCTTGCAAAATGTGCAGCTTCCCAGCGGCTTGCAGACCTTGACCTTCGGCATTGACTTCAACCAGAGCTTGGAAGGGGTCCAGCTTCCCAGCGCCTTGCAGACCTTGACCTTCGACCATAGCTTCAACCAGAGCTTGGAAGGTGTGCAGTTTCCCGACGCCTTGCAGACTTTGACCTTCGACCATAGCTTCGACCAGAGCTTGGAAGGGGTCCAGCTTCCCAGGGGCCTAAAAACCTTGACTTTCGGCGAATGCTTCGACCAGAGCTTGGAAGGGGTGCAGCTTCCCAGTGGCCTACAGACCTTGACGTTCGGCGAGGGCTTCAACCAGAGCTTGGAAGGGGTCGAGCTTCCCAGTTCCTTAGTACGTTTCTCCTCCCGCATTTTGCAGGTAGAGACCTGTTAAACTCTGAGGTCATGAGTGAAAAATGAGCTTGATCATATGCGCAGCCGATCTCGCATGTGCTGCCCCTAAACCCTTAACCCTACAACCCTATACCCCGCAAACCCTACACCCGTCCTCCACCCCTCTCACCTCTGTATTGTATTTTACATGAAGTAGCATCAGCAAATGCCAGGTTGTATGAAACAGCAGCACATAATGCGGGGTAGGTGGGCGTAGTCGAGCGCTCACAAACCCATCATCGTGAGGAGTGAGCATTGTGTTTGCAAATGGGGGTGTGCAAATTGGGGGGGGGGGTTCAAGCTTGCTTAAAGCATAAAGGCATACCCATCCGGCGAGCATGGGCACGTTGTGTTTGCGCTGGCCTCCCTTAACCCGCCCGGTTTTTGTATATCCCAAGATGCGAGCATGGCGTTTGCAGATGGGCGTGGCCGCGCCCCCAACCCCCCTACTTTTCCCCTAAGCCCTAAGCCCTAAGCCCTTAAGCCCTAAGCCCTAAGCCCTAAGCCCTAAGCCCTAAGCCCTAAACCCTAAACCCTAAACCCTAAACCCTAAACCCTAAACCCTACACTAGCTGGGGGAGCTGTGCGTGCCGAGGGCTCGTGGACTTCATGTGCAACCAGCTCAGCTGGACGCTGGGAGTCATCAACGGCGGCAACGTGGGGTCGAAGGCGCGCGCCCCGTTGCTCATAAGGCCCAGAGCCCTAAGCCTTAGGGTTTAGGGTTTAGGGTTTGGGGTTGTGGGTTTCGGGTTTAGGGCTTAGGGTGTAGGGTTTTAGGGTTTTCGGGTTTTAGGGCTTTAGGGTCCCCAAGCCCTGAACCCCCAACCCCCCTAAGCAACCCCAAACCCTGGGTTTGGGCCCTCAGGTTCAGGGGTGAAGGGTTAAAATGTTCCGGGGTTTTGTCGGTTTAGGGTTACAGAAGTTCTCGAGACGAACATGCAGGGTTGAGGGTTGTGATATCACATACGTACCCTAAACCCAAACCCTAAACCCTGAACCCTGAACCCTAAGCCCTCGTTTAGGGAACCTCACCGGTCGTAGGGCTTCGGGCAGAGGGTCCGTCTTGAAGAACACAGGGTTTAGGGTTTAGGGTTTCGGGTTTCGGGTTTCGGGTTTAGGGTTTAGGGTTTAGGAGGCTCATTAAGCCTTGTTTGGGATTATTACGCCCTTTTTTTGCGAGTTCCTGATGACCTTCGGGCCTCTCCCAGGCTTTCTGACCTAAGGCCAAGAGGCGGGTTTAGGGTTTAGAGTTTAGGGTTTAGGGTTTAGGGTTTAGGGTTTAGGGTTGTGAAACATACCCTGTTTGTGTAGGTTGTAGTCGCACCAAGGTCACACCTCCCTAACCCTTGAATCCTTTGTGTAGTGTTCATACTCCGCGTACCCCTAAGATAGGGAATCCTTCTAATATGTTTCTCACCGTAGGCCTTGAGCTCCAAGCCGCCTTTTAGAGCCGAAAAAGTGCTGTGTAGGAACTGCTCGTTAGAGCTCCCACTCCAAGAGGGTTTAGGGTTTAGGCTTGAGGGTTTAGGGTTTAGGGTTTAGGGTTTAGGGTTTAGGGTTTAGGCTTTAGGGTTTAGGGTTTAGGGTTTAGGGCCCCTGAACTCAAGAGGCTCACATTTAGGAAAATGAAATGGGGGTTGGGCCCAAGGATTTGGATTTGAGATCTGTAGTTTAAGGTTTGGGCTTTTGCGTTTTTTGAGAACCCAAAGCCCTGAACCCCTCAACCCCCCAACGCTTGAAACCCAAACCCTAACCTCCAAGACCCTATACCCCGCAACCCCTCAACCCCAAAACATTAGCCTTAAACCGACCCGATACCCGAAAGCGATACGGAACCCGCAAACAAGGGCGTAATAATCCCAAACAAGGCTTAATGAGCCTCCTAAACCCTAAACCCTAAACCCTAAACCCTAAACCCTAAACCCTAAACCCTAAACCCTAAACCCTAAACCCTAAACCCTAAACCCTAAACCCTATATGGTCCCCTGACACGCCTCTCCCTTCCGCCCCCATTGGTTCCTTCTGAGAGAGCCGGCCTGCAGGGCGAGGTTCGGGAGCAGCAGATCATCTTCAAAGCCCCACACCCCATGTGGCCTGGGCCGACTTAGGGGTTCAGGGTCTTTAGTGTTTTTTTTTTTTTTTTTGGGGGGGGGGGGGGGGGGGGGTTTGAGGGTTTTGGTTTTTTGAGGGTTTTTTGAGGGTTTTTGAGGGTGTTTTTAGGGTTTTGAGGGGCTTGAGGTTTTGGGGTTTGAGGGTTTTCGGGTTTTAGGGTGTCAGGGATTTTGGGTTTTCGGGTTTTAGGGGCTTAGGGTTTTGGGGTTTAGGGCTTTCAGGGTTTTAGGGTTTGCGGGCTTTAGGGCTTAGGGAGCCTCAGCCCGAAACCATGAAGCCCAGGGCTTGCAGGTTTTGCATCGTTTTTTTTTTTTTTTGGGGTGGGGGGGGGGGGTTGCCTTTTGCCGGCTTAGGTTTATACGGGGTTTAGGTGTGTGGGTCTGCGAGTTTAGGGCAGGGCTGGCGGTCTATGGCTATGAGGGTCTGGGCTTCAGGGTCCAGGGTTTTAGGTCTCAGAGTTTAGGGCTCAGGGCTTCGGGTTTAGGGTTTTAGGGTTTAGGGTTTAGGGTTTGTGGGTTTCGTGTTTTGAGGCTTCATTCAGGGTTTCGGGCCTCAGGGTTTTTAAGCTTCTGCCGTGAAATCACAGCAGAATCTTGGTCGATCCAAGGCTGAAGCCTGCGACTTCCGTTGTCTAGGGGTGCGCGGTCAACAGCATTCTGCAATCACGTAGGGGTTGCAGGTTGGGATCTTCCCCCTTAAAGTAGCAGTCCTTAATAGGGATTACGGTAGAAGGTACTTTCATCCTATTAAGGACTGTTAGTATAGAGGAGAACATGCCAAGCTACAGAGGTTACAGGGATTCTAGGGTTTACAGGGGTTGCAGGGGTTGGAGGGGGTAGGAAGCCTCTGATAACTTCCACCCTGCCAGCTGGATACCCGCGGAGCACACCCGAAAAACCTCAACCCTAGACCCATAAACTGTAAGCCCCGAACCCCGCGAGCGTACCCTAAACCTTGGAACCCTAATGAACCCTGATGACGCCCACGCCTGAGCAACGAGGAACCTTGTCAGCACCCACGTCATGGTCGAGCTGCGATCTGCAGGCAGGAAGCCCCAAACCCCAAAACCAAAATCCACGAAAAACGACCGAGTTTAGGGTTGATGGTTCCTTAGCCCGAATTAAACCCTAAACCCTAAACCCCAACACCAGAATCCCCCCCCCCCAAACAAAAAAACAACGAGCCCCCCCTTTTAGGGAGCTCAAAATGCCTAACCTTTCCCGGCTCTTTCAAATCCTGAGTGAACAGTTTCTAGGGTTTAGGGTTTAGGCTTTACGGCTTAGAGGTTAGGGTTTAGGGTTTTGGGTTTAGGGTTTAGGGTTGAATCCGGCCATGCCCTGCAAGCCTAAGGGAACCCTACTTGGAGCTTCATGGTACTTACTAACCAATCATAACTGTACTGAGAACTGTACTTATAACCATATTAGGGCACTTAAGGGGCGTAGAAGTGGGTTGTAAGTGCAGTTATAATTGGCTGATAAGTACCATGAACCTCCAAGTAAAATAGACCCCCAAACAGCAGGATCCCCTTAGAATTAGGACCCCAGTAAGGTACACCTAATATCGTAAACCCCCAGATGATTTATGGGTTTAGGGTTTACGGTTGAGTCCTCGACCCTAAACCCCAAAACCCTAAACTCTGGGCCCCAAGCCTGTCTGAACTCTTTGTATGGTTTTAGGGTTTAGGGTTTGGAGTTTAGGGTTGACGGTTCGTTCCCCCTCAGGATACGTGGAGATCTGCGGTAGCGAGAATGGCGCCGTCTCGACGCTGCGCGAGTACTTCGAGAGCGAGTTTTCCGCGGAGGTCGAAGCAGGATCGAGGGCTAGTACAGGGTTTGGGGCTTCTGGTTTCGGGTTCAGGGCACAGTTTCCCAGAAGCTGCAGCTTGCACATCGAGCAGGTGGTCGTCCGTTGCCAGGGAGCTTCATCGTTGAATGCACCATGGGGGGTTGGCGAGCGTAGCAGCTTCGGCTTGCAGTTGCCAAGCCAAAGTGTGCCGCAGCTGTGCTTGGATGCAGGCGGGAACGCTGAAAATATTATCGGTGCGGCCTGATTCCGAAGATTCCGAGGCTCAAGGAGTGTAATTAGGGCATCTTGGCAGACCGTCCGCGCTCTCCCTCTCTCTCTCTCTTTCTTTATTTCTTTCTTTTTTCTTCACTCTTTCTTTGTTCTTTCTTTCTTTTTTTCCTTCTCTCTCTCTCTCTCTCCTCTCTCTCTCTCCCTCCCCCTCCCCCTCCCCCTGTCTGGGATTTTTCCGCAGGAGCTCCGTAGAAGATGGGCCCGTGATTGCTTCCTGAAGGCTTGTTTTTGCATACTCCCGACGGGCGTTGGCCCCCGAGGATTTTCTCCAGGTAAATCTGCGGCTACCCCCCCCCCCCCCCGGGGCTCCTCCAACGGCTACTCGGGACAGTAGACATACAATATGCACTTCCTTGTCAGATGGCCGCGTGCCAATATAGACTGCCTGTACAGGGCCGGGGCCCGCACACGCGACATACCCCGTTACATAGGGTATGCATCCATGCCCGGGGTTTTGCGACAGACCTGCTTGTTGTCTTGTTTTGCAAGCCCCGTTCATGGCATCCTCCAGTCGTGTATTCGCGTCCCACAGAGGTCTGTATCGAGATGGGCGTTACAGAGGTCTGTAACAGATGTGCGCGTGCGCGGTCCCCGACCACCGGGGGTTCTGGCACACAGCCAGGCCATATCTGACATTCTTAGAAGTGGTGGGTGGGGGAGGTTGCAGCACTACACCGCATAAGGTCATTGTTGGCGGGTACTAGGAATGACTCGAAACCCTAGACCCTATACAGTCAAAGGCTTAACGCGCTGAACCTGCATACCTGAGGTTTTTAAACACTAAACCCTAGGGTTCACGGTTCGGGGTTCAGGGTTGTTTAGGGCTCTCAACAGTAAGATTGTGAGTGAATTATAGCAGGTGTATTATAGTGTCAAGGGTATAGGGGACATATCCTGAGAAACCATTCATGAATCAGGATTGAGATGATGAGGAAAGGGGACTTGCTTTGGGAATTGGGGGACAATCCGATGTTAGGGCTTTTGGGGCGCAAGGGTTCCACGACGAAGGACATGACGAGTTCTGCGACGTGTGCCTCAAGGTCGCTCGCGCACTTGGGTCGGCTATCACTCGTTTGAAATACGAATGACCCCTTACAAACCTCAGAGCCTAAACCTTGGCCCTAAACCCTGAACACCAGTAAGGTCACCACTAGTTGCTGAAGAACCCCCCCAAAAAATGAAAAGGTTGTAAATACCTTTATTTTATAAGGAAGAATACTATTAATTTTGGGAGAGGTTCTAAAGCTAATCTCTATATACCCTTATTACAAGGAGGAGCATTATCATGTTTGGGGGAGGTTCTTAAGCAACTCGTAAGGTCAGCAGCGGCATGTTCAAGGAGCGGGGCCGAAGTGGCGAGAACAACATTGGCCACCTGACCAGCCGCCTGGGCAACCTAATACAGGGTGTCGGAGTAGCTACGAATCATCTTCCCTTAGGGTCCCTTTGTAGTTCTACTCGAATTTCCCCCCCCCCCCCCCCCCCCCCCCCCAAAAAAAAAAAACCTATTCCAATTATTCAGGCCCCTATAGCAAACCGGCCACACCCCATCCCGAGACCTCCTAACAACCCACGAGCCTAAACCCTAAACCCTAAACCCTAAACCCTAAACCCTAAACCCTAAACCCTAGACCCTAAACCCTAAACCCTAAACCCTAAACCCTAAACCCTAAACCCTAAACCCTAAACCCTAAACCCTAAACCCTAAACCCTAAACCCCAGAGCTCAAACCCTGAGGAGTCGGCTTCTGATGGGTTGTGTTGAGTGTGTGCCCTTGCAAAAAGTACACAAGGCAAAAACCTGTGGATCGGCCAGGCGTTTTGGCCAATGCCCCTCTTTCTGGAGGATTTAGGTTTTAGGGTTTAGGGTTTAGGGTTTAGGGTTTAGGGTTTAGGGTTTAGGGTTTTTTCCTGAATTCCACCCACGGAAACCAAACTTCTTTGTACCATCCATCCGCACTCACCTTCATCCCAAAAAGCCCCCCCTTTCGCTCAATTCATATTTCAACTGCTTCGAAGGCTTCAAAGGGCAGATCCGAAACATTCGAAAAAGCAAAATGTTTCAGAAGTTTCCGCTGTTTCAACGTTTCAATGACAAATCCATCGGGGAAACATGACGATCTCAAAATGCCCGAACTACTTGTCTTAAGACTCTAAACAAAGTAGCTTTCCGTGCCTTTGACTCAAACGCTACGCCTGCACGCTTACCTTGCCGAAGCAACCAAGGAAAACCATATTCTATCAGCAATTAAAGAAGAAATCCCTACTTATAACTGTCATGGAACCTTCAAGTAGGGTTTAGGGTTCAGGGTTCAGGGTTCAGGGTTTAGGGTTTAGAATTTAGGGTTGTTTGTACATGGTGCAAGATGTCGCCCGCCGGAGTCAAAATACTCAACAAGCTTGAAAGGGAGCCTAACATAAAACTGAAAGCCCCATAAACCCAAAAATGGGTTGCCATGAGGAGCCGGAACTATGGCAGCTACCATATTTGACATATAGAAGTGACTTCTCCAGATTCTGATGACATCAGCTAAAGTTCCACAACACCGACCCAGGAAGCCTCAACCCCCCTAACCCAACCCCCTAAACCCTAAACCCTAAACCCTAAACCCTAAACCCTAAACCCTAAACCCTAAACCCTAAACCCTAAACCTTAAACCCCCCCCCCCCCCCACGCAGTTTCTCACATCCGTGGGAGCTTCTCAGGTCAAGTCTGCGACGCCATTGTCAACATACTTCCTGGCTTCAGCCTCGTTACCATCAATGGAGGCCTTGGATGGTTCAAGGGCTTTTAGGGTTTAGGGTTTAGGGTTTAGGGTTAGGGTTTAGGGTTTAGGGTTTAGGGTTTAGGGTTTAGGGTTTAGGGTTTAGGGTTTAGGGTTTAGGGTTTAGGGTTTAGGGTTTAGGGTTTAGGGTTTAGGGTTTAGGGTTTAGGGCTAAGGGCTTAGGGCTTAGGGTTTGGGGTTTGGGGTTTGGGGTTTAGGGTTTAGGGTGTTTAGAGAATCCGATACACCATAGCCGAGGGGTACACATGGAATCGTAGTCATAACGTACTACGGCATGGTCCTAGGCGTCCATGGGTTTAGGGCTTAGGCATGCAGTCTCTGATGGCAGGTCTAGGGCGTAGGGTGAAAGGTTTAGGGTCGTGGGTCTAAGGTTGCCACACCCACCACTCAACAACTTCACTTTCTGCGGCGCAGAAAGCAGGTAACTATGGCGATGACGGATCACACCGAGAGCAGCAGAAACTTGACTTGTCTGCAGCCACTGCTTGCTGGATAGAGAGAATTAAGATTAGCAGCCCTAAACCCTAAACCCTAAACCCTAAACCTTAAACCCTAAACTTGGACCCGAAAGGCCTGAGGCCTTCATGAACACGCCCCCGCCCCCAGCTCTACCTGCTCCAAAACCCTAAACCCTAAACCCTAAGCCCGAAACCCGAAACCAAGGATGGTGTTTCGTTGGGACAACCACCCCCTGCGGGAAGCTCCCCACCTTCTGGTGGAGCTGCGAGAGGTGGGCTACATCGAGGCCCCACGGGGGCTTCAAAGTTTCTCTCTCGCCTTAGGGGCTGGGTAGTTTAATATATATATATATATATATGAAAGAGCAACCTTTCGGGTCTATTTAACCTCTCTTCTTTTCTATTTAACTGATAATTATTTAAATAATTTAAATTATTTAAATAATTTAAATAAAAATCACAACCCATTCAATTATTTAAATCAGTCGGGTGATTTAAATAATTTAAATAATTTAATTGAGACCAATTAAACTATTCAAATTATTTAAATTATTTAAGGAGGACGGGGGATTTAAAATAATTTAATTCAGCTCAAGTAAATTAATTAAGTTATTTAAATTATTTAAATGATCTAAATTACTGAAATGCTCCCAAATCCAGCCTCTGGGCCGGAGTCGCCTTAGGCCGAATTTCCGATCATTTAAATTATTTAAATAGTTTAAATAATTTAAGCAATTTAAATAATTTAAATAATTTAAATAGTTTAATTCAGGCCAATTAAATTATTTAAATTATTTAAATTATTTAAAGAGGCCGGGGGATTTAAATAATTTAAATAACTTAATTCAGGCCAATTAAATTCTTTAAATTATTTGAATTATTCAAAGAGGCCGGGGGATTTAAATAATTTAAATAATTTAATTCGGCCCAATTAAACAATTTAAATTATTTAAATTATTTAAATGCTCCCAAATCCAGGCTCTGGGCCGGAGTCGCCTGAGGCCGAATTTCCGACCATTTAAATTATTTGAACAATTTGAATAATTTAAATAATTTGAATAGTTTAAACAATTTAATTCAGGCCAATTAAATTATTTAAATTATTTGAATTATTTGAAGAGGCCGGGGGATGTAAATAATTTAAATAATTTAATTCAGCTCAATTTAATTAATTAAGTTATTTAAATTATTTAAATGATCTAAATTATTGAAATGCTCCCAAATCCAGCCCCGGGCCGGAGTCGCCTGAGGCCGAATTTCCGACCATTTAAATTATTTAAATAATTTAAATAATTTAAGCAATTTAAATTAAATTATTTAGTTCAGGCCAATTAAATTATTTACATTAATTAAATTACTTAAAGAGGCCGGAGGATTTACATAATTTAAATAATTTTTTCAGGCCAATTACATTATTTAATTCGGCCCAGTTAAACTGTTTAAATTCTTCAAATATTTAAATTATTTAAAACATTTAAATTATTTAAATGCTCCCAAACCCAGGCTCTGGGCCGAACCGCCTGAGGCCGAATTTCCGACAATTTAAATTATTTACATAATTTAAGTGATTTAAATAATTTAAATAGTTTAATTCAGGCCAATTAAATTGTTTAAATTATTTAAATTATTTAAAGAGGCCGGGGGATTTAAATAATTTAAATAATTTAATTCGGCCCAATTAAACTACTTAAATTATTCAAATTATTTAAATTATTTAAATTATTTAAATTATTTAAATTATTTAAATTATTTAAATTATTTAAATTATTTAAATTATTTAAATTATTTAAATTATTTAAATTATTTAAATTATTTAAATTATTTAAATTATTTAAATGCTCCCAAATCCAGGCTCTGGGCCGGAGTCGCCTGAGGCCGAATTTCCGACCGTTTACATTTTTTAAATAGTTTAAATAATTTAAATAATTGCAATAATTTAAATAATTTAAATAATATAAATGATTCAACTCAGGCCAATTAAATTAAAATTTATATTATTTAATTTTTTTAAAGTGGCCAGGGGATTTAAATAATTTAAATAATTCAGTTCAGGCCAATTAAATTATTTACATTATTTGAATTATTTAAAGAGGCCGGGGGATTTAAATAATTTAAATAATTTAATTCGGCCCAATTAAACTATTTAAATTATTCAAATTATTTAAATTATTTAAATTATTTAAATGCTCCCGGGGGATTTAAATAATTTGAATAATTTACTTCGGCCCAATTAAATTATTTGAACTATTTACATTATTTAAATTATGTAAACTATTTAAATGCTCACAATTCCAGGCTCTGGGCCGGAGCCGCCTGAGGCCGAATTTCCGATCATTTAAGTTATTTCAATAATTTAAATGATTTAAATATTTTAGGTAATTTAATTCAGGCCAATTAAATTATTTAAATTATTTGAATTATTTAAAGAGGCCGATAATTATTTAAATATTTTATTTCCGCCCATTTAAATTATTTAAATGATTTAAATGATTCAAATTATTTAAATTATTTAAACTATTTAAATTATTTTAAACTATTTAAATTATTTAAATGCTCCCAAATCCAGGCCCTGGGCCGGAGTCGCCTGAGGCCGAAACTCCGACCATTTAAATTATTTAAATAACTTAAAAAATTTAAATAGTTTAATTCAGGCCAATTAAATCATGTAAATTATTTGAATTATTTAAAGAGGTTGGGGGATTTAAGTAATTTAAATAATTTAATTGGCCTGAATTAAATTATTTAAATTTTTTAAATTTCTTACATTATTTACATTATTTAAATTATTTAAATTATTTAAATTATTTAAATTTTTTAAATTTTTTAAATTATTTAAATTATTTAAGTTATTTAAATTATTTAAATTATTTAAATTATTTAAATTATTTAAATTTTTTTTACATTTTTTAAATTTTTTAAATTTTTTAAATTTTTTAAATTATTTAAATTATTTAAATTATTTAAATTATTTAAATTATTTAAATTATTTAAATTATTTAAATGCTCCCAAATCCAGGCTCTGGGCCGGAGTCGCCTGAGGCCGAATTTCCGACCATTAAATTATTTAAATAATTAGAATAATTTATATAATTTAAAAAATTTAAATAATTCAAATAATTTAAATAATTTAATTCAGGCCAAGTAAATTTTTTAAATTTTTCCAATTTTTTAATTTTTTTAAAGAGGCCGGGGGATTTAAATAATTTACATAATTTAATTCAGGCCAATTAAATTATTTAAACTCACTGTGCTTCGGAAGGAGCAAGCACACGCTCAAGATCGATTCTGACTCGGAAGCTTTGCGCGAGGCTTAACATTCTGGTGTTTAAACAGAAAACATAAACTGTTGTTGAATTGAAAGCATCAGTGTCAATCACGCAGAAGCAATTGATAGCATGAAGCTGAACTTTGCGAGAAAGTCATAATCCAGCACCTGTAAACGACTTTGTATCGGTGTGTATTTGACACTCAGGACTGAGGACACCAAGCTACGATCTAAGCCTCGTTGCAAGGCTACCGTGTCCTGATGCAAAGACTAGGCCCGCTGATCTGATTGACGTCCACAACAGCGTCCTCAAGATCGATGCTGACTCCAAAGCTTTGCGCGATGCTTAACATTTTGATGTTAAAACAGAAAACATATAGTGTTGTTGAATTGAAAGCATCAGTGTCAATCACGCAGAAGCAATTGATAGCATGAAGTTGAACTTTGCCAGAAAGTCATAATCCAGCGTCATAATCCAGCACCTGTAAACGACTTGTGGTGGAGTTCACGCTCGTCACTCGAGACGGGTCACCTGTCATCATCAAGGAGCGACGCATTGTTTGCGATGTCACACAGCCCATCCTGTCTCTCGGCCGCTTGGTGAAGCTTGGTTGGTTTCCATGCAAAGATTATGATGGGGAGATGTGGCTTTCGCATGCTTTGCAAGGCTACCGTGTCCTGATGCAAAGACTAGGCCCGCTGATTTGATTGACGTCCACAACAGCATCCTCAGTGATGGCGAGTCGCTTGACCGATTTAGAATTATATATATATATATATATATATACAGATAGATAGATATATATATATAAATATGGCAACTGTTACTATCTATCAGAACAGGACTAGAAACACTAGTCCACGGGCAACTACAGTGTCATGATGTGCGCGAAACAACAACAATATATATTCATACTCCGCACGCTTCAACTAATGCAATGAGCATAGAAGCAGGTGCGGTACCGTGTCTGCCGACAGACCTGAACCAGGCGACTTCACGTCCGGTGCTTAAGTAAATACAGTCAACTCTGCTTGCGTGAAGTGCGCAACTGTAGTGCTTCCGCGACTCGCGTTCCTTGCACAGAACAGTGCAAAGCAGTTAT
>CAJNDS010001757.1:677500-757881 GCA_905221605.1 Symbiodinium natans
GACCCTTCTACTCTTCAAAAAGGGTCCCAGGGTCCAAGGTACAACCCCCCAGATGTAAGCCCCTAGAATAGACCCCTCTATGGGCCCCTACAACTAGGATGCCCAGTAGTACCCTTATTCCCTTTTTTGGGGGTTAGGTTCCCTTATAAGCCCCTTTAAGCAAAAAAGTGTACCCTTTTTGAGCCTAGGTTACTGCGCAGCCTAGTCTATGGGCCCCTATAAAGGGGGAACTTTCGCCATGCTCGGACAGGAGCCGTTCTGCGACATCAAGCTCGCCTGGTCTGCGAAGGCCCGACTCCAGGGCTGTATGGGTTTAGGGTTTAGGGTTTAGGGTTTAGGGTTTCGGGTTTCGGGTTTAGGGTTTAGGGTTTATAAGGGCGCATAAGGGTTTATAAGGGTGTATAGGGGCTTATAAGGCTTGCAAGGGTTTATAAGGGCTTGGCTTATAAGGGCTGAGAAGGGCTTATGAGGGTTCATAAGGGTTTAGGAGGGTGCCAAGTGCTCCAGGGTTTAGGGTTTGATGGTTGAAGTGTTTAGGCTAATTAAGGGCTTAGGCTCTGAGGTTCGAGACTTCATGAAAGGAGGCAGGAACAACACCGGAGCGTGATTGAAACCGCATCCGGCTGATTGCGCTGTTACTAAACCCCCCCAACCCCGGACTCCTAAATCCGACCCCCTCCCAAAGACAAAACTCGCGCACACCACCACAGAACATGGAGGTTGAGGCTTTCGTGTTGCGGGTTCAGGGCCAAGTTTACTGGGGCTGATTGGTCAACATGGGAAGCTCCCTTGGCCTACTCTCTTGTCTAACCCTATGAAACCCATGGAAGTTTAGATTTCTATAGGGCCCCAAGCCCATCCCAGTTTGAACCCTAGACCCCAAACCCCAAACCCCAAACCCTCAACCCCAAAACCCTACACCCTAAACCCGAAACCCTAAACCCTGAACCCTAAGATTTGAGGGCCTTCTAGGACATGATGTGGGCCTCCGCGGACCTGACGAGCTTCTTCCACGGCCTGGGCTGGCAGATGCAGGCGCGCCTGCCACCCGAGGGCCGGTGGCTTAGGGGTTTCAGGGGGTTTAGGGTTTGGGGTTTAGGGTTTAGGGTTTAGGGTTTAGGGTTTAGGGTATAGGGTTTAGGGTTTGGGGTTTGGGGTTTAGGGTTTAGGGTTTAGGGTCTTAGGGGCTTCAGGGGTTTAGGAGTTTAAGGGTTTTGGGGGTTTTAAGGGTTCTTTTAAGAGGATGTTGACGGTTTTTAAGGGGTTTTTGTCAAGGATTTTGTAAGGGGCTGTTAAGGGTCTTTAAGGGTTGCTACGGGTTGCTAAGGGTTTCAGGGTTTAGGGTTACGGGTTCAGGTCCTTGAGCAAGACTTGTCGGCAAGTTGAGGCCAAGCCGAGGAAGCTACACGCAGTCTCAACCTCTCGGGTATCCCGAAACCTTGAACCCAAACCCCTAAGCCCCCCGGCCCAAACCCAAAGATCCTTAACACATGTCTTTCCCCTAAACCCTAAACCCTGAACCCTGAACCCTAAACCCGAAACCCTAAACCCTGAACCCTAAACCCTAAACCCGAGAGGTCTGCTCCCAGGGAACCGTGGTGACCAAGCGGGGGAAGTCTGAGAGCCGGGAGCAGCAGATTCTCTTTCGGCCAGGACGGCGTTTTGGGGGTTTAGGGGTTTAGGGTCCAGGGTTTAGGGTTTAGCCTTTTGGGGGTGGGGGGGGGGGAGTTTAGGCATTTCGGGCTTTGTAGGGTTTTGTTGGGTTTTTTTTCAGGATTTTTGGGCGTTAGGGGTTTTTGGGGATTCTAAGGGTCTGTGGGCTTTTCGGGTTTTTCCAGGGCGTTCGGGATTTTATGGCTTTAGGCTTGTAGGCTTCAGGGCTTTAGGGTTTTCGGGCACCTACTAAACGACAGGGCTGAGCCAGGGCCAGGCCCAACAGCGGACACACTTTGGCAGCAGGGTACCCTGCCGAAGCCCTCAAAACCGATTTTCAAGGGACCAAAGGAGGGACCCTTATAAGGGAGCCTCTCATTCCCTACCAAAGAACTCGTAAGTTAGGGCTTCAATGGCTCAGGGCTAGAGTAGCTACATGGTCCCGTAGTATGGCCCTTAACCCCTTTTGTGCCTCTTATATACCCAAGGGCCCATACTTCACCCCAAACCCTAAACCCAAAACCCTACCGAAGCCCATAACCCCCTTTAGGGGGTGGGGGTGGGAGAGTTGACAGCCTCAAACCTAAACCCTAACACCCTAACACCCTAACACCCTAACACCCTAACACCCTAACACCCTAACACCCTAACACCCTAACACCCTAACACCCTAGCACCCTAGCACCCTAGCACCCTAAGAGACCCTAGCACCCTAACACCCTAAGACCCTAAGACCCTAAGACCTAACACACCTAACACCCTAACACCCTAAGGCCCTAACACCCTAACACCCTAAAACCCTAACACCCCCGGCTCTGATTCCGAGAGCAGGATCCTCGCGTGAGGGCGCCGTGGAGCCCCACCTCTTCTTGGAGCTCTTTACCGGTGAAGGCCTGTGAGGGTTTAGGGTTCTTGGGTAGTTAAGAGTAGGTTTTCAGGAAGGCGACCCGAAATTAGAGACCTTGATTCGATGGGGGTCGTTAGGGGTTTAGCTGTTTAGGGTTTGTGTCGTTTCGGGGTTGGGGGCTTGGGGTTCAGGGCAGGGGTCTGGGGCTTGTGAGGTCGAGGAGGTTAAGGTTTTGGGGTTTCCAAACAACAGTTCAGGGTTTAGAGTTTAGGGTTTAGGGTTTAGGGTCCTTATAGTGGAGGCCCCCCCCAGCCCAACACTCACAAGGGCTTGTGGTTTCGGCTGCTGCCGCGGCTGGGTCGCCCAGCGTGCCTAGAAGCCGGCAAGTCCTGGCTAAATGCTTTACCTCCTACTCCTACTACTACTACTACTACTACTACTACTACTACTACTACTACTACTACTACTACTACTACTACTACTACTACTACTACTACTACTACTACTACTACTACTACTACTAACTACTACTACTAACTACTACTACTACTACTACTACTACTACTACTACTACTACTACTACTACTACTACTACTACTACTACTACTACTACTACTACTACTACTACTACTACTACTACTACTACTACTACTAATCATCATCATCATCATCATCATCATCATCATCATCATCATCATCATCATCATCATCAGAATAGGATTTTAGGGGGTGAATTTCTAGTATCGTTACAAAGGCACCATAAGGGAATACGGTTAGAAATTGTTCCGACCCCCCATATTACCCAGGAAGAACTAAACACAAAGCTCCAAGCGATTCCAAACCAGGTAGGGTTTAGGGTCTAGCGTTGAGCATTTAGGGTTTAGGGTACTGCAGCATCCCATGACTCTGAGGCTCAGAGGAACTGTACTCAAAGCCCGAGGTGACTCAAGCTCCTGGACAGAAAGGGGGGGAGGGGGGGGAGGCTCTTGCTGTTAAGAAGGCCGGGAGGGGCCAATTCCTGTCAAGGAGCTTCAACAAAGGTACCAGAAGACTTAAAGCATTTCGTTTACGGCAGATCTCTATGGTGCACCATGGCAAATGGTAATCTAGAACAAAAAGTGCCTCTGGCTGACAATGTAATGAAGGGGGGGGGGGGGGGGGGGGGGGGGGGGGGGGCTGCCTAAACCTTCGGGACAGTCCCCAAACCCCAAACCCCAAACCCCAAACCCCAAACCCCAAACCCCAAACCCCAAACCCCAAACCCTAAACCCTAAACCCGAAACGCTGTTGAAAAGCCGAAAGGTTAGCTCCTTCAGGGTTTGGGGCTTGGCACGCTAGGGTTTAGGGCCTAGGGTTTAGGGTTTAGGGTTTAGGGTTTAGGGTTTAGGGTTTAGGGTTTAGGGTTTAGGGTTTCGGGTTTCAAGTTGCGGCTTTTGTTTCGGGGCGTAGCTGCTCAGCTCCTACATCCATCCTAACTTCAGTCCCTAACCTAAAGCCTGGACCCCCCATCCTAGAGCCTTAAGGCCTTAGAGTTTAGGGTTTAGGGTTTAGGGTTTCGTGTTCAGGGTTTAGGACTGGGTTTTGAGTTTCTTCCTAGGTGATGGGCTTGGGCTGAGACAGTCAGTTTGGCCCAACGTTCGCTCGTCGCACCAAGGTGCCTGCAAATCAGCAGATCCGCTTCTGCCACTGAGCTACACCTCACAAGTTACTGGGGCCGATGCGGTTAGGATCTTCCAACCCTGAACCCTAACACCTAAACGCTCAACCCTAGCCATGATGTCTCCTTTACTGCCGCCACGCTCCCTGCAGCCCAAAGCCCTGAGGCCAGGAACGCGCCATACCCTAAACCCTAAACCCTAAACCCTAAACCCTAAACCCTAAACCCTAAACCCTAAACCCTAAACCCTAAACCCTAAACCCTAAACCCAAGGCCCTAAGCCCTAAACCCAAAACTCCCTCAACCACCAGCTGAGGCCAAGTGGGAGATTGCTCCACAGCCATCGAGCCCTTGAAGAAGTTTCTCACCAACTACCTGGGCGGCGCCATCGACGGCCAAGATGAGTATGGGAGCTTCAGCCTTTTTTTTTTTTACAATTCAGGGGATTAAAGGAGGCACCCTTATAAGTTATAAGGGACTTTGGGGGTTCTTTAGGGGCCACTTAGGTATACAGGGACTGTATAAGGTATATAAGGGTCATATTCGGGGAATAAGAGTAAGGGTCCCTTCTGGGGGTCCTCCTTCAACCCCTAAATTTAATTGGCCCAGGGGTTTGAAGTTCTAGCCGGCGTGGACGAACCATCACCCTCCAACCCTAAAACCCTCGACCCCCTGAAACCTGAAACCCTTGACCCCCCACGCGCGCCAAGTCCAATGTTGACTTCACATTAGGAATTCCCGCCGCAATTATAAAATCCAGCTGCCAGAACACAATAATGTAGCCCGCCACAATTATAAAATCCAGCCCGGAATATTCTTCTAAAAGTGATCCCCCAGAAGCTCGCAGTAGAGGCTCACTTAGCCCACTGTGGTGGCACCGGGACAGCTAGACCTACCAGGATTTAGGCGGATATTATTGAGGAGGCCCTGGCCGGAGAGATTGATCAATGAAGGGGGGGGGGGGGATTTATTAATGCGAAGTCAACATTAGCCCCTGAACCCTGCACCCGGAACCCGTGTTTTTTTTGATGTTGTGGGTGTTTTTTTGCTGTGGGTGCTTTTTTCGGGGGCCGCCCCGGTGAGTGAGTGACCTGGCGCGTGTCGCCCCCGCACCCGCAGCAAAAAAAAAAAAGCGCGCCCCCGCACCCGCAGCAAAAAAAAAAACGCGCCCCCACCCCGCAGCAAAAAAAAAAACGCGCCCCCCCCTCCCCTCCCCCCCCCCAGGTCATTTGTTTGCAATTTCCTCCCCAATTCCCAAGGCCATCATGCGAGCATTGTGTTTGCAAACGGTGGAGGGAGGGCTGCACCCCGCCCGACCCCCCCCCCCCTCTTTAAAACCGTGCCAGGTCGCTTCTCAGCATATGAATCCTGTCCAAGCCTATCATGCCAGCATTGGGTTTGCAAATAGGGGGTGGGCTGCGCCCCCCCAACCCCCCCGCTTCTTAAAGCCATGCCGCTTGCTTCAAAGCAAATGAATCCTTTCCGAACCCATCATGAGAGCATTCCCCCCCGCTTGAAAGGGGGGGGGGGTGGGGCTGCGCTTTTTAGCCGGGCAAACTTGCTTCAATCATACGAATCCCTTCCAAACCCATGATGATGCGAGCATTGTGTTTGCAAATGGGGGGGGCTGCGCCCCCCCCAACCCCCCCGCTTTTTGTTGCCGGCAAGCCTGCTTCAAAGCTTACGAATCCCTTCCAAACCCATGATGCGAGCATTGTGTTTTCAAATGCGGCGGTCTGCGCGGAATATATGCTTGCTTTCCTACGAGAATTCAGAACTTCTAGTGAAAGCTGAATTTTCCGTTTAAAAATAGAGATATAAACGTCTTCTTAGTAAAGAATCGAGAAAATTGAGCTTGTGTTATGAGACGTGAACAAAAACACATGTTGTCTACGACTCACAGATAGAGATACTGCATGTACACTTATGACAATATAGAGAATTAGCTTCTCATGTATTCCTTTCTCATGTCTTCCTCGTGAAATAAAGAGAAGAAGTCTGAAAATACTGACAAAATAGTTAACTATAGAACAATAGAGGTTTTCGCTATACAATATAGAGAAATTAGTGGTTTCCTATGACAACATAGAGGAAATAGAGGCTTTCATACGAAAATATTGCGAAAATACAAAGTGTTTTCATATTAAAGTGTATGGGCTTCCGGTTAAAATAGGACAAGAGGAACAAAAACACTTTTAATTGCAAGTCACATATTGAGATAACACACAGAATTAGTTTCTCATGTATTCCTCTCTCATGTCTTCCTCATTAAATATAGAGGAAAACTATGGCGATATAGACCAAATAGAGAGAAATACAGGTTTTCGTTCTAAAATATAGAGAAATAGAGGGTTTTCGTATTAAAGTATACAGAAATTAGAGAAGCTAGAGGTTTTCATACGAAATGTAGAGAAAATAGAGGTTTTCATATTCAAATATAGAGAACAAACAGGTTTTCCTTTTAAAAATTAGAGAAAATAGAGGTTTTCATAGTAAAAAGTAGAGAAAACAGCAAAAACGCTCCGCACCCGCAGCCAAAAAAAAAAACGCGCCCCCCACGGCACCCGCAACAAAAAAAAACGCGCCCCCGCACCCGCGGCAAAAAAAAACGCGCCCCCGCACCCGCTGCAAAAAAAACAACGCGCCCCCGCACCCGCAGCTAAAAAAAACAACGCGCCCCGCACCCGCAAAAAAAACACCCGCAGCAAAAAAAAATCACTCTTACCACCCTAAACCCTGAACCCTGAACCCTAAACCCTAAACCCTGAACCCTCAACCCTAAACCCCACGAGGATCATGCGGCTGGTGGTGGATGTCTTTCTCAGCCGCGGGGAACACGACAACAACCTGGGATGTTGGACCATGCGGGTCTGCGACTTCATGGTGGAACCATGGCCCTTCAAGGGTTAGGGTTTAGGGTTTAGGGTGTAGGGTGTAGGGTGTAGGGTGTAGGTTTTAGGGTTTAGGGTTTAGGGTTTAGGGTTTAGTAGGATTCAGGGTTTAGGGTCTAGGGCTTATCGGCTTAGAGCTTTGGGCTAAGGGTCTGAGATTTCATTGGCCTTGATTTGATACAAGACCCCAGGTAGCTACTATCACTATGCCCCCCTGGAATCCGCTGCGCCCACGATACCCATTCTAAATGAAATGTCCCCTCTCTTAGGTTGTTTTTTTTTGTGTTTTGCTTCGGTGGCTTCTGGAGGCTTCGAGTCTACAGGGTTGGGCCGTGTAGGGCCCAGTACAGGCTTGAGTAGATTGAAGATATGGAGTAGCAGAACAGTTCGGGACAAGCCAAGGCGAAACCAGCTTCACCGACGCAGATAGACCTAAACCCCAAACCCCGAAACCTTAAACCTGGAAACCCAACAGCCCCGAAACGACAACAAAAACCCTGTCCCACTAAAAAGCTCAAAAGCTTTGAACAATTAAAAGAACAAAAATAAACATTTTGGCATACCTAGCTAAGGACCGTCTGGGCTGGAGTTTCGTCGTCTGCAACGTGTGCAACCTCGGGGAGGCAGTTCAGGGCTTAGGGCTTAGGGTTCAGGACTTAGGGCTTAGGGTTTAGGGTTTAGGGCTCAGGATTCAGGGTTTAGGGTGCTGTGTTTTCTTAGAGTGAGAGAAGCTGTTTCGCCCTTGAGAGTCTGGAGGCAGGGTTTGGGGATTAGGGTTTACGGTTAACTGGCTTTGGGAGGTTCTGGTGTTTCAGGGAGTTTAGGGCATGTGGTGCAAGCGGCAAGGGTTTGTTTATTCCATTTCAACCTTCTACCGCACAGCTACTCGGAGCTCTTGCCCCCACCGCCCCTCCCGCCCCAACCCCCAGGCCCTGACACCAACACCCCACAAAAAACCCCAAGCCCCAAAGCCTTGAACCTTAAACCCTAAACCCTCTGAAGCCCCTGAACCCCCTGAAGCCCCTAAACCCCCTGAACCCCCTAAACCCCTGAACCCCCGCAACCCCCCTAAACCCCCCAACCCCCTAAACCCCCTACAAGTACGAACCCTAAATCTGTCCCAAGGCTTTAGGGTAGTTACTACCCTTAGACCCCCTAAACCCTAAAGCCTAAGCCCTAAACCACCTCAACCCCCCCAAAACCCTAAACCGTAAACCCTAAACCCTAAACCCTAAACCCTCAACCCTAAACCCTCAACCCTAAACCCCCAACCCCCTAAACCCTGAACTCTAAACCCTAAACCTCCTAACCCCCCAGGCCGGGCGCTGCCGCGAGCAGCAGCTGGTCTTTCGCTACGACGGGCCCCTGAGGCAGCTGCCCGTGGTGCGAACCTTGAACACGGTGCTGGACGAGGCTTCCTAGGGGGTAGGGTTAAGGGGTTTAGGGTTTAGGGTTTTGGGTTTTTGGGTTTTGGGTTTTTGGGGCCGGGGTTGTGGGGTTTTGGGGTTTGGGGGTTTGGGGGTTTTGGGGTTTTGGGGTTTTGGGGGTTTGGGGTTTTTGGGGTTTTGGGGTTTTGGGTTTTTGGGTTTTTGGGGTTTTGGGTTTTTGGGGTTTTGGGGTTTTGGGGTTTTGGGGTTTTGGGGTTTTGGGGTTTTGGGGTTTTGGGGTTTTGGGGTTTTGGGGTTTTGGGGTTTTGACGTTTTGGGGTTTTGAGGTTTTGGGGTTTTGGGGTTCCTGGGGTTCTGGGGTTCTGGAGTTTTGGGGTTCCTGGGGTTCCTGGGGTTCTGGGGGTTTTGGGGTTCTTGGGGTTCTTGGGATTCTTGGGGTTTTGGGGTTCTTGGGCTTTTGGGGTTTTGGGGTTTGGGTTTTTTTGGGCTTTAGGCCTTCAGGCAAACCCCAAACCCTGAACCCTGAGACTTACGCGTTGATGTCTCTGCAGAGGCAGCCTTCCACGGGCTCTCTCTGCCGCCCTACTGGCTTAACGAAGAGGTGCCACTCGTCTGCTGAGCCGGAAACCTTAAAAACCCTAAATCCCAAACCCTAGAGCCAAGTTTACGCTTTAGGGATGCAAGCTCAGAGTTTAGGGCTGAACCGGAAAAGCCTAAACCCTAAACCCGCAACCCTAAACCCTAAAGCCAAGCTGATGCTTTAAGGACGTGTAGAGCTTAGGGGTCAGGGTTTAGAGCTTAGGGTTCAGGGCAACCCTTGGAGCCTAAACGTCAGCCCCAAACCATGCACCAACATCAATACCCTAAGGCCCTAACCCATGAACCTGACACCCTCACCAAGCTCCGTGAACTCTAAACCATGAAGCTCAAACTCTACCAAACTTGGGCCTGAAAAGCCATCGACCTTAAATGTTCATAGGTTCAGTGACCTATGTCCTGAATGACTAGAGCTAGCCATGACTCTTCAAGTAGAACCTAAGCCTTTCTGCCTAGTTGGATATTATGATGAAGGGCGGTTGTGAAGATTATTGCCATAAACCCAAACCATGAAACCCTAAAGGCCCTAAATCCCCAAACCTAAGCCCTAAACCTGTCGAACGAAGGGTTCCTAACCACCTAAACCCTAAACCCTAAGCCCTAAGCCCTAAACCCTAGTATTATTAGAAGAGAGAACAATAATATTCATACAAAGAGAAGTGAATAAGGAACGAAATTAATGCACTCACTTGTTTCCTTCGTTCGTTTCTTTGCAAATTAAAAAAAGAGGAACGAAGTGCATGAACGGTTAATATTAATACTAATGGGCCCTTAAACTATATTTACAATCAATAGGGCCCTTATAATGTAAGCATAAAATAGAATGAAAATAGAAGAAAGTAAAACGAAGACCAAAAGTTGGGTGAATTAGCATATTTCAGTAGCGGCCCCCGTGAATAGATTAATTATATGGCCGCACCTTGAGGCTAATGCATTCTAGTGATGAAAGGCCCTTTTCTTCACGTCTTTCCCCTTCATTTTGATAATAATATTGTACGGGAAGCCATTAATAATAGTACTTTAAGGGGGTCTCTAGGACATATTATTTTGGGTGGTGAAGAGAACCCCAAAGACCCCATTATTGCCACCATTAGCGAACTAACTTGCGAATACTTTTTGCCTGGCTCACAGACCGTCCCGTGTTGCATGATTTTATTACGGGTTCACCTGTCATGTAGTGCGTAAACCGCTCCTTTCATCACAATATGATTATAATGCACGCGCATGCCAACAAGATAATAGAACGCGTGCTACCTTAATAAAATAATAAAATGCCGCACACCCGTGTTAATTTCAAGATCAAATTGTGCGTTCTTATTACACGGGCGCAGCATGAAAACCAAACGCATAAATTGTGCGCACTTTTAATCAATAAAATCGTGAGTGAGAAGATGAAATGGAAATAGAATGCATGAGGCCCTTTTTGCCCACTTAATGGATTGGTTTATAGAAGAGCTCCTGTAACAATATTAAGATACGAACTAAAACTCCCAACCCTAAACCCTGAACCCTAAACCCTAAACCCTAAACCCACAAGTACTTGGGGTCAGTCCCAGGCTGGCGCACAAGAAGAACCGAGCCATCGAGGTGTGCCAGCAGGAGGAGGTGGAGAACCTCCAGGACCCCCGCCCTTCTTCCTAAACCCTGGGTTCGGGGTTTAGGGTTTAGGGTTTAGGGTTTAGGGTTTAGGGTTTAGGGTTTAGGGTTTAGGGTTTAGGGTTTAGGGTTTGGGGTTTAGGGTTTAGGGTTTACGGTTTCGGGTTAGGGTTTAGAGTCTATAGTTTACGGTTTAGGGCCTAGGGTTTTGGGATTTCTTACCCCTGAAGGCCCAAAAGGACCTAGGTTCAGGTTTTGGGGTTTAGGGTTTTGGGATGTAGCGTTGAGGGTTGAGAAGGTTGAGGAGCGAAGGTCTTAGGGGCTTCGGGGTGTTCAGGCTCTTGGCTTCGCCCTTGAAGGGTTTAGGGTTTAGGGTTTAGGGTTTAGGGTTTAGGGTTTAGGGTTTAGGGTTTAGGGTTTAGGGTTTAGGGTTTAGGGTTTAGGGTTTAGGGTTTAGGGTTTAGGGTTTAGGGTTTAGGGCTTAAACCCTAAACCCCCCCCCCACCCCGGTCTTTCCCGAAGCCCTGAACCCTAAACCCTAAACCATTTTTAGGGTGTAGGGCCTGGGGTCAGGGAGTCCAGCAGCTTCAGGGTTCTGAGGCTTCCATGTTGAGGAATCCCCGCGAGGGCGTTCCTGTTCTGCTGATGTTTGCAGAGTCGGGGTCCCCATGTTCGCCATTATAATCATTAGGAGGTACTAAGTTTGGAGCTCCGCCTACCCGAAACTTGGCCCGAAACCTGCTGATTTTGGAGCTCCAAGGGTCCACAAGGTAACGCCCTGAACCCTGAATCCTCTGTGTTGCGGTGGTTTTTTGGAACCTACAACCCTAAACCCTAGAGCCTAAACCGTAAACCCCCATGACTGCTTCTAGGACATCTTCGACGAGACCTTCAAGCGCATCCTGACCCGAGACCGCGTTTACGAGTACCAGGCATGGATTAGGATTGGGGTTCAGGGTTTAATGCTTGGGGCTTAGGGTTTAGGGTTTGGGGCTCAGAATTTAGGGTTCAGAATTTAGGGTTCCGGGTTCCGGGTCTTGGGTTTAGGCTCCGGAGTGTGGGGTTGTTAGGGTTCGGCTTGTCCGGCCTTCAGACCAAACCCCAAGCCCTACACAAGCAAACCCCAAAGAAGCTTTCCAAAACCCTTAGCTGCGACTAGGACCCCTTATGACCCAGTTCTTTGAGCAAAACTGAGAACGAATTCTCTCCCAGATTAGGTTCCCATGAGCGTAGTCAATTCCCCCCCTCCCCCCAAACTCTACCTAAACCCCGTCCTGTTAAAACGAGCAACCTAAGCTGGCCCAGAGGAAAGTCAAGGCCCCTCAGACTAACCTCGAAGCTCGACCCCCACCTCAAACCCTCAAACGCTCAAACCCTCAAACCCTCAAACCCTCAAACCCTCAAACCCAGAATCCTTAAGCAACGCAGGCCGCAACCAGTGAAGAGATGCCCTACCGGCTGGAGGTGGTCCATGCCTTCAGGACAGAGTTTGGGGTTTTGGGGTTTAGGGTTTAGGGTTTGGGGTTTAGGGTTTGGGGCTTGGGGTTTAGGATTTAGTGTCTAGGGTTTGGGGTTTAGGGTTTAGGGTATTTAGGGTTTAGGATGTAGGGCTCAGGGTTTTGGGATGGAGGCTGATAGTGGTCAGAGGACTACTAAACCCAAGTAGTCATGATCAGCATCATCCTCATATGGGGCTTCCCCAATTAGGGTAATAATTAGGGGTCCCCCTAATATACCCCAAATAGCATAATCATTATTCTCGGAACCCCAGACAGAGTACAGTGACAGCGCTGGATAAGAAACCTTCTAAGTTTTGGCGAGGGTACCCTCGATTTCTTAATTATGAAGCCCACTCCATTTCCGGAATTATGGCCTCCACACTTTTGAGGGCACCCTCGATCTCTTAACGAGCTTCTTAATGGGACTCGAGCTGGTAACGTTTGAAATAGTAAGGCGACGCCTTATCCATTAGGCTGATCGCTCAAGTTCTTAAGTGGGGGCTGCCCTCACTTGGGCAATCCGGCCTCTCGATTTCTTAGTTCGAGCCCTCCCCCCCCCCCCCCCCCCGTCAAGGCGTCAAATAAGAAACGCAGCCCCTCAATTTCTTAAAGTTAAGAAATCCAGCCCCTTCAGGTTCTTAAATTTAAGAAAACCAGGGGCTGGATTTCTTGAATTTGAGAAATCCAGCCCCTGGATTTCTTAAATTTAGGAAATGCAGACCCTGGATTTTTTAAATTTACGAAATCCAGCCCCTCGATTTCTTTAAATTTGGGAGGTCCCTACCCCGCGCCGCCCCTTCAAATAAGAAATCCAGCCCTCAATTTCTTAATTTGAGGGGTTTTGGGGTTTTCCCCCCCCCCCCCCCCCCCCCCCACCACCCCCCCCCCCCCCCCCAACCCTCGAACAAGAAATCCGGGTTGTGGCCCACGCGCCCCCCCCCCCCCCCCCCCTCGGGTGGTTTTGCCCCCCACCCCACCAAAATAGGAAATCCAGCCCCTCGAATTTCTTAAATTTAAGAAATCCAGCCCCTCGATTTCTTGAATTTAAGAAATCCAGCCATCAATTTCTCAAATTTAAGAAATCCAGCCCCTCGATGTCTTAAATTGTTTTATGTCTAGAAACTGATGGGCGGTTGCCAAAAACAACCAAACTTAAGAAATTTAGGGCCCAGGATGAGGGTACCCTCGATTTCTTAATTTAGTCTTGCTCTCAATTTTCGCATTTTTTATCCAGGATCCAGCCGCGAGCATGCTCGTTTCTTAATCCAGTGATTTCTTAATCAGTGCTGTCACTGTACCCCTATTTCGGAAATCCCCCAGATTGTGGCAGTCTAGAGCGCTCTCCTTCCTTTTTGCATTCTACCGGGGGGCGGGAGGGGTGAGCGGGGAGGGGGGGGGCCCTAAACCGTAAACCCTGAACGTGCGAGCCCTGAACCCGAACCAGAGCTCCGGAGCCTCCTCAAAGCAACTTCTCTGCAACCCTGCGGACTCCAAATCCCTAAGCCCCGAAATCGTAAGCTCCTTCATCCTAAACCCCCAAACTTTTAAACCTTCTAGGAGCGAGAATGCCGAGCTCTTCCTGAAGTTCGCAGAGCGCCGGGAGGAGTACAAGGGAGGCTGGCCCCTGAAGGCAGGTTTGCGCATTGGGGTTTGGGGTTTAGGGTGCCCCTGCAGGCAGGTCTCGCCCTCTACACCCTACACCCTACACCCTACACCCTACACCCTACACCCTACACCCTACACCCTACACCCTAAACCCTACACCCTACACCCTACACCCTACACCCTAAACCCTAAACCCTAAACCCTGAACCCTAAACCCTAAACCCTAAACCCTAAACCTAAACCCTAAACCCTACCAACCCTTAGCCTCAAAAGGTGCCCTAATACGTCCAAGACCCTCCGGGAAGCAGGCCAAGAGCTCCGGCGCGGGGAGCATGCTCAACGGCCGACTCCTGGAAGGACGCTGCGTAAGGGGTTTAGGGGTTGGGGGGGTTTAGGGCTTAGGGTTTAGGGTTTAGGGCTTAGGGCTTAGGGTTTAGGGTTTTGTCAAGACTCGCATCCCTAAGGTTGTACCCCTTCAGGTTTCCCGGAATATACTCCTAATATGGCCTGTTATTGCCTTAGGGCTCTTTAAAAAAAGGGTCCCCAAACCTAAGGGTACACAGGGGTCCAAGGGAGAGTTCCAGGAGGTTGGGGGGTTTAGGGTGTCGGATTTGGGGCTTAGGGTTTTGAATTTGGGGTTTAGGGTTGGGGTTTGATTCCTTGGCATGTGGCTCACGGGTATGATAGTCGTTGACTCTCTTGTCATCTGCTTCCAAGCTTAAGGTTTTACGCTTTGCGTTTAGGGTGAGTCCTAGGGGAGTTGCTCTCAACGCCGAACCATGGGCCATGGTTCGCAAGAAGGAGAGTCCTACCTGGCGCATGGCACCAACCCGTCGTCAGCCGCACAGCTCAAAACGAAGCATCCACCTACGACACCCGACAACCCGAACCCCCGCCCCTCCCCCACGGCCCTACAAGACCCTACTGTAGGTACCCTAAAGCTTACACGCCCCGAAAGCACCACCCTAAACCCTAGCTTAAACCCTAAAACCCCCCCCCCCCCCCCCCCCCCCCCCGAAATCTCGCTAGAAGCCCGCTCCAAGGCCGCCAATGAACCCTTGCAAACTCTAGCAAATCCTAGAAGTAAGATCACATCCTGAAAGGGGGCCAAGAACCACCATCAGCCCCAGCCCTGCTGGTTCCACATGGAGTTGGGGGTGTACGGTTAGGGTTTAAGATTTGACCCTGTCCTAGACCCTAATCCCTAAGCCGATACCCTGTACCCGAAACCTTTGACCCTAAACCCGAATCCCTCGCCCGAACCCTATCTCTGAAACCCTCAACCCTAAACCCTCAACCCTCAACCCTAGACCCTAAACCCTAGTCCCTAGACCCTAGACCCTAAACCCTAAACCCTAAACCCTAAACCCGACACCCTAAACCCTAAACCCTAAACCCTAAACCCTAAACCCTAAACCCTAAACCCTAAACCCTAAACCCTAAACCCTAAACCCTAAACCCTAAACCCTAAACCCTAAACCCTAAACCCTAAACCCTAAACCCTAAATAAACCCTAAACCCTAAACCCTAAACCCTAAACCCTAAACCCTAAACCCTAAACCCTAAACCCTAAACCCTAAACCCTAAACCCTAAACCTTAGCTCCCCGTATATGTACGACTGCACTCCAAGGCTATGGCCATCCTCAAGGGCGGATTCAAGCTGGACCACGCCGGCAGCGCCACGGGCACGATGTTCGGCAATGGGGCGGCCGGGCTGCAGCTGGTTTAGGGTTTAGGGTCTAGGGTCTGGGGTTTAGGGTTTGGGGTTTGGGGTTTGGGGTTTAGGGTTTTCCCCACATGAGCAACAAAACACATTCTCGCTGCGTGATTCGCTCGCTCGTGCTCTTCGCCCCTTTCGTTCGCTCTACTTTGGGGTTCGGCTACACGGTTCGGCCGCAGGTCATATTTACCACTTCTTCGCGGGTTAGGGTTGAGGGTTGAGGGTTGAGGGTTGAGGGTTGAGGGTTGAGGGTTGAGGGTTTAGGGTTTAGGGTTTAGGGTTTAGGGTTTAGGGTTTAGGGTTTAGGGGGTTAGGCTATCTTTCAGAGCAAGAGAATTGTAGAGAACCTTGGAGATGGTGACATCAGAAAGCCCTTAGGCAAATCTGCGGACTTCTTGTCGCCAGTTTGGAACCCTCAGCCCCAAGTCCTAAACCCTGAACCCTAAACCCTGAATCCTGAACCCTGAACCCTGAACCCTAAACCCTAAACCCTACCCTAAGTCCCAAGGTGTACCTGGCAGAGTGCGTCTCGAAGTCGGACGAGTACGCCCGCGACGACAACGGCGGAACGCCGCCCGGTTTGGGTGGTCGGGGCTCCGCCACGTCAGTTTCTTAGGGTCTGGGTAGTTAACCTTTAAAACTTTTTTGGTTATATATAATCCGTTTAGGGCTTAGGGCTTAGGGCTTAGGGCTTAGGGCTTAGGGTTTAGGGTTTAGGGTTTAGGGTTATATAATCCCTGTTACGAAAAGGCAAACCTTTTTTGGGCTAGGGTATTCATCTTAAGGTGTTGGGAGCTCTGAGGCTTTCAGGGTTTGGGAGGGTAGGGTTTGAGCCCGGAAAACTCAACAAGGGAAGAACAAAAAACCCAGAAAGGCTTCCACCAAGAAGGCCCCAAGAAGGCCCCAAAATAATTGCAAAAGTGTGCAAGAAGGCTTGGAGTTTTTTTCCAAACCTGGGAGACACCAAACGCCTCCCTCCCACCGAAAACAGAGAAACCCAAAAAGGGAGACGAGCAAAAATCTCTGGAGGGCACCACGGTTGGCCCCTTAAAGGCTTCGAAAGTTTAGGGTTTAGGGTTTAGGGTTTAGGGTTTAATTTTGGGCTCTCCTAGAAGGCATCCAAACATTTACGAAAGGTGTCCAAAAAACATCCAGAAAGGCTCCGAAAGCCTCCAAGCACCAGACTCCCGGCGTTGCATCCTCCTCGCAGCCTGGCTCAGTGAGCCGGGCGCCCTAGGGTGTAGAGTTTAGGGCTTAGGGTTGATGCGCATGGCGCATTTGCATTAGCTGGCATCGGGTCTAGGAAGGCTGTGGAAGAGCTGGTAGCTACCGGGGAGCACAAGCAATCCGCCATGTCGCCCAGTGCTCCAGCCTCAGCGTTCTGATTTTAGGGTTCATGTTGGCCCCGCCATAAAACCGCCTGTATGTGTACCCCAGGGAGTTTTGTGGGCCTCTGTGGGATAATCCTTGTAGAATAGGGTAGCAGAAGATTTCAGAACATGCCTGCAGGCTTCCGGGCCTCGCAGTCAAGCTTCGAGGTATTAGGAAGTGTGAGGGGATCGAAGCCCTAGATTGCCCCTGCGCTGCGTGGAGCGTTGCTTGGCAACCCCCAAGCGCTTGTGTGAAAACTGAAGCGATCTTCTCATGCGGCTTGTCCATGAGACATGAAACAGGAGAATGCCACATAATGCTTCAATGATGCGCCGAGGCCTGCACTTCGTCACCTGAGGCCACTTCTGGCGGAAGCGCGATGTGTTCGCCAACAACGGCACCAGACTCGGCTTGAGCGCGCACTTAGCTTGTGCGAGAATTGACGTAGACATGTGTGAGACATGTCTGATTGGATGGCTGAGGCCGCCGATGTGGAGTTGCCAGTCGAGCCCTCAGGATGTTTCCACCCGCGGCTAGGTTTGGGATGATTTGGCGCTAAACGGCTTGCTCTGTTGTATTTGCGTGCGTTTCGCCTTGTTCTCGCACAAACCGGCTTGTCGGCCTTCATACCTTGGTTTGTGGCCTTTTCAGTCGCATTCCTGCGTTTTCGACTTGTTACACTGGGTTTGTACGTTTTCAGTTGATGCCCGTGTCATCCCCTGTCCACGGTGCGTATCTTCAGTTCCGCCCTGGACGTTGTGAGCTGGGGCCACAGGTGTGTGCGCGCGTGAGAGCGTGTGCGTGGGTGTGTGGGTGTGTGCCTGCCCCGTCAGCCTGCGTGGGTGTGTGGGGGGGTGGGTTTTGTGTGTCATTTCGACTGTATGGGGTCCCAGATCTGACCGTGTAGTGGAGCAGAACCTTGCAGCTGAAGAAGACTTCTCCATGAGGTCGATGCTGGCTGGCCGTGGGACTGGGTGGTGGCGTCGGTGCAGTGGGCCAGCTTGCCAGAGGGCAGGTTGAGAATTTTGAATTCAGCTGCGTACTTACTTGCAGTAGAATATGCTTGGTTTGATTGGTATTTGCTTGGTCATGTAGGAGATCGACATGAGGAGCCTGTATGTGGCGGACTAGTGTGGTTTTCATTCTGCCGCTAATACAAATGGGACTTATGGGATCATACGTACTTTGCGGCAGCTCGGGTGAAGGTAGTTACCCAGCGCCGGGATTTATCATGTTCGAATTTGGAACCTCCGCAGGAAAGACCCGGCGCAGGCCCCAGCAAGGCCATAGCAACGCAGAACACCCCGCTGCACCAAAAGCTTACAGAAAACAAGCTCGATGCATTGAAAACGCTTCAACCCTGAATTTTCAGGTTCCTTTTTTCTTTCTCCTCATCACTCCGCACGTCCCACATACACTGCCGCAAGTCCGAGAGAACCCAAGCCCACCAGACCCCAAACTTCACGCAGGCCTCCGGCTTGCTTGAGCCCCTCTGGAGCGGGGAAGGCTTCGGCCCCAGATCATCCTGGATCTGAGTAGACCAGAACATCGGGTTCTCTTGTCTGAAAGTAGGATGTTCCCGTCATCTGAAGTGGTTCTCGGCTTTGGGGCTAGTGAACACTAACAAGAGCTGCTCCCTGCTAAAAGGGCCATCCCACAGCTCTCCAAGACTTTGAGGTTTTAAGGGCTTCTGGGCTTCTGGGTTCTCAGGTTTTCTTATCTACAGCTTGATGCTTCAGTGGTTGATATTCTCATCTCCCCGTGCTAATCTCGGTACAGAGTCGAGATAATTAGGGCAACTGCTGGGTACCATGACTAGGACTGGCAAGTAGCTGCCAATAGCTGCAGAAACTTGAGGGCTTTTGAGCCTCGCGGCTTCGGGCTCCAGAGCTCCGCGGTGGAAGGTTCGGCGGTCGAAGCCAAGCAATAAATTCTCAGCCTTGAGCTCACGAGGTGTGGATGAGGCGACGCTGCGCCGCATCGAGCGGGCCAGAGTCCCAAATTTTGGAGCGGCCCAATGAGCAAGCATGAGCAAGCATGTCTGGGTAATGGTGTTTGCGAGGTTTCCTGCAGAAACTGTGCGTTCCGAGGATGCCGAGCACACCTTCCCTTGGCTCGGACCAGACGAGGAGCAGCTGCTCGGCGAGATCCACGTGAGTGACAAGCTCGACAAAGCCCAGAGGTAGTGTCGGACTAGGAGCGGTCGTTGTACCAACCCAGACATCGCTTGGTCACCCTATAAGGATTGTCAATATTTTCTTGTCCGCTACGCATGTCGGGAACTGAGTGGGAGGTTTAACGCATTCACTGCTACAGTTGAGAAACATTGAGATAGCTAAAACCTTCAGAAGAAAGACGCGCTCATTGCGACTCCTCGAATGATGTGTTGCCCTATGCTGCTCTCTTTGGCGTGCCGAGCCGTTTATGTGATACTCATACTGCTAAGGCTAAGCTTGTTTCCGCAGCCCCCAAAATCTCACGCCCAGCTTCTCAAAGCAACCGCACATGCTGAAACACGAAGAGAAACTGGACTCCCAAACCCAAAATGCTCAGCACGCGCAGAAGGAAATGACGTTTAGCGCCCTTAAACTGGACCCTAGTTTATGGTAACCCTAAAGCCGACCCTTCAAACCGTAAACTCCTGCATGATGTATCTCTTGTCGTCTTCCAGGCCACCGGCCGACAGTGTCATACTGTCAGGTGCACCGAGCTGGGGTTGCCAAAAGGGAGAGCTGCACAACCTCCTTGCAGCATAGATCTACCAGTGATTTTCGTTCATTGCTATTTGAGAATAAGTTGCAGCGGGCCATGAATCGGCTTTGGTTGCGTCGTGCAAGAAGTCCTGCTCTGGTCATGGACAGGTGCAGGCTTGATAAGTTTTGGACCTTGTGCAGTGCCAGGGCATGAACTTCTGCGTCGGCATGCTCCTGACGGTGTCGGAGACAGAGGTCGCTTTAAAACTTAGAATGGGATAACAGGCGTGCCACGCCGTGCATAAAATGTCGAACACTCATCTCAAAGGCTGATCGTTGACTTTCAATGAAATTAGGGATCTTCACGACATGATTACTCTGACGACGCTCAGATAGAACACCTTGTCAGGCACTCTGCAAGAGCTCAATGCCCTTCACTTTCACCAGTCCGCAATCAGGGGAACCCTGCACTGTAAATTTGCAAGCTTATGAGAAGCGATGTTTTCAAAATGCACTGCCCGACTTTACTCACTTGGAACGTAAGAAGGAAAGCCCTCAGTCATTGAACAGGAGGCAATCTTCTCCGACATGGTCCGCCTCATGGAGCATTTGACATGTCTTGACACAGCCTCCGAAACTAATTATGTGCATTGAGCAATTCTTTTGGACTGAGAGGGGGGCTGGTGTCTTGAGGGAGCTCGCGCTGTGCACTTCAGAAGATTTCGCGACAGCCTGACGGGCTTCGTTCTGGGGGTGGGCGTTCTGGTCAGGATCCACACGTAAACACAGATATGCAGTACCCGTATGTGTCTGCGCCTGTATTTCGACCAATCCGCAAATTTGTTTTTACAAGTGCTTGCGTCTGAATGCCCATACAGACCTTGACCCTGCACTACCAGTTCCGGGCTCTCGCAGTGGCGTTGTTGTTCCTGACCTTCGCAAGTCTTACATGCCCTGGTCTCTTGTTTACCGAAATTCCCGCCCCCAGAAAGGCGGACTGTCTCAAACATCCCAGCACTTCCCGTTCCCGAAATGGAGGTCGATAAAATTCGCAGGCACCATCGTCCCAAACACGGGAGCCGCGCTCGGCGCATGTATGAGGACACATGCAACTCTCCGTATCTGGGCCATGGCAACGGTTGATCGTAGTGCCGGAGGATGCGCAAGCGACTCTTTGCTCTCTGTGGGAGGACTTCTGCTTCGCGGACCTGTTCATGCCTCCGTCAGGGCCATTGCGTATACATGGATTTCACCTGGACCTATTCCAGCTTGCACTGTCGCTGCCAAAGGGCAGAGAGCTGATGCCAACACCACAGTCCACGGGACCGTTGAACGTTCTGATGTCCCCTTGCCATACTTCCTGTGTGCACTCAGGTTCCCCTTGTTGGGCTATTTGGAGGAGCAGCTCGGGCTTCCTGGCTGTGTAAAGACGCTAGTCGTGCTGCTTTTAGAGGTGTATCAGCATACTTTCCGAATGACGAAGAAATGACGAAACCTACAGTCTTCAGCGAACGCGGCTGCTGACGGTTGGACGGTATCGCTGTCACCGGCGCCAGGTAGTGGAACCAGCCAGCCTTATGGCAGCAGCTATGGTGTTAATCTGAGGCATCGCTTGAAGTTTTCTTTAGGCTAGGGCTTCGGGCTTCTGTTATAATTCCAAGGCTATAGGGATTGAGGAGTTGGAGCTCCGGAGCTTGTTGGGGGCTGCCAAGATGGCACAATCAAGCATGGGGCTTCGAGGATTTGAGGCGTGCTTAATCCGCGGGTAAATGGTCTATGGAGCTTTTTTTCGCGCCGTTCCCCTGCAGAAATAAAGCACGATCCAAAACAAAAGAGTATGAATATGTATACATACATATATGTATACACATAAAAAAAAATATATATATATATATATATATATGTATATCCCATATACATATATATGTACCTCTCGAAGCTAAGGCTTGGCCTTCAACAGCAGTTTCCGTGAAATGTGAGTTGCCACATGGAAACGTTGACTTTCGTGATAAGGGACGGGGGGGGGGGGGGGGGTGATCCACGCTTTAAATAGGCACTCGGACGCTAATCTTCCCACACAGCGGAGGATGCACGTGTTTGGGGCTGCATTGATGCTCTATAGAGGAGGTTTTAAACTGGCCTGGAGTGCAGCAAGGGATCCGTTCATTCGATGGCAAAATTCGCAAATTCAAATAAGCAACCAGAAGAACGGGATGCGCGGGGAGGACCGTGCGGATGGCGCGTGAAAAGAACAGCAGACACTCAGACACGGCCTCCTTGATTCTGAGCGTCTACGGTCTGAGGGTCTGTTTTTCAGTTTGCGCCCCACTTGCTGGTTCCCCATTCCCTCCCCCGCCCCTCCCACACACTCAGCTCAGAATGGCTGAGAATCTGTCATGGATGCGAATGAGTGTCTGACTGTCTGCAGTGCGGACATGCCCCCACGCGCTCCATCAATCGGTTACTAGAGTTCATACTCCTTTATATGCTTGTATTTTGCTGTCAGCTAAACCCGATTCCAGGAACGTTCACTTCCAGCGTCTGGCATAGAAGTGTACATATACCTTGCCAGCACATGGAAACAGAGGGGCCTTGGGTTTTGGAGTTGATAGCGTGGTAAGCTGTGCAATGTCAAAGTTGTCGGAGCAGATATCGTGTGTGCAGCCTGCTTAAGATTGTAAGTGTGGAGTCACCCAGATTGCGAAGTGGCGGAAGGAAGCAGTCGGATACATCTTCGGCAGCCGTTGCAAATGTGTTTTGGCAAGTGGCCCCTTCAATGAACCTGCAGTCACCGACAATTCAGGCATGCTCTTGACTCCACTAAGGCGCGACCCAGTTTTTGTTTGCCCTTGTTAGCCAGCACCAGAGCCAAGGTATGCGCGTCGGTGGTGGCTGTCCTTCTTCACATTGCTCCCAATCACTGCTGTCATGGGCTCAGCTGATGGATGCATGCTTTGAAGCAGCTCTCCCAACTAGAGCCAGGTTTCTGCAGGTTTGGGTTTACTTTTATACTTGATAGACCCAACACACCATTTGTCCTGGCCTGCAATTGTAAAGGCTAACTTACAATACTCGGAAAGGGTAGAACTTGACCCCTGACACACGGTTTGGGTCTCAAACCTGGGCTATCCTGGCCTCGAACTCCCGATAACAGTCTCACAGGCGCTCATGCTTTACAAGCCCGGCCCTACCAGATCTTGGCAACAGGACCCCCCACCTACGAAGAACTGCCAGTGACACATGCTTGCTTTGGAGCTCGACCCTCGCTCAAACAGTAGGTCGCATGAATCGGTCCGAATTGAACTTGGGTTTGGGTGTAAGGTGAGCCTGGCATGAAAAGGCTAAAAGGCTGCGTATGCTGGCCCTGCGCCATGCAGGGCAGTCGCTTCTTTTCCCGCGACAACCCCAGCGCTGAGGCCAAGCAGCGCTGGGTTGCCATCATGAAGGATGGCTACACGGGCCTCCTCAGTCTGGCATTCCAGATACTGGAGGCGCTACTTTTTCGTTTCTAGAGGGTTAGCGGGCCATCACTTGACGTCAGTATGGTCTCGTGTTTGGCAGTGTAGGGCTGTCACGCAAGCCCGGGTACAATTGAGTCTCTAGGTGAGCTCGGCATCACATGCATGAGTCTGAATCTTATGTCAAAGACGTACACATACATCCTTGCCTGCAAGCACTGGGTCTGGCAGCGCAAGACAGTTGCACGTTGGACTCTTATGCCCCTTTGGAAGGTTGGCCAGCCCATGCTCTTGCGCTGCCACGATGTGGAGGCTCAAGTCGGGCGCGGCACAGGTTCTGCAGTGGAACTCATGAGAGGTTTGCGATGCGACTCATGATGCCTGCTGGGATGGGCCGAACACTGAACCCTGCTTGGTGTAGAGTCAGCTGCAGGTGAGTTGACATTCTGTCGAGTACGGAGCTTGATTGACCCTTAATGCTTTCATGCTCTTCGTCATACGATCTTCGTTATATTCGTATATTATTAAGGTTTTCTATCATTGCCGTATGGAATACCTCGAACACACCTCGGATCCTGTCTCTGCAGCTCATCGAGAGATGTCCTCATCAGGCTAGGTCCTCATTGGGATAGATGCTTGTAGTAAGGCTTGTAGGGCGTGCTGTATCTGTATGTCAGTAGCGACACTCATGATAATGCAAACATCCGCAAAACTTTGGACAAGACCGCACATAAACACGGCGCGCAGATGAACTAAGGCATGGCTCCCACGTGCGTTCCTGTGCTTGAAGCATGGGCAGTCCATGCCGGCTGTTTTGAGACGTTTTCCGAAGCGCCAGGCCATCACGAGGTCCTTCCAGGTCATCGAGCAGGCGCAGCTGTTGACCCTACTCATCCCGAATCCCTCCACGCATTTACACGTTTAAGGGGGCAAAATAAGAACCACGGAGGGCTCCAGAGTCGTGGCGAGAGACAGGTGCGACGAGCAAAGTAGCCAATGGCGACTGCGTAGTGAGGCAAAAAGCCGGGCCTGCGAAAGACTACTTAGCCCAGCGTATCCGCCCAATGAATACCTCGAAGCCTGAAACACCGGGTGCAGGAGTTCCCTTTGGACAAGACGGTGCCTAACACGGGTGCCGCTGCTCAGCGCGCGTCGGCGTCGGGAGGCTCCCCGAGCTCGAGTCGCGAGTGCAGATTCATCCTATTCCCACTGTCTTAGCAATCAATCCCCCCTCCCCCATATTCCCAGATTTTTTCCAGAACATCTACTATAGCCTCCCCGTCGGGTCATTGTTGTTTGCTTGCACGGAAGGGGTTGAAGGGGGTTGGCTCAAGTGTGCGAGAGCGTTTTAGGGGTTGCGCGGGGTGGATCGTTTTGCAGAGGGGCTATATAGGGATTGCATACGACTAGCGTAAGCTTTTTTGGGGTTAATCTAGGGTTCGTGTATGCTGCACGGTGGGTTTAATCCTATCCTTTTCTTCTTGGTGCTAAGCACCCTCCTGCCCCAACCAACCTCAAACCCAGAAGCAGGAAACACAAAAAGCGTTTCCATGGAGTTCCTTTTGCAGCCAGGCCATTTGAATCGAAATGCACTGGTGGATTGGATCCACGAGGCTACCATTATGCGTTTGCCTGGCCACTTTTTGTGAGTGTTCATGAAGACTCCGCAACTCCGAAGCGAATTGACATCAGTTCAGGTGCGACTGACGTAGAGATCGAGCGCGGAGCGGACTTAAGCGACTTGGACGATGACTTCGTGCCGTTTTCGTTTTAGGTGCAGGGGAGGGTTGTGACCACAGTTTGTGGTTGTTGGTTGGGGGGGGTTGTTTGCTGACACCTCCGGGTTGTACAGGCTTAATCAGACCAGGCTGGTTAGGCCACCCAAGTTGCAAATCATCTTCTTAGCTGGGAGAGCTATATGGCTGTGCATCAAGGTCTGGGAGATGACGTGTTGTGAACAACGGAGAGTCTTCCCCCTCGTCCCCCCCTCCCTGCCTCTGAGACCCTAAGTCAGGGACCTAAAGCCTGAGCCATGACCCGTGTGAAGCCAAGCTCTCACATCAGGACGCCGTTTTCGGTCCATGGCCGCAAGGCGCTGGCCCCGCGACTTGCAGCCCTTGTCCCTTGAAGGCTTCAATCGTCGACAATCTTCCATGAAGAAAGCCGTGAATCATGGCAAGTCGTTGCAAAAGAGGGACTATCTTCTTGTCATGGATCGAGACGAAGCTATTTGTGTCGTGGGCTTCTTGAAGATCTCGGACCCGAACGGCCTGAGGCCTGCGGGATTTCACATCTTCCTTCGCAGCTTGCGATGCCGTTCAAAGGAATCGGCAACTAACACTGCGCACTGCTTCCCAACGGCTCGGTAAAATACGAGTGGCTCACCTGCAAGTTCACAATCCTCCAACTCAGACTTTGGGGTCCTTTGGGGTTTAGGGGTTTGGTGACGTGCTCAGCCAGAATGACGTTGCGCGTCTCTGAGGTTTACGCTGCCGGCCTTTGGTTACACGGTGAGGAAGACCCCTTGAAGTACACGTTTAGTAAAGTAGTCTTGGGGCGAGCAAACCGGGCGGCACATTTAGTAAAGCAGCACCCTTTTAGTAAAGTAGTTTTTCGGGTGGGCAAAATGGGCGACACATTTAGGGGGCAAACCGGGCGACACATTTACTAAAGTAGTTGTTGGGCGGACAATTTCGTGAAAAGGAAAGCGGGCGCATTTAGTAAAGTAGCTTTGGGGGAGGGCAAAGCGGACGACACAGTTAGAAAAGTAGTTGCTGGGGCGGGCATACCTGTGGAAGCATCGCAATGCTGGCTCTCGAAGCGTCGTTGTCATTGCCTGTCGAGATTTCAGGACGCCTCCCGTTGCTTCCTGCATTCAGAGACCCCTGCACTGCCATGGCGCCCGTTGAAGCCAAGACCTCGGCCATGAGGGTGCGGGTCTGGAGATTTGGAGATGCGAGAGGTTTGGAGAAATGCATTCCCGTGCTCAAGGTTTAGAGACTTTAGGGCTTGAGAGCTTATTAAGTTTAGGGGACCACCCTGAAGCCTGCACGCATCTGCACGCCCGAAAGCCCTATAACAGCGGTAACCTGTCTGCAAAAGCCCTACAAACCGGCCGTCTCAAGTTTCGGGCATTAACAGCGCCTCTTGCCATCCATTTCCAGCCACTGCCACCCACCACCGCGGCATGACCACGGAAGTCCTGCTGCAGAGAAAAACGGCGTCCGGCACAAGGGGCAAAACTGCAGCACAACTCTAGTGAGAAAACCGGGAGGGGTGGGGGGCGCAAGAAAGAAACACCCAAGGCAGCAAAGGAATTTCTGCCTGGCCTGAGTCCGCGGCTCAGTGTGACGCAAAGTGATCGCAGCAAGGGCAGGGTGGGTGCTCGTGCATGCTCTGCCCAACCGCACCAACGTACCAACATCCCAATCATTTGGGCCCATGATTGGGACAAGAACCCAACCGCACCAACGTACCAACGTCCCAATCATTTCGGCCCATGATTGGGACATAACCCCAACCGCACCAAGGCACCAACGTCCCAATCATTTCGGCCCATGATTGGGACATAGCATGAACCAATGAAGAAGCGATGTACCAATGTACCAATGTACCAATGTACCAATGTACCAATGTACCAATGTACCAATGTACCAATGTACCAACGTACCAATGTACCAATGTACCAACGTACCAATGTACCAATGTACCAATGTACCAATCATTTCGGCCCATGATTGGTGCGCAAGATGAACCAATGTACCAATGTACCAATCGTTTCGGCCCATGATTGGTACATAGCATGAACCAAAGTACCAATGTACCAATCATTTCGGCCCATGATTGGTACATAGGATGTTTGTACCAATCGTGGGCCGCAATCATTGGTACATTGGTACATTGGGTTATGGGTCGTCCTTTGTTCCAATCATGGGCCGAAATCATTGGTACATTGGTACATTGCTACATTGGGTCATGGGTCGTCCTTTGTACCAACCATGGGCCGAAAACATTGGTACATTTGTACATTGGTTCATTGGTTCTTTGGTTCCATCTATGCCACGCAGCATACGATGCATCGAAAACATCTCGGCCAAAGCCCTGAATCAGGGACCCGCTGCGGCGAAGTCGGGCTAAGCTCGCGATCTCGCAAAGTTTCCGAGTATTTGAGGGGCGCCTGTGGGTTTTTCGAAGCCTTTCTGTGTAGCGCCAGCAAATTTAGAATGATGGGTTGCCAAAAAAGGGCCTAGAGGTTTAAGCAAATTGACCATCTGGCCTTATCTGGCCTTGGAAGATAGGATCAGTTTATTTAATCTCGGTTTGTGGTGTTTTTTTTGAACGGTGCCTTGCACGGTGCCAGTTTGTTTAAGCCAAGATTTGCAATTCACAATGCTATAAACCCTAAACCCTAAACCCTAAACCCTAAACCCTAAACCCTAAACCCTAAACCCTAAACCCTAAACCCTAAGCCCTAAGCCCTAAACCCTAAACCTTTGGTTTGTTCAGCCGCCTGACTTCTAGTGCAACCTTCACGCTCTAGCAACGGCCTAAAAGCCCTCAAGCCTAAACCTTAAACCCTAAACCCTAAACCCTAAACAGGGCTTCAGACCCCCCAAGGATGGTAAAGTGGTTCAGGCTTTAGGGTTTTAGGGGCGCCAGCCTTCACTTCACTCCTTACTCGTCTGTTCAGAAACGACCGAAAACGGAACGTTTTAGGGTTTCGGGCTGAGAGCTTACTTGCCAGGGAGCTGCTGATGCTCGAAAGAAGCGGGCTTCGGGCTTAAAGTTTGAGGCTTCGCTGGGCGTTTTGCGCCCCTCAAACCCTAAACCCTAAACCCTAAACCCTAAACCCTAAACCCTAAACCCTAAACCCCTGCAGCCGAGGTTCCCAGGGCTAATGGCCATGCTCGTTTGCCGGTGTTTGGTTGGCGAGCCTTACGTCGTCCACGACCCCGGTGATGCCCCTTGCTTAGGGTTTGGGGTTTAGGGTTTAGTGTTTAGGGTCACGGTGGGTTTAGGGCCGTGTCAGGTTTGGAATTTTGCGGCTTCGGTGGGGCTTAGCTTAGGGTTTACCTGGAACTTTTGCCGAAAATATGTCAGCAATGCAGGGCACACCCCCCCCTAAAACCTTACCCTAAACCCTAAACCTCAAGGGTTTAGGGGTTCGGGTTTGTGGGCGCCTGACTGCGGGACGCCCTAAACCCCAGACCCTAAACCCTTAACCCTAGACCCTAAACCCTCAACCCTAAACCCTAAGCCTGCCTTGAGAAGCATTCTGAAGCTGCAGTGGGTCAAGGGACTTTAGGGGCGCCAGGGTTTTAGGGTTTAGGGTTTAGGGTTTAGGGCACAGGGTGTAGGGTTTCGGCGGTTTAGGGCCACAACTCACTGCACGGAGCCTGCCCTCGAACTCTTCCAGGGGAAGCGCTAAACCCGGTCAACTCTGAACTCTCAACCCGAACCCTAAACCATCCCCTCAGAGGCGGTCACCGAAGCCAAAGCACTGGGCATGGACTGCGTGGTGGGCGACCGTGAGTCCAAGGTACCGAGGGGGCGGAGGTTTCGGGGGTTTAGGGTTTAGGGCTTAGGGTTTACAATTTAGGGTTCAGGGTTCAGGGTTCAGGGTTCAGCGTTTAGGTTTAGTTGGGGGGGAAGGTCGGGGGCGGGGGGGGGGGTAGGGGAGGTTTAGAGCTGTGGATTGTGAGGGTAGGGTTGCGGCCCTTCGGAGGTTTAGGGGGTTTTCGGGTATAAGGCTTCGGGTTAGGGTTCAGAGTTGACCGGGTTTAGGGTTTATTTAGGGGCTCTAGGCCCTGGGCGCAAGGGTAGTTACGGGGCGCCAAATTGCCAAAGGGGCAGATGGTTTTAGTTAAAGGCGCAGCATATTCAAAACCCTAAGCCCTGAACCCTCTAACCTATTTAGGACCCAACACCCCCAGAGCCCTAGGCTGTCGGACTCCGTAACCTGAATTAAGTACTTGTAGTCCTACTGATTTAATGGCTACCGCCAGTGCCGCCGACCCCACCCATGGTTTAGGCTTTAGGGTTACTAAACCTTTCAACCCAAAAACCCAAAAAAAACTAAAACCCTAAAGCCCTAAAACCCTGCCCCATCGAGCTGGACATCGCCATGAGGACTGACGGGGGGAATGGGAATGGGGGGAGGGTTAAGGCAGTTCATGTGTCATATCTGATGTGTTTCTAGGCGGCGCCGTCTCCTTGGTTGGAGAACAACGTCAACACCCCATCTCGTTCTCTGTTCCAAGACTTCTATCTATTGACTTGTAGTGGTATGGTAGCGAACTTTCGAGGCCGCGCAATTCGACGTGGCCCCAGCCGCTCCTTGCACTTTCAGTTCCTTGATTCTTTCTTGCTGCATGGAGTGCTGGTTTTAAGGACCAGCTGCAGGTTTTCTGCCAGGACTGTGAGTGTCGTTCCCTAATTGAGGGCCTTTATGTTTGCTTTTTCTTGCCGCTTCAGGAGCCCGACTGCCCACTCGAACTCCAGGGCATGGTCGTACCTGCCTCGTTTATATTGTTGCTCTTGCTTTAATGTTGCTCTTGCTTTAGTGCTTCGCTTTCGCACATGATGTTTTTAAGGAAGTGCCAAGTGGCAGTGGCGATGCAGCTGTCTTTCGGATTTCAAGTAACAATATTTTTTGACGGGGGTGAGGAGGGGGAGGACGGGGGGTGACTGGAGGGGGTGGGAAGCGAGTGGTCATTTTAGGTCATGGTGCCCCAGGACGATGTCCGGACCCTGCTTTGCTGTGCTGGAGTTGGTGGTGATAAGGGGCTGGTAGATGCATTTGGGTCTGCGGAGAAAGAATGACGCGGAAAGAGAGTTCTGCAAGAACCTCTTTATGGATGCGGAGGCGGAGATGGAGGAGGTGGGGCTGCAGGCTGTGTGATTGGTTTGCTCACATGAGCTGTTGTTTGTTTTTTGTTTAGGACATCCCGTCGGGCGAACCTGTGCGCATGAGGCGAGGTTTGTCCACCTTTGCTTTTTTTAGGCTTGTTAGGGGGGGGGGGGGGGGGAGGCACGTCCGCCGTGTCAACTAGATCGACCATCTGCCTTGCGGAGACTGTCCGCCAGTGGCGTCTCATGAAAGGCGGACAGTTGTGTTTTTGTTTTTGGTGTGGTGTGGTTGTTCTTTTCCGACTCGTTATGCCCCTTCTTGACCAGGCCACTACTTGCGGAGCGCGGACTGTCAGAACCGCCAACCCCGCACCATTTGAAGTGCTTACCACAGCATTTTTGCATTTGTTTCACTCTTTTTCCGTGAGCCATTTGAACAGTTTTCCAATCTGACAAGGCTGCCTTGAGTGGCGCCGTTTAAAGCTGGCTTAGTGTATAACCCTAAACCCTAAAGCCTAAACCCTAAACCCTGAACCCTGAACCTTAAACCCTAAACTTGTTTCACTTTTTCTGCACTGTATGCACGTTGGCCAAAAAGAAATCTCTTTTTTAATGAAGTTCTTCCGAAGTGAGAAGCTCCATCCCCAAAGTACTGTGCTACATTGTTTAGGTCCTTCTCGTATGCTATATTTTGTTTTCCTGAGGTTTGCATGGGATTTGTTGTTTTAGATCTTCCATGTGGGTTTGGAGTTTCTCATCTCGGAAGAACTTCTGGCGGGGCGCGGCCTTTTGAAGGAGTTCACGAATTTAGTGTTTAATGGCAAAAGTAAAATCATACTTAAATCGTGAACTCCTTATTAGGTGAGCCGAGGGGGGAGTTACGCGGGCGGGACTTCGTCCCCGGATGCCGCTTTGTAACTCCTCTCTCGGAGGGTTCCGTTTTTTTGACCATGCCCAAGTCCCTTTTAGTGTTGCGTATATGTAGGTGAAGTAGGTATCGTGTTAGTTTGTGTGAATTCGATGGTTGAAGATTAGGGAAGAGGTTCATTTGAGATCCACTTTCACGGGCCTAGCCCCTTTGCTCATCTTTTTCGTATGTATTGTTCATCTCGTCGTAGCTCATGGGCACGTGCACTTTCAGTCATTGGTCAGTTTAGATGAGCAAATGGGGTCGTTGACTACTGCGGGTCTGGCCCTTAAATTAGCCCCCCTGGGCTGTAGTGTGTTTAATTGTTTTTTAAAGCTGCTTTCTTTAGTGCCGTAACCTGTTTTGCAATTTTATAAGGCTGCCCTTTGAGCGCATTTTCTCCGCACGCGTGTTCAAAAAAAAGGGAGGGAGCGTCGGGCGAGCGTGATTGGTTTTCTGTTGGTGGGTGTGAGAGAGGGAGGGAAACAGAGGGAGGGAGGGAGGGAGAGAGAGAGAGAGAGAGAGAGAGAGAGAGAGAGAGAGAGAGAGAGAGAGAGAGAGAGACACCACATCCACTGTTTCTCGCCCTGAGAGCGTGATGCAGGCAGTTGTGGGGCTCGGGCTGGGGCTGGGGTTGGGGCTGGGGCTGGGGCTGGGGATCCGGCTATATTTGGGGGGTTGGGGTGGGGTGGGAGAGGCCTTCAGACGGGGGTCGTGGTTTGGGACGCCGCAACAGCTCGAGAGGGACCTGACTGTCCCGGAACGTGTTTTTGCTTCCCCGGAAACAAAAACACGGGCCATAGTCGGGAGAGCTGTCTGGGATACCGGTAGATTTTAATGAGGCTTGAAAGGGCTTGAAACAAAGCTTTAAGGCGCAGACCTCTTAGATTAGAGGGTCTTGCAGGCTGTGCTGGCCCCTCTTACAGGGTCTTGGAGGCTGTGTCGGCGCCTTTTAGAGGGTCTTGGGGGTCTTGGAGGCTATGTTGGCCTTTTTAGAGGCCCTCTTAGAGGGCCTTGGAAGCTATGTTGGCCTGTCTTAGAGCTTGGAGGCTATGTTGGTCTCTACCTGCAGGGTCTTGGAGGCTATGTTGGTCTGTTGGGGGAGCCCCTAAAACACTTCGTCTCCTGATAAGGAGTTCAGGGTAAGAGGTGAGGCAAGCGGTAGGGGAGAGGGGGCGAGCGCTTGAAACACTTCGTTTCCAGGTATGGGGTTCAGGGTAGGGAGTAAGGTACAGGGGAAGGGCGGGGGGAACGGGCACTGGGGGGGGAGCGGACAACGATGGGTCTTCACTGACGCTGCCCCCGCTCCAGCTGGGGTCGGCGGATAATTAACCATGACCCTTCAAGTATTCCTGAACCCTGAACCCTAAACCCTAATCACCCCAAGCCACAATCCCAGAGCTCCTGCAAAAGGGTCTTCTCATGGCCATAGTCAAAGCTAGTCATTATCATTGCTGCCGCGCTGTCGTGCCAACATGTTCGACATTGTTTGGATTGGTTTACAAGCTCACCAGTATCACTATAGCTGTCACGTCTGCTGAAAACCCGAGACCCTAAACCCTAAACCGTAGTCCTAATTCCCACCAAAGGTGGGCACCTATCGAGAGTTCATCTTCTTCGACGAGCGCCAGGCGCACAAGGGGTGGGTTTAGGGTTTGGTACTTTGCGAGGCTGTGCAGGTGTCGGACTGCAGTTAGGGGTTTGGTGCTCAGACCACAAGAACTCCTAAGTCCTTCAACCCTAAACCCTAGACCCTAAACCCTAAACCCTAAACTCTAAAGCCTGAAGCCTAAATAAATCCTAAACCCTAAACCCTAAACCCTAAACCCTAAACCCTAAACCCTAAACCCTAAACCCTAAACCCTAAACCCTAAACCCTAAACCCTAAACCCTAAACCCTAAACCCTAAACCCTAAACCCTAAACCCTAAACCCTTGGCTTGCAGTAGCAGCCCTTAGGGGGCGTGTTGCAGGTTTCCTCAGGATCTGAGGGTTTCGGGTTTAGAGGCACCTGGCACATATGCCCCTTAGGCCCGGAGCCCCTACAAGCCTACTCGAAAAGAGAGCATAAGAGCCGTGTGCATGGTCTAGGGTTTAGGGTCTTAAGGTTTAGGGCTTAGGGTTTAGGGTCTGGGGTTTAGGGTTTAGGGTTTCGGGTTTAGGGTTTAGGGTTTAGGGTTTAGGGTTAGGGTTAGGGTTTAGGGTTACGGGTTTTAGGGTGGGTGGTACACGTAGTTGAGGATGCTTCCCTGCAGGTCTACCCGGAGTTCGCTGTCATCTACCGCCGACAGTATGAAGTGAGCAAGGTTCCATCGCACCTTGTCTGGCTCTTTTCTGGGGGCATGTCAGTTTTCGACATGTACCTAAGCCCAAGCCACCCCCCCCTTCGGGAAAAAACAAAAGCAATAATAAACACATAAAAAACAGCAAATGGAAGATAACCAAGATCAACGAATGAACACGTGAAAGACATTAGATTCGATAAGTACATGGAGAAGCAACCACATAAGTCAAGTTTGATGCTTCGGTTCTGTCTGCTACGCTCCAAGGCAGCTGTGGTGTGTGTACGTCGGTGTGCGTCCCATATATGGCAGTTCTCTAAATAGTGCTGTCCTCACTGTAACGCTGCGGATGATAACAGGAACACACGTACAGAGATCCTAAACCCTAAGCCCCCGAAACCCTAACCCTAAACCCGCAACCCAGACAGTCCTTGGTTCGGGATCTTGGACCTCAGCGTGTGCTCGTAGGGTTTAGGGTTTAGGGTTTAGGGTTTAGGGTTTAGGGTTTAGGGTTTAGGGTTTAGGGTTTAGGGTTTAGGTTTAGGGTTTGGGGTCTATGGTTGAGAGTTTAGGGAGAGTTTCAGGGCTTAAAAAGCGTGGGCTGAGGCTGATGCGCAAGAAGACCTCTGGAACGACTGGCCGCAACTGGCAGGTTCAGTTGGACAAAGGCCGGCGGTGGCGCTGATCCCTAAACCCGAAACCCTGAAAGTATCCACCTACACTATCAACGCTACCCCCCCTGGTAGGGGCCTAAGTGCACCTTCATGAGGTCATTGATAAGGGCCTCAGCGCGCCTGAATGAGGTCATTTGGGTACCTTGAAGGGCACTTGGGGTTCTCGGCCCTAAACCAAGAACCCTAAACCCCAAACCCTAAACCTAAACACCCTGAGCCCTGAACTTCCTCGAATGGGTTTAGGGTTTAGGGTTTAGGGTTTAGGGTTTAGGGTTTAGGGTTTAGGGTTTAGGGTTTAGGGTTTAGGGTTTAGGGTTTAGGGTTTAGGGTTTAGGGTTTAGGGTTTAGGGTTTAGGGTTTAGGGTTTAGGGTTTAGGGTTTGGGGAGAGTTTCAGGGCTTGGGGCTTAGGACTCGAAGCCCTGAACTCCTAAACCCTGAGCCCTTCCGACGCACGATATTGTATGTATATGTATGCATACAGGTGTGTGCGTGTGTGCGCGTCTAATTTACACACAGACACAAACACACAAATATCTATATGTATGTATATATATAGTACATCCCCAATGCAGCATGTATTTATTCCAATGTAATATTACAGTATATCAGGCTATGATATGCAGTACAATATTCCGGAATGCAATATGGGATAGAAATACATCATTTAATTCGGAAGTACCCCGTCCTTAATAGCGATTCGAGTGGGGGGTGCTAGAATCCCTGTTAAGGATTGCTAGTATAAGGGGGAACACCCCCAACTTCCTAAACCACAATTTCCTAAACACAATTTCCCAAACCCTAAACCCTAAACCCTAAGCCCTAAGCCCTAAACCCTAAACCCTAAACCCTAAACCCTAAACCCTAAACCCTAAACCCTAAACCCTAAACCCTAAACCCTAAACCCTAAACCCTAAACCCTAACCTTTTGCTCTATTCGAACAAATCGGCACACATGCGAGTGGAGCCCGAGGCTGGACCAATGTGCCTCCGGACGTGAGCTGCTTGGTTCGGTTGGCGTTTGGGGCTACGGGTTAGGATTTTAGGGTTTAGGGTTTCGGGTTTCGGGTTTAGGGTTTCGGGTTTGGGGTTTAGAGTTTAGAGTTTGGGGTTTGGGGTTTCCGGGGGTTTGGGGCGTTGCTATTTAGGCTGAGGGCCTTAGGAAGCTAAAGGGTCGAGGTTCGTAGGGGCTTAGAGCTCAGGGTTTGGGCATTGTCTAAGGGTAGTTATATGGGCCCTTCATATGGCCCCTTACTTCCTTACATGGTTCCGAGGTATGACCCCTCAGGTTGTACAGGGTATACAAGGGGTACAGAAGCGGTCCCCTTTCTACGGGCCCATATGAAGGGACCATGTAACTACCCGTAGAAGAACCCTAAACCCTAAACCCTAAACCCTAAACCCTAAACCCTAAACCCTAAACCCTAAACCCTAAACCCTAAACCCTAAACACTCTCCCTAAACCCTAAACCCTAAACCCTAAACCCTGCGAGAGTACCTTCGGCAGGACACATGGAGAGAGGTGCAAAACTTCACAGCCTAGCCCCAAACCCGAAAGACTCCAGTCACGTCTTCGGGTTGAGCGTCTAGGGCCGAGGGTTCAGGGGTTCAGCGCTCAGAAATCAGGACCCCAAACCCCAAACCCCAAACCCCAAACCCCAAACCCTAAACCCTAAACCCTAAACTCACAGGGTTTGGGGTCTGGGGGAGTTCAAAAGGTTTGCAGCTTGAAGGCGTTGGGATGGCCTAGACAAGAGAGCTAGAAGAGTCGAGGTCAGTTAGGGTTTGGGGTTTAGGGTTTAGGGTTTAGGGTTTCGGGTTCAGGGTTCAGGGTTTAGGGTCTGGGGGTTTCGGAGGTTGAGGGTTGCCAACAACACCTCAAGCTGAGAGCGGCTGCCCTATAACAGAAGGATCCCAGTGAAGGGGGGGACGGGGGAAGGGGGTGCCTTGGACGCTTAACGTCGATTCTGCGCGTGCTCTTTGTTTTCTTGGATTCTTCCCGTTAACCTCTCTGGGATTGGGTTCTCATTTGGCGCTTCAACGACACGGTCAAGGGAGGGGGGTCGGAAAATTTTGCTGGGAGAGGGGCGTGGGAAGGCGTGGACCATGCATGGATGTGCGGTAGACGGACGGCTTTGGGGTGGGCAGAGGAATGGAGAGGACGAGGAGGAGGGAGCGCGGACGGGCAGCGTGACACTCGCTTGATGGGCAGGGGAGTGGGCAACACGTGGACAAGACAAGGGGTTCGGAGCGCGATGTTTTTTTTTGGTTGAAGGGGCAGTAACCTCCGCGTGCTCCGACCCCTCCGCGCCCTCCGCGCGCCCTCCGCGCCTCCGCGCCCTCCGCGCCCTCCGCGCCCTCCCGGGCGCCCAGCGCTGACGGAAAGAGTGCATTTCGTCTATTCTGCAGGTGCGTTGCGTCTATTCTGCGGGTGTTTCATTTGTAAAGTATTTGTTTCCAAGGCACGCAAGTGCAGCATAGCCTTTAAGTGTCCATCTTACGGGGGGGGGGGGGGGGGGGGGGGGGGGGGAGTACGGGCACCTAAGTAGTCCTGCGACCGTGGCCCCTAAGCCTCAAACCTTCTAACCTAAACCCTAAACCCTAAACCCCACACCCTAAACCCTAAACGCTAAACCCTAAACCCCAACCCTGAACCTAAGCCCCCTTTGTAGGCTCGGAGCTGACTCGCGCGGAGAGCATGGGCGTGAAGCAGGTGGAGCGAAAGATCGGCGATTTCACGCCGCTTGGTCTTTCGCCAAAGGCGGTGGTTTGGGGCTTTAGGGTTAAGGTTAGGTTTCGGAACAAGCTCGAAAGCTTCGTGAGGTGCGAAGCGCAGCTTTGGCCCGATTGTGGAGGGCCGTCTAACACTTTTCTCCCACCCCACGATGTGCAAGGTGGCAAAGCCACCCAAACCTATTCCTTTTGGGGTGTAGGCCTAAACTCAGACAACAGTCCACTTCTAACAACTTATTCAGATTCATGACGTTCGTTGGGTCCGAGAGTCAAGGAATTGGGGGGTCGGGAGGCAGTTTCAGGGAGGGTTGGAGGTTGCGAGGCGGGGGCCAGGAAAATGAGGCACCCTGAGTTTTTTTCTTTTTCAGGGGAAGGAAGAGGTCAGGCGGGCCAGGGGCCAGGGGGGGGCCAGGGGGGCCAAGAGGGCCAAGGGGGGCCAAAAGCCAGACAAAGGCAGGGCAGGAGGGCCAAACTGTTGAGCACCTGGTCCGGCCCTTGTGCCGTCGAGAGGGGGGCGGCCTAGGCCCTGAGTTTAGGGTTTAAGAGAATAATGGTCCCTTAAAATGTTAAGAGAATATTGTGTTGTGATGAACATCAGCAGAAGTATTTTGTCAGCAAAAGTTGGTGCACAAGGATCTGGAAGAGAGAAAGCTTCTCCACGCCACATCCCTAAATTTGGACACGATAAGCAATCAAAGGATGCCCAAAAGCAGCATACACATATCAGAGGTAATAGAGCTTCAGAAAGTAAGGAAAACCAACTCAAGATCAACTTGTTAATGAGACTTCGTATTGCTAACAAATCTGAGGACCATATATGGAAGCTAAAGGTCAAACCAACTGCAAGATCACTGATAAGAAAGTAGTTCCTAAACCCTAAGCCCTGAGCCCTTGTGTTAGCGTGTGGAGGGGCAGTAGTTTGGGAGCAAAGGGATGAACAGACTAGCAGAGACCCTCAAAACCCAAAACCCTATGTACGAGCCTGCGTACCCGAAGTGCCCCCCCCCAAGCATTGGGGGGTTGTGGTTGAAGAAAAGCTGGCCAAAATGCTTAGGGTCTTGGAATATTCGGTGTCGGGCCTGATTCTAAGTTTCTGAACCCTAAGGCCCTAAGGCCCTACAGCCTAAAACCCTCGAACCCTAAACCCCGAAACCCAAAGGTCCAACAGCAGCTTTGATCGATTCGGTCCCCTGAGGTACTGTAAGGTTAGAACCATGCATAGTGTATATAAGGGCTATATAACAGGGGACCCAACTTAAGGGCCCCATACTTCGGATCCCCTGAGGTACGTCTTCGACTTGGAGAAGAAGCTTCAGCTCAACACGGCCTCCGGGAAGAGCCGCAAGATTCGGCGGCCCATGCGCTCGTGAGTGGCTGGGGGCTTAGGGTCGAGGGATTCTAGGGTTTACTGCAGGCTTTATGGTAGGGTTTACTTTAGGGTTTACTTAAGGGTTTGAGGGTTTCGAGGGGTTTCAAGGGTGTCTGGGTCGGGTTCATAGGTTTGGGGTTTGAAGGTGGAAGGCTTAATGCTCAGCTGCGCGATCCTCCGCCCTGGTTGCAACCGGCATCTGGCAGATCGGTCCTTCGTGCATCTGCTTAGGAGTGTGCTTAGGGTTTAGGGTTGAGTTTTTAGGGTTTAGGGTTTAGGGTTTAGGTAGTGTGCTTAAAGTTTCTTCTGCACATGATCTAGATCTCCAGCATGAAGCCTAACCCAAACACCTAGACGCCTGTAGGCTCTAAACCCTCAGAGTAAACCCGTCATCCTATCCCCCCCAAGATTAAACGGGCGGGCCCCCTTCCCCCCCCCCAGGTAGAAACTCGAAATGCGTTTTTGTTATTAGGCGACTGGTCATGTTTTGGGTCCAAAGGGTTTAGGGTCTAGGCTTCAGGGTAATTACGATAGAGAGAGAGAGAGAGAGGGAGAGAGGGAGAGAGGGAGAGAGGGAGAGAGGGAGAGCTCCACTCACGCAGCACTGCAAGGCTCAGACAGGGGCTAAGGGAGCTTCAGGATGTTGGTTGGTTTGAACCCACCCCCTAGTTCGGATTAGGGTTTGAAAAGGTGGGATCGGTTTCCGCAGGATTTTCCGGAAAGCTTTTTTTTATAATAAGGGGTATGTTTAAAACTCAATTCAAGCGGGAAGGGATTAAACTCCTCAGTTCTACACCCCCAGAGAAAACCCCCAAACTGCTAAACCCTAACCCCTTACCCCCTCAACCCTCCGCCTTTTAAGAGAGGCATTTAGGGGGGATGGTTGAAAGGTCGCCCTTCACAACTTTCAAGGCATACATTTGCAGCTACCAGACTCCCAAGCCCTAAACCGCAAACTCTAAACCCTGAACCCTCTTTTTCTTGGGATGCGCGGAACCAGTGCGTTTAGGAATGCGTGTCGGGGGAGTGGCGCCGGCACTAAGTTGCCGGCTCTCCCTCTCCCCCTCTTCCCTCCTGCCAAGGTAGGAGGCAGCAAGCACTCAGGGCAGCGGGTCCGCTTAGGGTCGAGGGTGTAGGGTTTTGGGGTTTTTAGGTTTTTGGGTTTTGGGTTTTAGGGTTTTCGGGTTTTAGAGTTTTCGGGGCTTAGGGTTTTAGGGTATTTTAGGGTTTTGGTTTTTTTTTGGGTTTCAGGGTTTTAGAGTTTTTAGGGTTTTCGGGTTTTTAGGGTAGTTCATTGTTTTGGGGGTTTTAGGGTTTTGGGGTTTTGGGGTGTTGGGGGATTGGGGTTGGGGGTTTCGGGGTTTTGGGGGTTTGGGGGTTTGGGGTTTTGGGGTTTTGGGGTTTTGGGGTTTTGGGGGCCCTAAGCCCTGGACCCTAAACCCTAAACACTAAACCCTAAACCCTAAACCCTAAACCTAGACCCCAAACTGGCCTTAAAAACCCTAACCCTGCAGGGCTGGAAGGACGGCAGGGCGAAGCCCAGGAGAGCCCAAACCCAGAGCCGTCATTCTTGTAGGATGCCCTAAGCCCTAAACCGTGACAATGGATCATCTTGCTTCAGGGGTTTAGGGTTTAGGGTTTAGGGTTTAGGGTTTAGGGTTTAGGTCTAGGGGAAGCTTAGCCTACACCTAAACCCTGACGGTGGATCGCCTTGTTTCAGTTGTTTTTGTTACTTTTTGGGCGCTTCGCCATGCCCAGTAGTACTCTTGCTGTAGACGACTTTTTGTCCGGCCCTAAACCCTAAACCCTAAACCCTAAACCCTGAACCCTAAACCCTAAACCCTAAACCCTAAACCCTAAACCCTAAACCCTAACCCCTAACCCCTAACCCCTAAACCCCTAAACCCCTAAACCCCTAAACCCCTAAACCCCTAAACCCCTAAACCCCTAAACCCCTAAACCCCTAAACCCCTAACCCCTAAACCCCTAAACCCCTAAACCCCTAAACCCCTAAACCCCTAAACCCCTAAACCCCTAAACCCCTAAACCCCTAAACCCCTAAACCCCTAAACCCTAGGCCGGGTTCAGGGTTCAGAGCCAGGAAGATGTAGGTGCCGACAGCTATCAGGCACCTCCTGCCCAGTGCCGCCGGAGATTCCCGCGTTTAGCTTCGGACGTTGGGCTTAGGGGCAGAAGTCCTCTAAAGAGGACTTCTGGCCCTGCTTTCGCCCGTTGTCCATCAGAGATGGCCATTTAGGATTTCGGGCTTGGGGGTTTAGGGTCCCACCTGTGCCAGTCTCGGCCACGGCATGGGAGGAGTCTAAAACCTAAACCCTACACCCTAAACCCTAAACCCTAAACCCTAAACCCGGTGCTCTTCTAAGAGGAGCTCCAAATGCCCGCCAAGGTTCTCAAAGACTCGTTGCTTGGGTGCTGGGAAGACAAAGAGGAGTTAAACCCTACATCCCTAACCCCTAAACCCTTCAACCCCTAAACCCTTAAACCCCTAAACTCCTAAACTCCCTAAACCCCCAAAACCCCTAAACCCCTAAACTCCCTAAACCCTAAACCCCTAAACCCTACCCCTGGAAAGGAAGACGGCCAAAGCCCTGAACCCTGGACCCGAACGCCGAAGCAGCCTTGAAACGAAAGCGCATAGGGGGGGTGTAGGGTTCAGAGGTTTTCGGCTTCGGCTTTAGGCTGTGGGGTTTGGGTTTAGGGTTTAGGGTTAAGGGTTTAGGGCGTAGCGTTAAGTGCTGCTTTTGTCAGGGGATGTTCGCAGTCTTTCTGGCCACGCACTTCTGAGCCTGAAAAGCGGCCAACCCCTGTGACTTGCCCCAACGGTTAAGGGTTTAGGGTTTAGGGTTTAGGGAAGGGCCCTAACCTCATGGGCCCCTACTACCCCCCCTGGGTTCCCCCCTTAAAGAACCTAAATGAGGCTTAATTTTCCCGAAATATCCTTAATTATCGGGGGAACCTAGGGGGGGGGGGGAAAGTCTAGAGGAGCGGGTAGTAGGGGAATCCATGACAAGTGCTTGAGAAAAGGAGAGTCGCGCGTGCGAATCTCGAGTGTTGGGTTTGCGCCGTAAGGTTTTGCAAGTTTTGTTGGCGTTGAGTTGTTCATTTTGTCACTGCTTTTAGTTTTACTGTTGGCATCCACAAACCCTAGACCCTAGGCCCTAAACCGCCCTAAACCGCCCTAAACCACCCTAAACCACCCTAAACCAACCTAAACCACCCTAAACCACCCCAAACCACCCGAAACCACCCTAAACCACCCTAAACCACCCTAAACCACCCTAAACCACCCTAAACCACCCTAAACCACCCTAAACCACCCTAAACCACCCTAAACCACCCTAAGCCACCCTAAACCACCCTAAGCCACAAACCCTAAACCCTAAACCCTAAACCCTAAACCCTAAACCCCCTAAACCCTAAACCCTAAACCCTAAACCCTAAACCCTAACCCTAAACCCTAAACCCTAAACCCCAAAACCCTAAACCCTAACCCTAAACCCTAAACCCTAAACCCCCTAAACCCTAACCCTAACCCTAAACCCTAAACCCAAACCTAAAAACCCTAAACCTAACCCTAACCCTACCCTAAACCCTAAACCCTAAACCCTAAACCCTAAACCCTAAACCCTAAACCCTAAACCCTAAACCCTAAACCCTAAACCCTAAACCCTAAACCCTAAACCCTAAACCATTACCATGGCTTTCACGACTACCATTATTGGGGAACGTGGCCTTGGGCAACTTCGGAGAAGTAGCGGCGTTCGTGGGCTGAATAGCTTGTGGGCTTTAGGGCTCAAAGCTTAGGGTTCACGAGCTTTAGGGTTTGCAAGAGGTTTAGAGTTTAGGATTTGGGCTTTAAGTGCTTAAGGGTCTTAGGGTTTGTCATTCTTCAGGCTTTGGCATCAATGGGATTCAGGGTAATTAATAAGTAATCAGTACATAATCGATAAATAAATTCTTCTCGCAATCCTGAGCTTCTAAGGTTTAGGAGTTTAGGAACCCTTGTGCGCGAGTTCCAGGACAGAACTGCTTTGAAGTGCGATACCGAGGGAAACCCGTGCCGGGCGCTTGGAGGGGAGTCTTCATTCTTACACCCTAAACCCCAAACCCAGGTCAGGGTCTACAACGAACCTCTTGTGCCCAATCCCTAAACCTAGCACGCCCGAAACTTACTACATAGGGCCTTGGGTTCTTTTAGACTGCTCCTCGGGGGCCAAAAGAACCTAAAGTTGGGTCATACACCCTGTGATACTATAATCTGTATTTGGGTATATGAACCATGCAGTTCCGAAGGCTTAGGGCAAGGACACCGAACTTCGACGAACTTGTGGACTGCCTAGTCTTGGGGTATGTTACTTATACCCTGACGGGGTTCTAGAGTAGTAGTCATAGGGCTCTAAGGGGCCAACCCAGGGTAGGTTCGCAGTAGATTCGAGCCTGACATTGTTGCAGAGCCCGCCTCGAATCAGTAAAGCCTGTAACAATCCCCTAGTGCTTCTGCGAGATCACCTGAGCAGAACTTACATGGACTTCGTTCAAAAAAGAACTGGCCAAGCACAGATCAGAAAAGCGGTGGAATGTTCATAGAATTTGCCTTGCAAGAAAAGTCTATGGAAAGTATAATGGTCTCCTTGCTGTTTCTAATCAACACTCAGGTAATGATGTTGAAGTGTTCTTGCCTCAAGGTTTACGCACTCTCTCTCTCTCTCTCTGTCTCTCTCTCTCTCTCTCTATATATATATATATAGATATAGATATGGTATAGTATATATGTATGTATGTATGTATGTATATCATGCAGCCCAAAATCGTGCATTGAAATTGAAAGCAAATGGCTGAGCACAGATGTTCGCTCTTGGGAACTCTCTTACAACAGCCTAAGCCCTAAACCCCGAATGCCCTAAAGAGCCCAATCCTGGAAGCCAGAAAAGCTACAGACTAACCCACTAAACCCCTGAAACTTCAACTCGAAGCCCAGGACCTAAACTAAACTCTCAAAACCCAAAGCCCTAAACCCCAATTCCTAGACCTGAAACCTAAACTCTAAGCTCAAGATCCCTTTCCCGGATATCTTCAGGCGTCCGCTTTGAAGGCCACGAAGGGCCAGACGCCAAGGTAGTCATGGAAAGACCCAGGATTTAGGGTTTTGGGTTTAGAGTCAGGAACCCTAAACCCTAAACCCCAAACCCTACACCCTAAACCCTCAGGGTTTAGGGTTCAGGGTTGCACCCTTAGTCCTGAAGCTTCAAGCCTAATTAGGGTTTGCTGTAAGGCCCATAAGTAGTTAGCAGGGTTCGATGTTCTTATAGGGGTCGGAATAATTGCTACTAGTCCCCTATGGTCCCTATATAAGGAAACTATAATGCGCCCCCCCCCCCCCCCCCCCCCCCCATTTTGAGGTACAAGGCCGCAAAGGATCTAGGGTTTATGGCTTAGGGTTTCAAAGTCGCCTTTGGGTCGGAGGGTGACCTTCGAAGCCTGAAGCTCCAAGAACGCAGGGTTTAGGGTTTAGGGTTTAGGGTTTAGGTTTTAGGGTTTAGGGTTTAGGGTTTAGGGTTTAGGATTTAGGGTTTAGGGTTTAGGGTTTAGGGTTTAGGGTTTGATCCTGGAGCAGTTGGGCCAGACGCTGACAGGCTATCTTCTGTCCATGAGCTACAGCATCCGCGAGCAGGTAGCGTTTGACCCTAAACCCTACATCCTCTTTCGGCAGGAGGCTTCTAGGCATTGTCGTTCCCAGGGTTGACGACGTTAATTACGTGAAACCCAAGAATCGCACGCTTTCGTAACTAAGCATTAAGCCTAAGAGACCCGAACCCCCTGCAACCTAAACCCTAGACCCTCGACCCTAAACCCTAAACCCTAAAACCCTAGCTCGCCGAAAGCATCGTGGCCTGAGCCAAGGGCCGTGTGCTCCATCGTGGAGATCGGAGCCAAGGCTTTTTCCTAGAGTCTGAGGGTTCAGGGTTCAGGGTTTAGGTTACTGCTACTGCTACTGCTACTACTACTACTACTACTACTACTACTACTACTACTACTACTACTACTACTACTACTACTACTACTACTACTACTACTACTTACTACTACTACTACTAACTACTACTACTACTACTACTAACTACTACTACTACTACTACTACTACTACTACTACTACTACTACTACTACTACTACTACTACTACTACTACTACTACTACTACTACTACTACTACTACTACTACTACTACTACTACTACTACTACCACTACCACTACCACCACCACTACCACTACCACTACCACTACCACTACCACTACCACTACCACTACCACTACCACTACCACTACGACGATGACGACGACGACGACGACGATCGGCTGATCAGCCAATCCGACGATCGGCTGATTGGCTGCCGCACAGCTTGCGGCCAAAAAGCCACGCACACTGGTGTACAGGGCTTAGAATTCCCTTCTTACGGGCCTTGGGTTCCTTTTATGATTCCCTTCACGCAAAAAGGTACTTACTAGTTACCCATGTTTTTCTTCCTGGGTTGCTTTGGTGTTTAGGAGCTTTCCGGCTGAGGGCTTCGGGTTTGGGTGTCAGGGTTTAGGCTTAGGGTTTAGGGTATCGCTATTTTCATTATATACATTTTTTTTTTGGGGGGGGGTGATGGCCTCACGTGCATAAAGGCTTTAAGATCTATGGAACTTGGGTGTGGGGGCGTTCCTGCACCTTTTTTGATGTGAGGAGGGCACGGGGCTGGAGGCTTCAGTGCACGCGGGGGTTGCTGGAGGCTTAAAGGTTCATGAGTAGTTGCAAGCAGGGTTGTAAGGAAGGCAGCCCACATTGAAACTTTTAATGAGGATTTGGGGTTTAGAGTTTAGGGTCTAGGGTTTAGTTAGGATTAACCCTACTTACATCGACCCATGGAACCTCCATTTAGGGCCACTTTTAGCACCCCCCCACCCCCCCCCCCCCCCCCACCCCCCCCCTCCCCCACCCCCCCCCCCTCCCCCCCCCCCCTGCCCCCCCCCCCCCGCCCCCCCCCCCCCCCCCCCCCACCCCTTACCAAAAGAAACACAACCTATGCAAAACCGGAATCAGCCCTCACAAAACAAACGAACTTCCACGCTTTTTGCCCTGCAAAAAGCCCCAGAAAAGCCACCGAAGGTTGTGACCGGAGCGTGGGATGGCAAAGCCAAGGCCGGCAACCAGTGCCTTAGTAGTAGAGTAGGTAACCTTTAACCTTTTTGGGTTAATATATTTCCCTTATAAGCCCAAAGGTTAGCCTTTAAAACCCCTAGGTACTGGACAGCTAAGGTGCAGTAAGTGCGCGCTTTTGTTGGGTTTTTTTGGGAATATGTTGAGATGTTCCCCCTTATACTGACAGGGATTATAGTAACCCCCCCCTATTGTCATCCCTACTAAGGACTGTTGGTATAAGGGGGAACATCCCAAAGTTTGTTGGGTGTATTGGGTTTGGGGCTTAAGGCTTCTTGGGTTTGCGCCTATCGGGTTTGGGGTTTGGAGGGTATTTTGGGTTTGTTGGGCTTAGGGTCTGGAGGTTTTGTTGTGCTTATTGGGCTTGTTGGGGCCCCGATCTGCGGCGGAATCTGCGGCGGGCTTGTGGCTAGGAGTTTCGGCGGGGGAGGGGGGGGAGTCGTTCCAAAAGGTCCGAGTACAGATTTAGTGTGCCAGGATGTGGCATAGAAGGGTTGTAGAGCCCGCATTGGCGGATTCTTGGGTTCTGAAGCGATTCGGAAGAAGCCCTAAATCCTACATGCGCAAACTCTATGGCCTAAGACCCAAACTAAGCACCAAAAGGGCTGAGCATGGGAGACCCCAATAAATACCTAAACCCTAAACCCTAAACCTTTGCCCCAAAACTCTTCAGCGCCGGAGCTCCTTTTCTAACAGATATAAGGGGGGGACCCTCTAAAAGGCGCCCTGAATCTTATAAACACCCCCTACATAAACACTAATATGTATATAATCGGGGTTGGGCAAGAAAGGGCCCTAGGAAGAGCCACCCCCACGCATATGCGCACACAAGTAAAAGCTACCAAATGTTTTAAAAGCTCTCTCTAAAAGCTAGTTCCAAAAGTTCTATAAGTTCCAAAGGTTCGAAAAGTTCTAAAAGTTCTAATTCTAACAGTTCTACAAGTTATGGAAGTTCTCGACGTTCTCGACAAAGAACACCGAAAACACGAAGGGATTCACCCAAAAAAATCCACGCACCCCAAACGCAACCAAGGCAGTCCCACGCACCCCAAACGCAACTAGCGCTATAATTGTATGTATGTATAGATATATATATATATATATGTCTATATACATGTATATACATAAATATGTATCCCTTTGTATAGTCCGTATCTACCTAAGTAGCCTCTACATTACCCCGAAGGTCGCTTAGAAGGGTCCCTCCTTCAGTCCCTATTTTTGGAAGGTATGGGACGCGAGCAACGGCACCTGCCTCCACACGCTGGATGCAGGCAAGGGGCCTGAAGGATTGGGAGCTTTGGGGGGGGGGGGGGGGGGTGAGCTTCAGGGCTTAGGTTTTAGGATCTAGGCCTTGCCTTGCGATTGAGGGGGCCAGTTCGCGTTTTTGGGTTTACGGGGCCTGGGGTTTATTGGGGCCTGGGGGCTTAGGGGGCAGGGGCCTTAGGGCTTGGGGGGGCCTTCCGGCTTGGGGAGCTTAAGGGGGCCTGTCTTTGAGGATGAAAGCAAACCCTGTGGGGGCTTCTTACGGTTTACGGATGACCTTGCTGGTTCTGGGATTGTGTGTGGTTTTGGAGTTGGGGATGACCCTGTCGGTTCCTAGTCTGGGCCAGGGATGACCTTGCCGGGGTCGTAGTTGGGTCGAGAGGTTGAGGACCTCAGCTGCTGGGTTGATCTGTAGGGGGCTAGGGTCACCGTAAACCCTAAAACCCCTAAACCTAAACTCTAAAACCCCTAAACCCTAGGGGGGATGCGGGGTTAGAGTCTCGAGGGTTGAACGCTTTCGGTTTAAAGTTTCAGGGTTTCGGGTCTCGAGGAATCCTGTGTCTTTTGCCCCTTGGTGGGATTGAGCTGACGAAATCTCAGGAAAGATCGGAGACTCCGATGCCCTTCGATTAAGGAATATGCCTGAAGCAACATTCGAATCCCTATTGCAATGTAAGGCCGGTTCTAATCAAGGGAGTGATGCTTCAGGAACATGATCACCTGATGCCGAAAATCGTTCTCGTGATTTTAAATACATACTAGTAACCGTCGTAAAGAAGCGTGGTTGCTGTTTAAGATTTAAAACGGTTATTGGGCAAGCTAACAAAATCGTAGGCTTTGGGGATCTTAAGTAGAACATTAAAACCCCATAACCTTACAGTCCAACAAGCTTTGCAACTCTTGCAACTCTTGGCCCTCCACCCTACAATGTACCCTCTAACCCACAACCCTAATTAGCCCTGTAGCCCAAAAGGTTCCAGCGTTTGGGTTTCAGCTTTAAGATCGAAACCCAAGACCTTACACCCCAAATCCAGAAGCCCCTAAACCTGAACCCATAGACCATAGGCCTTTAAACCGCAGACCCCAACGCCTAAGCCCTAAACCCGAACCCCTTATCCCCCAGACCCTCTTAATCTCTAGACCCAGGCGCGCACGCGGTGACAGTGGCCTCTCTGCCCACGGGGGAGATCGTCACGGGGTCACAGGACCGGCTTAGGGGGGTTTAGGCGATGTGGTCCCTACACGCTAAGCCCTAGCCTTAAGCCCTAAGCCCTAAACCCCTTAAACCCTTGAACCCTTAAACCCTGAACCTTAAATCCTCAAACCCTAGACCCCTTACACCCTAAAGCCCTAACAGGCTTTCGGTGGCTTGAGATCTATGGGCGAGGCTCTTGGATTAGAGGCTTGGGCTTCAGCGGACTGAAGGGTGGAGGCTTCAGCGGACTTTAAGGTTTAGGGCTTTTAGGGTTTTTGGTGTTTAGGCTTTTGGGGGTTTTAGTGTTTAGCATGTAGAGCTCTTAGGGTTTAGGGCGAAAGGGGGCTACTGTTTAGGGCCTCTAGGGTTTCGGGCCGGGCTTTTATGGTTCAGGGTCTGGGCAACAACATGAAAGATTTCTTGGGCTAGGGTTTAGGGTTTAGGGTTTAGGGTTTAGGGTTTAGGGTTTAGGGTTTAGGGTTTAGGGTTTAGGGTTTAGGGTTTAGGGTTTAGGGTTTAGGGTTTAGGGTTTAGGGTTTAGGCTCTTGGCCCGTAAGCCCTAAGCCCTACACCTCAAAAAAGCTTCAATCAAACTCAGGGTCTAGGCCTTTTGGCCAAAATGATTGGGATTTGGGGTCAGGGCTTTCAGTTTGCAAGCATAAGAGCCAACATAGTTCTCATCCCAAGGGTGTAGGGTTTAGAGTTTTTGGGTTTCGGCTGTAGGCTCGAGCCTCACAAGCTTCTACTCTAAAGCCCCTGGCCTTTAGGGTTTAGCCTCGATCACCTCCCAACCCCCCCACCCCCCCACCCACCGAGCTCCCACCGCTCTTGTGCAGCAGGACAAAAGTCTGCGGGTGTTCCGCGGAACCGAGTGCGTGCACAAGATCGACGAGGTGGACGGTCAATGAGCCCTAAACCCCAAACCTTAAACCCTAAACCCCAAACCCTAAACCCCAAACCCTAAACCCGAAACCTTAAACCCTAAACCCGAAACTGGAGCTCCTAAGCCCTCAAGATCCCAAAACCCTGAAGTTGAAGTCAGCCCCTCCCAAGCCCCACCTCTGCATTTGCATGAAACGCCTCAAGGCCATTCAGGGTTTAGGGTTTAGGGTTTAGGGGTTTAGGGTTTAGGGGTTTAGGGTTTAGGGCTAAGGGCTTAGGGCTTAGGGCTTAGGGCTTAGGGGCTTAGGGGCTTAGGGGCTTAGGGGCTTAGGGGCTTAGGGGCTTAGGGGCTTAGGGGCTTAGGGGCTTAGGGGCTTAGGGGCTTAGGGCTTCAAGGGCTTCAAGGGCTTAAGGCCACAAACAGGGTTTCCTAGTTGTCGGACAGGCCCACGGCGACATCATCCGCTGCAGCCTCAGCCACCTTGTGGGGAGATTCCGGGTTTTGGAGCTCAGGGTTTTGGGTTTAGGGTTTAGGCTCCCTATACCCGAAGCCCTAAACTCTAAACCCTAAACCCCAAACACTCAAACCCCTAACCCTTAAATCATCACAGCCTTAAAGCCCTCTCCCTCAGCCATGGCCCCTTCAAACCGTATCGTACTTAACCCCCAGAGCTGAAGACTCAGGGCCTTCAACCCTGAGCCCTAAACCCCAAACCCTAAACTCTAAACCCCCAATGGTTTAGGGTTTAGGGTTTAGGGTTTTCGGGTCAGGTGCCATCGCCTCTAGCACGTCCTTCATCGTCACCGCTTCGAACGACAGTTCCGTGAAGATGTGGTCGTTCGATGGCCTCGCTTGGCACGCTTATTGGGATGCAGGGCTCCTCTTTGGGTTTTGCGACCCTAAACCCTAAACCCTAAACCCTAAACCCTACACCCACGAAAACCCCTAAAAGGGTTTGCGCATGGGGTGTAGGGTGTGGGGTTTAGGGTTGAGGGTTTAGGGCTGAAGGCTCCGAACCTCAGGCTGCAGGCAGGTGTTCAGAGGGGGCGGGGGGTGGCCTACATGAGGGCCCCCCCTCCCTTTCTAGAGGCCTTTTCTACTAGGAAGCCTTGTAAAGATGCTCCCCCAAATGAGGTTACATTTTTGGGGGTCCCTGATTTTCGGAAACTCCCAAATGGGTCTAGGTTGCGGGAGTCGGGACTTGTTGTGTGGGTTTGGTTTAGGATTCTCGGCGTAGGGTTGAATAGGCCTCGGGGTCAAAAGTACATCGGCTTGCTAGGGTTGAGGGTTGAGGGTTTAGGGCAGTTCAGGGGTTAGGGTTTGGGAAAGTGGCCCTGGAAAAGGGCTGAGGGTTGGGGATCTCTAAATCTAAAAGCTGACCTCAAGACCAAACCTACGTCTTTGTAGGTTATCTACGAGCGTTAACTTCTTTTCCAAAGGGAGGTATATATTGCGGGTTGTTACTTGAAGGTTCATGGGCAATGAGAAGTGAGCTACAAGCAAAACCCAGCTTGCCAGCAGGCGCGCAAATTGTGGCCCTCAGCGGGCACCAATCTTTTGTGTACGGGGCGCAGCGCTCAGATTCGACGTAGGGCTTGGCGCCTAAGAGTGTGGGGTGTCGTGTTGGCTTTTGGCTCTACCTCCTATTCAAACCACCAGGCTAAAGCTCAAAACCCTGAGCCCTAAACCCTCACAAACACACAGGGGCACACGGAAACTGCCTTGAGGTTGCTTTCTCGAGCGACGGCAGCGAGATTTTGTCCTCGTCCGACGTCCTCGGCTTACGATTTACTAGGGTTTAGGGTTAGTAGACTTCGGTGGTTTTGCATGGGTTGATTTGGAGGTTGGCGAGTTGACAGTTTAAAGCTTGGGGTTTTGGGGTTTGAGGATGTTGGGATGCATCAACAAGCCACAAAAGCAGCCTAACAAATTCAACATGACACTACTCAAAGTCGAAGTTCGTTGGCAGATACCGACGGCCCGACGGGTGAGCTTAGCAGGCTCGGTTTAAGTTTTGGAGGTTCGGGGGCTCAGGGGTTCCATGGGAAAACACACAGGGTTGAGGCTTTCAGGGACCACGGGCACAAGATCCTAAATCCTAAACCCAAAATCCTAAACCCCAAACCCTACACCCTAAACCCTAAACCCTGCACCAAGGACTGCACACTGAAGGTGTGGCGCGACACGCAGTGCAAGCAGTCGATTGTGCACGCCGGGACCGTGTGGCAGGCAGGTTGCATTTGCCTGCTCGGATGACCTTAAACCCTAAACCCTAAACCCCTAAATCCTAAACCTTAAACCATCCTAAACCCTTTGTAACGAACTCCCCCGAACCGGAAAAGCTCAGATCTACATGTGCGATTGAAGGCTTGAGGGCTCAGGTTTTCGCGGGTTTTCAGGCGTTGGCATGGATGTCGTTGCTGCGTTTTGAAAAAGGCCGTGGGTCTCTGTTACAATGTGCTCTTTATAACCCTAAACCCTAAACCCTAAACCCTAATCCCTAAACCCTAAACCCTAAACCCAAACGCCGAAGGCCACCTCTCTGCCGAATGCGGACATCATCACGGCCTGCGCAGACATGTGTGTGAGGGCCAGCACCCCGGTAGTGTCTTTCGGGCGCCTTGGGGGAGAGTTTCGTTAAACCCTAAACCCTAGACCCAAGGGCTTAAGGGGTTGAGGAGGCCTTTTTCAAGGCAGCCAAAGGACCAGTGGTGCGAACGGCGTGGTCCACTCTGATGGTAAACCCCTAAACCCGAAACCCTAAACCCTAGACCCTAAACCCTAAACCCTAAACCCCGTAAACCCTCCCCCCTCAACTCCTTGAACCTGCGAGGTTTGGACTCGGGACCCCGCCCGCATGGCTCCGGAAGCCGAGCGCACGACGCAGCAGGAGCTGAGGGTTTAGGGTTTAGGGTTTAGGGTTTAGGGTTTAGGGTTTAGGGTTTAGGGTTTAGGGTTTAGGGTTTACCGCTTTGGGGTTTAATTAGGGTTTAGGGCCCTAGTTATAAATACCCCTTGAGCCTTCAAGTAGTGGGCTTAGGGCTTAGGGCCTGAGGGTTTTTCAGAGCTGCAGCTGCGGGATTCGGGGTTTAGGGTTTAGGGTTTAGGGTTTAGGGTTTAGGGTTTAGGGTTTTCCTCTTGACTTCCTGAGGGCCAATGAGAAAGGACGAAGGGGCAGAGAAGGTTCATGGGTAGTTGCAAGTAGGGTTAGAAGATGTTGTAAGTACCTTAATTAAGATGGAAATATAGGTTACCTTGCTTACAACCCTACTTAAAACTACCCATGAAGCCTTTCTTCAATCCGAAGCCCGAAAACCCAGCCCCAAACCCTAAATTGGCTGGCAGGCAACAGTGGCGGAAATCGGACCGGGAGGGCCCTAAACTCCCTAAACTATACTTCAGATCAATTAAAGTTTAGGGCCCTCCCAGTCAGATTTCCGCCGCGGTTGCCTGCCGACGTCGTAGTATACAGCACCACAGCCGAATCCCAAAACATTTAGGGTTTAGGGGGGTCTACCGTATTTGGGGGAGGGGGGGGGTAGAAAGTGACCCGAATCCTTGAAGTCCTAAACAACCCTAAGCCTCAAAACCCTAAATCCGAAGCAGCCCTGACCACTGGAGAAGCCCCACCCCTGAGACCCGAAACCCGGAACCCTAGACCCTGAACAACCCCAAACCTTCAAACCCTTAAGCCCGCAAAAAACCTAAACCCGAACCCCCTAAACCCAAACATAAAGCCTGCGCCGCAGGGCTTCACCCTAAACCCTCAATAACCCAAACCCCTCAACAGCCCGAAGCCCCAAACCTTATAGATCCTAAAACCTTAAACTTGAGATGTTCCCCCTTATACTAACAGGCCTTAATGAGGATTATGATTGGGTGTACTATATTCCCTATTAAGGACTGTTAGTATAAGGGGGAACATCCAACCTTAAACACATCCTAAACATCCTACAACCCTATCTCCTAAACCCTACCTAAGCCCTAAACCCTAAACCCTAAACCCCCCAACCCCTAACCCTAAACCCTAAGCCCTAAACCCTAAACCCTAAACCTCTAAACACTAAACCCCTAAACCCCTAAACCCCTAGACCCCTAGATAAACCCCTAAACCCCTAAACCCCACGCCCCTAAACTCACCCAGGAGATCGCACAGCAGGCGGCCGTGGCCGCGGCCCAGAAGGGGTCCTCGTCGGCGCGGCGGCCAAGAGGGTGAGGGCTTTGGGGCTTTTTTTGAGACGTTGGGGTTTTGGGTTTGGGGTTTAGGGTTTAGGGAAAGGGTTGAGTGTTTGGGGTTTTGGGTTTGGGGTTGCTTTGAGACCATCAGCGAAAGAGTAACAAAGCACGATCGGAGTTCAAAAGAAACCTAAACCCGTAGAGGTTAAGGCGAGGGTGGAGCGCCAGCGGGCGTGGGCTTATGCAGGTCGGGGCGCGCCCCTGGGTGCTGAACACCAGCGCGCCCACTCATTGAGACACCCTAAACCCTAAAGCCTGTAGGAGCTGTTCAACTGTCGGGTGGGGTCCGTCCTGGCACTATGCCTTGCAGCGATCCGCAAGCCTCACTGCTTTTCAGGTTTTGGGGTTTAGGGTTTAGGGTTTAGGGTTTAGGGTTTAGGGTTTAGGGTTTAGGGTTTAGGGTTTAGGGTTTAGGGCTACTAGGATCCAGAGTAGGCCCTTCTTCCAATTTTTTTCAGGGGTTCTGGTTCCCCTTGTCTCCCCTTTAAACCAAAAAGGTGGGCTGCTCTTGGGTCTCGGCTCGTTCCTCTATGGTGAACTCATAAAGTTTAGAAGTTTAGGGTTTAGGATTTAGGGCTCGAGCTATGCCGGTGGAACTCATACAAGTAGTACATTCTCCCTGTTTTCAGACGATTATACTGAGTAACATTGAGTTACCCTCAACCCTAACTAGACACCAAGGTTTTGCTAGAATCTCCTAAGCCCAAGTAATCTCTGAAACCCTAAACTCCTACTAAACTCCCCCCTAAACCCTAAACTCCTACGAGAGCCCCTCCCCCCCCCCCCCCCCCCCGTAAAGCCTAAACCCGAAACCCGAAACCCTAAACCCTAAACCCTCAACCCTAAACCCTAAACCCTAAACCCTAAACCCTAAACCCTAAACCCTAAGCCGAAAAGGTGCCAATGGACTCCGTCATCGACATCGCGAAGATGCCCACGATGGTCGGCAAGAAGCCCCTGGGACTTGATGTTGAGGGTTTCTAGGGTTTAGTGTTTAGGGTTTAGGGTTTAGGGTTTAGGTAGGGTCAGGGATTTAGGGTTTAGGGTCAGGGTTTCTAGGGTATAGGTTTACAGGGTTTTTGTAAGGTTTTTAGGGTTTTTCCACCCTAGTGTTCACCCCCCAGCCCCCCCGAATCAAGAAAGACGCCCCCCCAGTATCCGTGCATGACACTATGAGGTCCCCATTCCCAATTCTGGGGTGTCAATATGCTCGGGGTATTCTAAACTGTACCAAGGCCATATGGAAAAAGCCCAGACCCTAAACCCCACACCCTCAAAAAGCAATAAGCCTCAAAGCGAAACAGACCTGAACCCTAAACCCCAAACCAAAGGATTTAGGGTTTAGGGCCAAGGCCTGCCGCCAGGGAATCCCAATGCCCCCGAATGAAGGAGCATACCTCTAACGATGTCCTGCCTGTGACTTCGTGAGCGTATATTCCGTAGTTGGGGGGGCTACAATTTCACGTAGACAGTTCCCCCATGGACCCCTAAATAGTCATTCTGGTCGTTCTCGTAGGTGTTCCATAGCAACCCTTAGTACCCTGAACCCTACGTGGTACCCCTTTGGACTCAGCAAGTCTACACGGTATCCCCTAGAAACCTTAAGAAACCCATAACGCAACTTACTAGCCCTACTTAGTTCCTTACGATGTCAACAGGGCTTCCAAGTAACCCCTTAAAGAGAAACCGTTTTCATGTGTCTTAGCGATGAACCTGGCTCCTCCAGAGTCTCCAGAGTGGCTTCAGAGCTTCCAGAGAGCCCAGCTTTGTTTCATCATAGGGCTTAGGGTTTAGGGTTTAGGGTTTAGGGTTTAGGGTGTTGGGTGTAGGGTGTGGGTGCAGGGTTTAGGTTACGGCCTGTGCCTGTGGTAGCGGGCTCACTGGGTGTCAGCCGAAGTCCCCGGACCCTGAACTCTAAACCCTTCGACCACCAAACCCGCAAAGCTACTCTGTTATTCTTGAACCCTACACCCTGAACCCTGAACCTAACCCCAAAGCCCTATAAATGACAGACCCCCAGCCGGAAAGCTTGTGCAGGAATGGCGAGATCAAGATGTTCAACGACAACGGCACCGCCGCGTCCTCAGCCTTTTACGATGCTTGTCTTGACCGGGGTGGGGGGGAGGGGAGGGGGGTAAGGGGTTTGGAGGTTAAAGGCTTGAACCCTACTTGAAGGTTCATGGGTAGCAAAAAACAGTAGGGTTATAGGCACCGTAAGGTTGTATATACAGTTCGTACATGAGCTTCAAGATTATCCCCTTATGGCCCCCTTTACAGATACAATCGCAAGCGAAGTACCGAACCCAGGCGACCCTAAACCCTAAACCCTAAAAGGTCCTAAACACCAAACCCTCAGCCTTAGACTTGTAACGGCTTCTCGGCACTTAGCAAATAGAAGGCCCTACTCAGGCTTGCTACATGTAGAGTTACTAGTGAACGGTTTAGAGTTTAGGGTTTAGGGTTTAGTCCTTCTCCTTTCTTTCTGCGGACGGCCTCAGCACCGACTGCATTCCGCACTCCCGAGACGCTGAAACCCTGAGTGAGGTGTTCGCATACATGTGGAACGCCGGCGCCCGCATCTGGGACAAAGTCGGGGAAGTGATGGGCAGCCAGCAGCCCAAGGCAGGCTTGCGTTGGGTTTAGGGTTTACGGTTTAGGGTTCAGAAACTATCCCTAAACCCTGCACCCTAAACCCGGGTTCAGAGTTTACGGTTTAGGCTGTAGGTTGTCGTTGGGCGTGCGACGTCGCTTTGAGGCTATTGGGGCTTGTGGGGCCTTTAGGGTGCTTAAACCCTAAACCTTGAGATTGGGCTAAGGGGACTTAAGGCTCAAGGGTTTAGGGCCGTTCGGATTTCAGTGCGCCTACCTTCGACGGCTGTAAAGAATTAAAGATGTATATGGTTATATATATATATGTGTATATATATATATGGTCACCCCCCCCCCCCTCGACAGACCCCGGAATTGTATTTCCGATCTGTCCAGGAAGCGGGGGGGGGGGGGAAGAGCACCACTCCAAAATTCCTCGAATTTCCAAAAATCCAAAACTCCAAAAAAACCAAACCCAAGTTTCGGATTTTTGGAAACTCGAGGAATTTGCTCAAAATCCAAAAAAACCCAAAATTCCTCGAGTTTCCAAAATTCCAAAAATCCAAAAATCCCAACCCCAGTTTCGGATTTTTGGAAACTCGAGGAATTTGCTCAAAATCCAAAAAAACCCAAAATTCCTCGAGTTTCCAAAAATCCAAAAATCCAAAAATCCAAAACCCCAGTTTCGGATTTTTGGAAACTCGAGGAATTTGCTCAAAATCCAAAAAAACCCAAAATTCCTCGAGTTTCCAAATTCCTCGAGTCGAGGAATTTGCCAAAATTCCAGTTTCCAAAAATCCAAAAATCCCAACCCCAGTTTCGGATTTTTGGAAACTCGAGGAATTTTGGGTTTTTTTGGATTTTGAGCAAATTCCTCGAGTTTCCAAAAATCCGAAACTGGGGTTGGGATTTTTGGATTTTTGGATTTTGGAAACTCGAGGAATTTTGGGTTTTTTTGGATTTTGAGCAAATTCCTCGAGTTTCCAAAAATCCGAAACTGGGGTTGGGATTTTTGGATTTTTGGAAACTCGAGGAATTTTGGGTTTTTTTGGATTTTGAGCAAATTCCTCGAGTTTCCAAAAATCCGAAACTGGGGTTGGGATTTTTGGATTTTTGGAATTTTGGAAACTCGAGGAATTTTGGGTTTTTTTGGATTTTGAGCAAATTCCTCGAGTTTCCAAAAATCCGAAACTGGGGTTGGGATTTTTGGGTTTTTGGATTTTTGGAAACTCGAGGAATTTTGGGTTTTTTTGGATTTTGAGCAAATTCCTCGAGTTTCCAAAAATCCGAAACTGGGGTTGGGATTTTTGGGTTTTTGGATTTTTGGAAACTCAGGTTTTGGTGAGATTCTTTTAGGGGTTCTACACTCATGAGAAATATGAAATATATTAAAAACACAGAGAGCTATGCTAGCAACAGCTACTGGAGTTGCTTACGGAAGTGCGAGGAATAGTGCTTGATGCTGCGCTTCTGCCCACGTTAATGAGAACCCTATGATAGTTGATAGGAATCCTAATAAACTGAAGAGGACCCCTACTACAATTAATAGGAACCAATGGGACTCCTATAACGAATGTGAACCCTTAACTAATAGGAATCCTATTAAAATGATATGAGCCTAAACCAATAGGAATCCCTTTCAAATGAATCAGATCCCTATTAAAATTCATACGAATCCACATATCATGAGTAAGAGCTCTGAAATTGATATGAGTCTTATTGCAGTAGTAGGAGCTTTATCAAAATAATTAGGAACCATATGAAACTTCACTGGAATCCTATGAAAATAAGTAGGAATCTTTCGGGCTCCTACGAAATTTATCGGGGAAGCTAGTAGAAAGCCCATTAAATTGAATAGGAACCCTTAACAAATCAAAAGAACGGGAATTAATAGGACTCCTATGAAAAATAAGATTCGTTTAACAAGAATTAGTAGGACTAAATGAATATGAGCCTAAACCAATAGGAATTCCTTTCAAACGAATGAGACCTCTATCCGGTACGGATTCTTAGTTCCTGGGTTACCTCTTATTGAAATCCTTTTTGAAATATATTGAATTTCAATAAGGGCGGTACTAGGAACTAAGAATCCAAACCTATGTGTTTCTATTTTAAGACCCTTATTGAAATATTGAATTTGAATAAGGGCTGTACTAGGAACTAAGAACTCAGACCAAGAGTCCCTGGCAGTCTTAGTTCTTAGTTCTTGGTTCCGCCCTTATTGAAATTCAATATTTCAATAAGGGTTTCCATAATGACCACCCGTATTGAAGTTCAATACTTCAAGAAGGGTTTCAATAATGCCAACCCTTATTGAAATTCAATATTTCAATAAGGGTTTCAATAATGACCACCCTTGTTGATTCAATATTTCAATAAGGGTTTCAATAATGCCAACCCTTCTGGACATTCAATATTTCAATAAGGATTTTAAAATAGAAACACATAGGTTTAACAGACAACAAAAGAAAAACATACAACAACAGAGAAAAACATCAAAGGCATGAAACAAAGCAAAAAAGTATAGATCTTTGGGGAGGGGGGGTACCATATATCTCTATTGTTTGTTAACGTGTCTGGCTACTGTGTGCAGCTATGCTGTCCGTCGTGCCCTCAGCCCTTTTTTTGCTTCCGGGGGTCTGTCGAGGGGGGGGGGGGGGGGGGGGTGAGCATTATATATGCGTGTCTGTCTAAGTGGTCATGCATATATACACACGAGTTTCGCAGACTTCACATGGTATTATTTTCGTATGTGGGTATGGGGCCGAGTAGTTTCACAATCTCTTTTGAGTATCGCTTGCAGGGTTTTGGCATAAGCCGTCGTGTCAGGCGTGCTTCGGTCGGAACTTCATTTGCTCTGCTGGTCTCCGCAGACTAATTTACGGCCTTATGTTAATTGGAAGGTTTCGGCAGGTTATTGCAACATACTGGGAAGAAAGGGCTGAGATAGGTAAATGTCTAGGCGCCTACCCTGAACCTGGATGCCGCAAGAGAATCAGGAGAGTTGAGAAAAGGTACCGGTAGGCCACACAGACTAGACCACACAGACTTCATCGGAGAATGCAAACCACAAACCATAAGACATATATCCCAGATGCCCAGCCCCTGAGCCTCAATCGGTTTTTGGTTCTGGGTTCAGGGTTGCGGGTAAACCCTACTTGAAGCTTCATGGGTAGCTTTTAATGTTGTAGAGTAGGGCTAGAAGCTAGTTAGGTTGCCTTACTTCTAGCCCCTCACGAACCTTCAAGCACAGCTTAGAGGCCCAGTGCCTCAAGCCCCAGCAGAGTTGCTGAAGCCCAGCCACCGCCTCCAGAAGTACTACGACGGAGACCCGGTCTTTCCGGCGGGGGAGTGGCCGCCCTACGTTCTGGGATTCAGGGCTTTAGGATGTTTTTTGCGTTTTGGGGTTTTAGGGTTAGGGCTGCTAGTTAAGGCCCTAAACCCTAAGCCCACAACCCGAAGGCTATGATGGCTTTAGGGTTTTAGGGTTACAAGTTCAGTACTTCAGGGCTTCTAATCCAGCCCTAGACCCTGTTAACACAAAGCGGAAACATCTCCGCTAAACCCCTAACAGGAACATCCCTACGGGGAACATCCTCTCAACCCTCCCCTGCAAGGTTTGTGTAGGCGCGGGGTTTATGTCTTTAGGGTTTTAAGTTTTGGGGTCTAGGTTTAAGGCTGGAGGTTTTTAAGGTTTCCGGTTTGAGGGTTTAAGGTATTGCTGTTTTAGGTTTCAGGTTTAGGGGTTTAAGGTTTTGGGGTTTAGCGTTTTTAAGGGTTTTTTTTTGAGGGCTCCGCTTGAGGCTTCGGAGGGGTGGGCGACTGGGCCGTCTGAGAGCACGTCTCTGGCCTGCTGTATCCACCTTGAACCTCTGGAACCGGGAGCCCCGACTGGTAAACCCTAAACCCTAAACCCCTAAACCCTAAACCCTAAACCCTGAACCCTGAACCCTGAACCCTGAACCCTAAACCCCAAGCCCTGAAGTGGTTTCAACGTACGGCCACCTGCGACCTTGCTATGGCACCAGGTCTTGAAAGGCTTAGGGCCCTTGGATCTTAGGTCCTAGCATCGCGCCCAGCACCCTAAAGCCTAAGCCCCCGAGCCCTAAACGCTAAACCCTCAACCACAAGGCCTAGGCCCCAAACCTTCAACCCTAAGCCCTAAACCGTAAGCCCCACACCCTGCTTGAGTTGCCCTGCGGCCCAAAAACTCGGCCTTAGAACCAAAGCCATTCTTGCCCCTTTGACCCCAGTGTGGGTCCTTGTTCCTTGTTTGGTTTAGGGCTTAGGGTTGAGGGTTTAGGGTTACCCCTAACCCCTAACCCCTAACCCCTAAACCCTAAACCCTAAACCCTAAACCCTCAAGCAGCAAAGGGGCACCCTCAGTCCAGGGCTAGTTCCTGATGGGAAGGTACGACTTCATCTTCGACGTGGACTTAGGGGCGTCCTTCGGCACGAAGCAGCTGCCCTTCAACAAGGGGCAGGACTTCAGGGGTACACCCTGAACCCTAAACCCTAAACCGTAAGCCCTAAACCCTAAACCTTAAGGCTGTGGAGGCAGGCGGCACCTCTCCAGTTTCGCGAGAAGAGATCTAAGTGCCCGGAGCCTCATATTGAAACACCTATGCTTCTACGACTGACAGAGAAGGCAGGTCAGGTGGGTGGTCTTTTCTTAAATTACGTGGCCCCTCTCTACTGCCCCACAAGCTTTGAGGCTGCGTCGCAGAACGGGTTCCCCCAAAGGCGCCAAAAACTTCGAGAGTTTAGAGAACTGCGCTGCCTGGATGTTTTCGATGACTGGCTGCCCACCCCCTTACTGAGGCTTCCTGGTTCTTGAACCCTAAACTGTCAGTTGGGGATAAGGTAGCCTATGCCACTACAAGCATAAGTGCTTGGTAGTGTGAGTTCCAGCCCTCAACCCTCAACCCTAAATGCCTTTTTTCCGGTGTTCCTTCATAAAACCCGATGGGGGGCCTCAACCCTAAAAACCCTGAACCATCAGGGCAATGAGGACAGCTCTCTAAACTCAGGCGTCTTCTTGGGTACCCTACATATTGGGGGCTCCTTCAAAGGTGACTACACAGCTTAAGTGGCTTTTCGGGGAAATGCCCAAGCGGAGGGCTCCGAAATATGATAGGGGCTCCAAAAGTCACCATAACTTGTCAAGACCTCAAGGCTCAGGGTTTAGGGTAGCAGCGCAGGCCAGAGGGACTTGTTCTTGCCGGCAGCGCCTGAATGCCAGCTTCGATTCGGTGAAAAATCCTGAAGACCAACACCTGCTAAGCTGAAGTCCCAAAAACAAAGTTGCGGCCAACCCTCGACCGGAAACCCTAAACGCTAAACCCTAAACCCTAAACCCTAAACCCTAAACCCTAAACCCCCCAGCCTGGTCCAAAAGCACAGCTGTACTGCCAGAACCCGCTGGTGGCCGCGGAGTCCTTCTGCTCGCGCGAGCAGATCCACAAGGGCAATGCCGAGCAGATCAGGCCTGCTTTTAGGGTTTAGGGTTTAGGGTTTAGGGTTTAGGGTTTAGGGTTTAGGGTTTAGGGTTTAGGGTTTAGGGTTTAGGGGCCCTAAAGCTACTTCCCTAAACCCCGCCCAAAGAAGTTGGTGAAATATAGGCTGATCGCCTGACCTTTTCATGGAACTCCTAATAGAGCGGATGCCCCAGTTGCACTTGGAATTCTTCTTAGGGTAGTTACATGGTCCCTTGGTATGGGCCCTTAAAAGGGGACCCCTAATATACCCCTTATATACCCCTTATATACCCTATACAAGTTAAGGGCCCATACATCAGAACCCTTGAAAAGGGGTTTAGGGTCTAGGGTTTAGGGTGTAGGGTTGCTGGACCCATGAAACTACCCCAGAATTCTAGGTTGAGTACGAGACAAATAAACCCTCTATAGAGCCCTGGACAGTCAGCTCAGACTGCAACACCCTGAGCCGTCAACCGAAAGCCTGAACCCTTAGCCGTAACCGTCTAAACCCTAAACCCTAAACCCTAAACCCTAAACCCTAAACCCTAAACCCTAAACCCTAAACCCTAAACCCTAAACCCTAAACCCTAAACCCTAACCCTCAACCCTGGGCAGGCAGTTCATCATCCAAAACGCAGGGGAGGATGCTGGATCAGGTGCTGGGGATCTTGGGCTGAGTATGTTCTGGGACTCAGGGCTTGTCTCGGGTTTGGGTTCGGCTTGTCTCGGGTTAGGCTGCAGGGCGTAGGTTGTTAGGGTGTACCAGAACCCCTCCGTAGTCCTCTTCAGTTCAAAGCAAAGCTACCCAAAACGCGCATACATTGCTGCTGGGCTCAGGGTATAGAGCAAGGCTCTTGGGGCGGTATACCCTGCTTGGAGGAAGCAAGAGTCGATCCTCAAGCGGGGATACTATAGCATAACTATGTGGGGACCGTAAGGGACTACTATTGGTAGTTGCTCCGGCCCCTTTTTTGCAACATCGGAGCCTTCTTGTGGTCGTAGAAATAAGGGCCGAAAGAACTTTTTCAAGACCCGATAGAACCATTTACGAGTGAAGATAACTTTCAGCCAGGAGCAATGTTTTCCCTCTCAGCTGCAGAAACTCGTTGACTCGGTGGCTTTGCAGTTCCTGGCCTGGGCGAAGCTCCTCAGAGCTCCGCGCCTCTGCAAGAATGGGCATGAGTGGGAACCAAGACTGCCGCAGCCGAAGTGCAAGGAGAAAGCAAAGCCTCGGAAGAAGAAGCAGAGGGCCCCTGCAGACCCAGAGCTGCTCGTAGCCCTAAGCTCGAGCCCGTAGCCCTAAGCTCTAAACCCTAAGCCCTAAGCCCAGACATGGCACAGCTTTAAACCTTAGCGCCCCCACCAACATGAGGCCCAAGGAAGGCTTGGTTAAGCGCGTCATGCGGGGGATTTTCGGGTTTGGGGTTTAGGGTCTCCAGAAGAAAGAAACGAAAACAAAACTAAACCCCAAAGCTAAACCCTAAACTCCAAAAAAAACAAGCCTCTAAAGCCCCAAACCTCTATCACCCAAACCCCACCCTATGGCCTAAACCCTAAACCCTGTATCCGAAACCTAAAACCCTAAACCATAAACCCTAAACCCTCAATCCAAAACCCGAAATCCTAAACCCCTGACCCTAAACCCAAAATCCTAAACCCTCAACCCTTCACGCCTAAATCCTAAACCCTAAACCCAACATCCTAAACCCTTAACCCTTCACACCTAAATCCTGAACCCTAACCCTAAGCCCTAAATCCTAAGCCCTAAACCCCAAACCCTAAACCCTAAACCCTAAACCCTAAACCCTTCACACCTAAACCCTAAATCCTAAACCCTAAACCCCAAACCCTACATCCTAAGCACCGGAGGCGGAGGTGCCCCGGCCGCCGCGAGCCCCGCCCCGCAGCCCGCGCCGCGCCCCGGCGAGAAGCAAAGCTGGGGTTTGGGGGTCTAGAGGTTTAGGGTTTAGGGTTCAGGGTTTAGGGTTTAGGGTTTAGGATTTAGTTTTGGGGTTTTGGGGTTTGTGGTCCTTTTGGGAGTTTGGGGTGTTTTGTTTGCGGGTTTAGGGTTTTGGGAGATCTTGGGGTTTAGGGCTTTTGTTGTGGGTTTAGGGTTTAGGGTTTTTTGGGTGGTTTGGGGTTTAGGGTTTTTGTTGAGGGGTTTAGGGTTTTTTGCTGTTTTGGGGGTTTAGGGTGTGTTTTTTTTTGTGGGGGGGGGGGGGGTTAGGGTTTGGGGTCGTTTTGGGGTTTTAGGGCTTTTTTTGAGGTTTAGAGTTTAGGGCCTAGAGACTTTTTGGGGTTTATTTTGAGGGTTTGGGTTGGGGATGGGGTTAGGGTCTTTTTGGGTATTCAGTTTTTTTCTGTGGGGGGGGGGGGGGGGGTTAGGTCACGGATTTCTTGAGGTTTTGGGTTCGGTTTTTTGGGGGGTTCAGGGTTAGGGACTTTGGGGGTTAAAGGTTTTGGGTTTTTCGGGGGGGGGGGGGGGTATTTTGGGGATTTGGGTGTCTTGGGGTTTTGGCGGTTGTGCGGGTTGGGGCTGAGGGGGCTTGAGGGGTTTAGGGTTCAGGCTCAGGGTTTAGGTGTTGGGTTTTTTGGCGTTTGGCGGTTTAGGGCTTGGGGTTGTCTGGGTTTTTGGGGTTGGGCATTTGGGGGCGTAGTATATAGGGGTTTGGGGTTTAGGGGTTGGGCTTTTCGGGGTTTTGGGGATTTGGGGGTGTAGGGTTTGGGTTTACGGGCTTAGGGAAAGCGGTTAAAGGTTTGGGGTTGAGGGTTTGGGGTTTATTCGAGAGGCTTACTATCTACCGACCTTTGTCTGGGTCCCATAAAGAAGAGAGAGAGAGAGCGAGAGAGAGAGAGAGAGAGAGAGATGCACAGGCGGAGGAGGGGGCTTGCAGTGGCAGAGTTGGGACAGGGGGGGTGGCAACAGGTCGAGGTCGGAATTTCTTCAAGGTCTGACAGCCGGGGTCCGTTGTCCTCAGGAATGTCACAGGATGCATTGAAGAAGAGCTTAAGTCCGGTGATCCTCAGACTCGCACATGCCGAGCGGGACGATGGGTGCTTACGTGGAAGGAACCGGCAAGAAGAGCTACGGGAAGGGCGCACAGATCGACCTGTCGAGGGGGAGGAGAGGGCGAAGCGAACCAAGTACCCTGCAGATGGGTGGCCTTACGCAAAACGGCTCAGGCAACTGCGACTTAAGTCAAGTTATTTGGATCACCCCAGCATGGGGTTCATAGGCTACTTGCCAAGTTGCCTGAGCCTCTGAACCCAAAACTTCCATCCCTTCAACTCTGAATCCGGCTTCCAAGCCTGCTAGGTTCACGGCTTTCGGCTCAGTATGGCCTATTAGGGTTGTAGGGCATCTTGATGGGCAGAGGGCGAAACCCATCTTTCTTTGCATAGCTTCAGGGTTCGGGGGGGGGGGGGGGGGGGGGGGGTGTAGGCCAGTGTAGGGCTTAGGGTTTACGGGTTAAGGGTTTAGGGTTGAGACCTCAGAGGTCAGAGGTGTTCGTTCCGTGCCCTGACCCTAATTATCACAGACGTGGCCCCCTAAGCCCTTTCAAGCTTGAGCCAAGGTACCCCAAAGAGGCTGAGGCCAAGCTCTTTCCGGCATCTCGACTTGCGGCCCTCTAAACCCTGAATGCTAGACCCAAACCCTAAACCCAAAGCCCAAAGCCCAAAACCCTAAACCCTAAACCCTAAACCCTAAACCCGAAACCCTAAACCCTAAACCTAAACCCTAACCCCTAACCCCTAACCCCTAACCCCTAACCCCTAAACCCTTGCCCTGCATCCTTAAACCCTAGACCGCCTTAACCCTCAGTCCTATTCCCTGGTGTGAGTGGGGCGTGGAGCCTGTCAAGGTTTCAGTAAAGTGCTTGGGTTTCGGGTTCCGGGTTTAAGGTTTTAGGATTTTGGGTTTAGGGCTTTAGGGTATAGGGCTCGGCTTCCATAAGCACGTTTTTAAGCAAGAGTGTTACAGGGTGTTGGCAGGTGCAAGGGGACCCTTGAGGATTCAGGAGCTTGTACCTTGAGTGTTTCAGGGAGGGCGTCCGCGCGTAGCATGGTTAAGCATGAGGGGCTGATTGAAGGCAAGCGCACCCTAAACCCTAGACCCTAAGCCCTAGACCGTAAGCCCTAAACCCTAAACCCTAAACCCTAAACCCTAAACCCTAAACCCTAAACCCTAAACCCTAAACCCTAAACCCTAAACCCTAAACCCTAAACCCTAAACCCTACCGGACCGAGTGGGCCCTAAAACAGAAATCTCCGAGGTGATGCAGCCTGCGGTGTTCAAGGACGGAGGGGTCGCCGAACGGAGCCGACTCAAAGGCTTAGAGAACTGCGCACTGCAAGGCTCATGGGTTGTTAGATTTCGGCTCCTCAGTATCTTAATGAAGGTTAGGGTTTAGGGTTTAGGATTTAGGGTTTGGGGTTTAGGGTTTAGGGTTTAGGTTTTAGGGTCTATGGTTTAGGGTTTAGGGGTTGAGGGTTTGGGGTTTCGGGTTTCGGGTTTAGCCCTGAACCCGCAGCCCGACTCACATCGGAGGATGGCAAGTTCGAAGCCATCCAGGGAAAGATCACAGAGTTCAACGGCCAGGTACCTTCCACGAGGGCTTGACGCAGCTTAGGGTTGAGGGCTTTGTGGGCTTCAGGATTTAATGTCAAGGGAGTAAAAGAGGGGCCCTTATAAGGGACCTTCGGGGTTATTTGGGGGCTGTTTAGGGGCTACTAAGGAATAGAGGGACTATATAAGGTTTTCTACGGGTCCCTTCTGGGGGTCCCTCCTTATACCCCTTAATAATGGGTTTCTGGCTTCCTGCGGACGGTGAAGTTGCTCCGGCTTCTGGACGCCCTTAATATCATTTGGTTACAGGCCTGCCAAGTATTGCTTAGAGAGATGTCGAGAAAGGAGCCCTACCACCCAAACCATTGAAGGAATGGCTTAAGGGAAGCGCTTAACAACCCTACGCCCTATAAGCCCTTAAGACCCCCTGAAACCCCCTAGAAACCTCCGGCTCCTAAAATAAACAAACAAAAACGCCATAAAAACCTGCGAAAGTCCACGCGAAGACGAAGCTATGCTAACCCTGAAGAAGGGGCCTTTATAGGGTTGCGAAGAGTTTTCATGAGCTTTGAAAGGGTTTCAAGGTTTTTGTAGGTTTTTTTGTACAGCGCGCTTTTTTGGTTTTCAGGGGAGGGCTTTGTGGGATTCGCGTAGCTCGTCTCAAGGTTGGCAGTTGGCACAGACCGAGCCCGATTAAAGGGTTTAGGGTTTAGGGTGTAGTCGTGACGGTTTGGGGTTTAGCGGTGAGGGAAATCCTGCAAGAGCTACGTTCACTTCCCGGCTTCTTGCTGGCACAGGTTGAGGAGTCACTCAAGCTGGATGCAGTAGAGGCGGGCTGAGCACGTTGCCCAAAGCCCAACAGCAAAGAAGCGACCCCCTTCTCTGAACAAGTAGGGTTATAAGTGCCCTAATTAAGGTTATACTGTAGGTTACCTTACTTTTGCCCTACATATAACTACCCATGATAGTAAGCGTGGACAGTTTTCGGCTTGTGAGGTTTCTGTCAGCCTGAACCCTACTTGGCCCTTGTTAAGAAATTCAGAACAAGCTACCCTTACATGGGATTACACTTCATGCCATAACCCTAAACCCGAAACCCTAAGCCCCCGAATGTCTGAGTTTAAGTTCCTGAACAAAAGCCCATAAACCTCCCGCCATCCAACAGTTCACAACGCAACTTCAAAGCAAGCGCCCGCATGATTTCAGGCTTAGGGTGTAGGGTTTAGGGTTTAGGGTTTAGGGTTTAGGGTCTAGGGAACCATGTCTTTCGCTTTTTGGGTCCTTGAGCACCCTCGGCCGGTCACGGACGCCAACACCTCCAAATAGCTTGCAAGTTGGCGGGTCTAGGGTTTAGGGTTTAGGGTTTAGGGTTTAGGGTTTAGGGTTTAGGGTTTAGGGTTTAGGGCTCGCTTTTTTGGGCCAGAATTGTCAGGCAACCCAGGGTCCGCCTCAAACCCTCCTACCGAGGGCATCTGGGGTTCAGGGCTTAGGGTTCTTAAGTTCTTAAGGGTTTAGGGTTTAGGGTTTAGGGTTTAGGGTTTAGGGTTTAGGGTTTAGGGTTTAGGGTTTGGGATTTAGGGTTTGGGGTTTAGGATTTAGGGTTTGGGGTTTAGGTTTTGGGGTTTAGGGCCTTATGCTACCAGTCCTTAATTGAGACTATGCTAGGGGGTACTATAATCCCTATTAAGGACCGTTAGGAAAAGGGGGAATAATCCCAAGGTTAGGGTGATGCCGATCAGGGCTTGGGTTTGGGGTTTGGGGCTTTGGGTTTTGAGAGGCGCTTGTAGGTTTTAGGGTTTAGGGCCCTAAGCCCGAAATCCCTCATACAGGGGTCGGAAAAATCACAAACATTCGTATCCCCTTCTGGTCCCTACATGGTTATACCAGAATGACCCCCAACACTCTATTCTCATCATTGCGGCCCCATATATGCCCTAAGTCCCTAAACCCTAAGTCCCCAAACCCCTACTATAAGCCCTCTTAAAGCTTTCTGCCAGCTCGCCCACTTCGCGGAGGGCGTCTCGAAGTTGAAGCTCGGCCTTAGGGTTCAGGGGAGGGTTTAGGGTTTAGGGTTTAGGGCTTAGGGTTTAGGGTTTAGGGTTTAGGGTTTAGGGTTTAGTGTTTAGGGTTTAGGGTTTAGGGTTTAGGGCTTGGGCTTGGGGCTTGGGGCTTGGGGACCCCGCCCTAGGTTCGACACATTGAAGGGCTAAACCATTCGCCGCCGGCATTAAACCCCCTGCTGTGAACTTCAGACGTCAAGCGGCCTACTTGAAGGGTCATGGGTAGTCATCAGCAGGGTTAGAAGTAAGGCAAACCTGTTATCTTCAAGTAGTCCTTCGTGGGCCTGTGGCTGCTGGGTCACTGGCCAGGCGCAAAACACGTGCCAGGAGCGTAGTTTTCGGCACATGATTCCGGGTTTAGGGTTGAGGGCTTAGATTTGGAGAGCTGTCCCTTCCGAGTATTCTTATCCACCCCAGGCCTAGAACCGGTACTCCCTTTCAAGCTTATGGGCTGTTCAGGACTTCAGCCGAATCTTGGGATATACTGGCGCTCGGAGGATTCTCGGGAGCACCACCGGAGCGGTCTCGACAGTCGCCGCGAAGGAGCTCCGTCAACTGCACCTGTGGAAGGTGCCAGCGCATGCGATGCCGGCGCGCATGACCCCAACCTCGGCCCTGGGCCTCCCGTCTCCTTCTGATTTAGGACTTCGGATTTTGGGTCTAGGACCTAGGACTTAGAACTAGGATTTAGGATTAAGGATTTAGGCTTTAGAATCATCCTCCGAGGGCCTTTTATAGCTTCCAAAGCCTCTTTAATTTAAGGGGCGTTTGGAGCTTCTCAGGGGCTTCGGGGCCTTTCAGGAGCCTTCCAAGGGCCCCCACGACCTGTTCACGACCTCATTTTGGTCGAGAATTTTCAAGACAAAAAATTCGGAGAAGCTCCTTGGCCAAAACTCGGCCCCCCTGCCCTTGAGAGGGAAAGTTTGACCTCAAAAAAGCCGCAGCTCCCCTTCAAGCCTCCCAAGGCTTCTTGGGCCTCCGAAGAATGTTTAGAGCTTTCGGGACTCTTTCTGGGGTCCTCGCTTGGGGAGGCCCCTGCAGGTCCCCGAAAGCCCAACTATGAAGTCCCCCAAAATCCCAAAGGACAAAGTTACAAAGAGGCTCGATCCGAGGAAACAACATGGGATCGGATCGACAACAAGTACATGAAAACCCTAAACCCGACCAAGGTTTGGGTGGGCGGGTCGGGAGGGATCGTGAATCTGGCGTGCACCACAACACACGTCCTGCGTGGGGGTGTGCGCGGAGCATGTGACACACCCTGGGCCCTAAATTTAAATCCTAAGCCCCCGTAGGCTCTCTCCCAGTCGCCCTGTAGCCCGAGCCCAGGAAGATGGGCGTCTCGACGCAGTTGCGCGACTGCGAGAAGGAGGCCAAGCTTCCCTACAGGGTTTAGGTTTGGGGTCTAGGGTTTAGGGTTTGGGGTCTAGGGTTTAGGGTCTGGGGTTTAGGGTTGTTTGGGGCCTCCGGTGTATTGGAGCTGGGGCTTAGGTTGGTTGAGGGAAGGATGTTTTCAAATTCTGGTTGCAATGCCATCGACAGAAGTGGTTGGTTTAGGGTGAGGGGCGTAGGGCCGCAGGGTGCGGGGCTGAGGGCCGCAGAGGATTCCATGAGCCCATACAGCCAAAATAGATCTTCGACAAGTACGTACCTTGCCACTCCCGAAACCAGGGCCCTCAGCCCCTAACCTTTAGGGCTTAAGGCTTAGGCTTTAGGGGGTCCTTGCGGAGCCTACCCGAAACACGAAGCCTTTTAACCCAAAGGACTTGGACTTCGTTCCTTCTGTTTGTTAGCAGGGCATGAGGAGATTGGATCCAATGCATCTGCTTTAGTTAGTGTGCCCAGCCAACGGTAAGCAGCCTGCGGAAATGAGTCCTACACTCCTGAACGATCTCCACGTAATTAGCCTCGTACTTCGTTGTTGTTCGTGGTGGGCGAAAGACTACAAGTTGGGTTCTTCATGGGATTGTGGCCTGGGGCGCACCCAGAAGTATTCTCGGAACTCAAGAGAAGCAAGGGGCAACACCCGAAACCTTAAGCCTCTTGCCCAGCAGAAGCGGAACACCTCAAAGGCCCAGCAACCCAAAAAACCTTGAGTACCCGAAGCTCCTTGAGATCATTGTCAAGAAGATGGGCAAGTGGCCGAACGAGAAGCTTTTTCCGGTTGTGGATCTGTGGGTCTGCAGCCCAGACATTTGCAGGGAGGCCTTTGCATCAAACATCTGTGCCGCTGTTGACAACCCAGCCGGTAAGTCCCAAGTGCCTGACTCCGGGGTTGAGGATTTTGGGCTAAGTATGTGTTTTTTAGGGCGCAGGATTTCGCAAAGGGCTGGAATCTCAAAGTCACTCTTCCACCAAGAACTTGCACTCCCCCAAGAACAACCCAGATGCCCCCTAAACCCTGAATCCGAAACCCTAAAACCACTGCCCCGTAGTGCAGTAGTAACGCTGCGCAAGTGCATCAGGAGGCTTGGGCTAAGGTTTACTTTTCAATTATCAGCCTTCTACGGGACTTCGCTGGGATCGTACGGTCGTGAACTGGCCTTACTTGTTTCTGTACTCCGTGCAGCTGGTCTCTCCTGAAAATGAGCTTCCGAAGCTGCATTCCAAAGCATGAGCTGCTCCCAAATAGTCACGTCAGTTTCGCAAACATCGGTATTGCAAAAGTCTCTTAAACCGACCTGGGCATGAACGCTGGGTAGGCTCGTGGGATTCCCCTTTCTTGGCTTAAGTTGAAGAGGCTTAGCTTTATCTTGAGCCAACCTAAAACGGTTTCTCGCGAAACTGAATAGGACGTTTCTGAATGCAAGGAAAGGAGCCAGAAGGCTTATCGTAATACATATGCTGGGCATCTCCTAGCTGCAGATTCTGAATTTCCTAAGCCCTAAACCCTAAACCCTAAACCCTAAACCCCTGAGTTTCCTGAGCCCTTGCTGTGTTTTGCACTGGGCGGTTGCTTGCCAGCGCCTCTTCCTCGTGCACCCGGACAGCTCCGATCTCTTCAAAGGACCTAGTCGATGTGAGGGTCTAGGGGTCAGGGTTTAGGGTTTAGGGTTTAGGGTTTAGGGTTGTATGATGCTCGCCTGTCCCCCCCTAAACTCTAAACCCTAGACCCTAAACCCTAAAGTGTCCCTAAACCCATGAAGAACCCAAAAAACACCCTCTACCTCTTGGTTACGCTAGAACCCCTTCTTGCAGGTTCACGGGTAGTTCTGCGTAGGGTTAAAAGTACCTCGATGAAGGTTATGATTTCCTTGACGGCAGGATCCGATCGAGGAACAGCCTATATCATGCAGGCAGAGATGATTTTCCCGAGAAGGGGTTTAGGGTTTAGGATCTAGGTTGTGGGAAACTGCTTGCAAGGGGCTCCAGGGCAAAGCTCCACAGGCTTCGTGAAGCGTTCCAGGAATTTCCGCGTTCCAAGTCGAAAGCACATTAGGGCTTAGGGCTTTGGGCTAGGCTTAGGCTCTATATATATATATATACATATGGTGCAGCGTTGGCCAGTTCCCCCCCCCCCCCCCCCCCCCCCCCGTGCCTGTAGGGGGTTTTTAGTTTAGGGTTTTTAGTTTAAGGTTTTGGGGTTGGGGTGGGGAGGGGAGACCATACCATGGTGGGGGGGGGGACTGTTAGACACGGAGACACGGAATCACATGGCGTTGTGCGTTGTGCGTTCTCCCCCCCCCCCCCCCCCCGCCCCCTTGGTACCCCATGTTCTGAGTTCTACGCTCCAACCCCAACCCATAAACCCTAAACTCTAAACATGTCTAAACCCGAAACCCCCAAATTTTATAGAGAATCCCCTACTAGATTTTTAGAGATACGCGATAATATGTCATAATTTTCAGTAATAATTTTGCAAGTCTGACACATTATGCGTGTTTGTTCAAGTTTTTTTGTACAGCACTCCCTACTATTTTATTAAAGGATGCAGGCACCCCAAGCCCTCTGAACCCCAACGCCCTTCAAACAATAAGGACAGCCCTACCAGGCCCTACCCTTGCAGGTCTTGGGCTTATTGTCCTCCGACGTCAACGGACCCCTGGGCTTATGCGCAGCCAGAGACACGCCGGCATGAAGCCTGTAGGCTTTAGGGTTTAGGGTTTAGGGTTTAGGGTTTAGGGTTTAAAGCTTCGGGTTTAGGCTTTAGGGCTTCGGATTTAAAGTTTAGGGTTTAGGGATCGCTTTCTGAACGCAGCCCCTAAACCTCAAATACTCTAAACCTTAAACCGCCTAAAGCCCTTTGGGTTTGGGGCTTAGGGCTTCGGGCTCAGGGTTTAGGATTCCTAAACCTAGCACCTGTGTGTAGAGTTCATGGCCAGACCTTCCCATGTTCAAGGGCGGGGATTCAGGATGTAGATTACAGGGTTCTTAAGGGAAGGGGGTTTCAATGGGAACCCGAACACTCCCCAATACTCGCTAAGGTTCCCTAAGTACCTACCTTGGGCTGTCAATATGGCAAGGGACTAAGGCTCGTCCCCCCCCAAGGCTCCCCCTTAATATACTCCTACTAGGGCCCTTATATTTGCCCTAAGGATCGTTTAAGAGGGCCCCCAAAACCCAAGGGTGCAACCCTAAGGGTTCAAGGTACAACCCCTAGAAAATGGGGGGGGGGGGGGGGGGGGTTGGGGGGTTGTTGGGGTTGGGGGGGGTGGGGGGGGGTGGGGGGGGGGTGTGGGGGGGGGGTGGGTGGGGGGGGGGGGGGGGGGGGGGGGGTGGGGGGGGGGGGGGGGGGTGGGGGGGGGGGGGGGGGGTGTGGGGGGGGGGGGGGGGGGTGGGGGGTGGGGGGGGGGGGGGGGGGGGGGGGGGGTGGGGGGGGGGTGGGGGGTGGTGGGGGGGTGGGGGGGTGGGGGGGGGAGGGGGGGGGGGGGGGGGGGGGGGGGGGGGGGGGGGGTGTGGGGGGGGGGGGGGGGGTGGGGGGGGGGGGGGGGGGGGGAGAGTGGGGGGGGGGGGGGTGGGGGGGGGGGTGGGGGGGGGTGGGGGGTGGGCACAGCTGGTTTGGAGTTCCTCTACAGCCTATGGCGGTGGGGTTAGATTCCAAACGTTAGGAGGGCAGCCCTGTTTCGGAAATACCTACATGTTACGAAAACATGTTTTGTACCTTCCGAGTGTCCTGGAAGTAGGAATGAACCCCCTAAACCCTAAACCCTAAACCCCACCGAAGTATTCCTGGTCTAGTCGTGTCTTGGGCATGCGTGCGAGTGATGTGTGGCACGGGGTGGTTTTTGGTTTTCGGCGCCGTGCCAAGGATACCTGGCGAACCTCTTCATCTACCAGACCAACAAGTGAGCTTCCATTTGTCGCAGCAGACAGGTTTGCATAGGGTCCTTACAGTGCCCTGCCTTGACTTGATCTATCGTGGTGTTCGGGTAATTAGAACTAGGGCTATAAGTAAGGTAACCTATACTACAACCTTAGTTATACTTCTAAACACACCCTAGACCCTAAACCTTAAACCCCAAACCCTCAAGTAGTTGCTCCCAAAAGAGGTATGCCGCCTTCGACAAGCGCGAGCAAGTGCTGAAAGGAATCGAAGCCGCCTTGGCATCCACCAACAAGCACACAAAGGCCAGCCAACCCTGCACCCAAACAAGGTGTGGGGTTTCGGCCCTAAACCCTAAACCCTAAACCCTAACCCCTACCCCCTAAACCCTAAACCCTAACCCCTACCCCCTAAACCCTAAACCCTAGACCCTAGACCCTAAACCCTAAACCCTAACCCAAAACCCCAAACCCTAAACCCTAGACCCTAGAGCGCCAAGAGCCCGAAGGGTTGACTTGAATCGCATTGGATGCCAAGCCCAGACCCCTGATTGCCAAAGACTCCCTGGTTCTTAGTAGGGAATGAGGGAGCGAAGGCCCCTACATATACCCGTTAAGAGATTATATAGGGTACCTCATCCCCTCATTCCCTACTAAGAACCAGCCAGAAGATTGTCAGGCGGAAAACTTACCCTAAGCCCCAAACCCCAAGAAGACAACCATGAAGAGAACGTGCATCAGGATCACTTAAGAATCAACTCTAAACCCCCAAAACCTAAACCCCCAACCAAACTTGAAACCCTAATCCCTAAACCCTCCAGCCCCAACCAAACTTCAAACCCCAAACCCTAAACCCTCCAGCCCCAAAGAGCTGACATGCCCCGTCTCCAAAAAAGGCTCCAAAAAAGCGAGTCAAAATGTATTCAAGAATCCCCTGCAAATCAAGTATAAATTTACAAAGCAAACAAACGTTCAAGACCCAAAAAAAGGGGCAAACACACACACACACACACACACACACCCACCAGAAAAGTTAAATGATAAATCACTAATAATGATAAAATACATAAACAAAGCAGGCCCACGGGCGGCGACAAAAAGGGCCTGGCTAGGCCCCTCTTAGCCACCCCTTCTGTAGAAACTTCTGTGAGGCTCCTTCTTGAGACTGAACCTCTCAAGCCTAAACATATACACGCCTATACACACCCCTAAACCCTAAACCTTAAACCCTAAACCCTAAACCCTTAACCCGCACCTTAGAGGGAATCCTTAGCTTCTGGCAGTTGGCGTGCACCTCGGTCTTGCTCAACATGGCCATCGTGCTCTACGAGAGTAGCCAGCCGGTGCGGCCGGCTCGTTAAGGGTCGGCTTCGGAAACCCTACGCCCTAAACCCTAAATTCCTAAACCCTAAACCCTAAACCCTAAACCCTAAACCCTAAACCCTAAACCCTAAACCCTAAACCCTAAACCCTAAACCCTAGCGGCCTTGGGGTTTGGGGTGGCCTTGCGGGGTCAGGGTTTACGAAGGGAGGCCGTGAGGGGCAAGGGTTGACGCCTTATAAACATTATAAACCCCTTAATCCTCCAGGGTTTTCGATTCTGCCACTTCCTTCCTTTCCCAAGAGGCTCTGCTGCATTCATAGGCAGCATGCTAAACCCTACAACCTAAAACCTAAACCCCCAACCCTAAAAAGCCTCAAGCAGCCTTGACACCCTGAAGCGATTGAGGGGTCCTTGAAATGAGATTTGGGTTTAGGAAACCCACAAGCCTGAAAGTCTAGCCTAAATGCTCTTCAGGGTTTAGGGTTTAGGGTTTAGGGCTTGGGGTTTAGGAAAGTTTTGGGCATAGGACATAGGGGGAGGCTTTGCATGTTGAGCCGTTGCTTCGAGCTCATGGAAGGGACGGACGCTGCCGGCAACCTCAAAGAGCACGACTCGAGAATTCACCCCCCTCTCTCCCCCGGGTTTAGGGGGGTTTAGGGTTGAGGGTTGAGGGTTGAGGGTTTAGGGTTTAGGGTTTAGGGTCTAGGGTTTAGGGTTTAGGGTTTAGGGTTTAGGGTTTAGGGTTTAGGCTGACGCTCTCTGTCGACCCTCCCAAGAATATTGCTTCAACGCCCCAAAATAGCAAAGAAGGAGCAAACAAGTTCAGGGCCAGACAACATCCCAAACCCCAAACCCCAAACCCCAAACCCCAAACCCCAAACCCCAAACCCCAAACCCCAAACCCTGATTGGGGTCTAAAGGTCCGAAACTTTCAGGGCCCCTGCGACCTAGGGGAGCACATAAACGTTGACACTTTGAACCCGAAACCCTTTAAAAGCCCTGGACTGGTTTTCGGGTTTAGACTGATCCGTCACCGTTTAGTTCTAAATGGGGTAAACCCTAAACTTAACACCCCATCTACACCCTACACCCTACGTGGCCAGTTCCCTCCTTGAAGGTTCATGGGAAGTCATAAGTAGGGTTGTCCGTGAGGTAACCGATATTATAACCTCAATTAAGGCACCTACAACCCTAGTTCTAACCACCCCTAAACCCTAAGCCCTAAACCCCAAACCCTAAACCCGGAACCCTAAACCTCCAAGTCGACCCCAACAAGCTTGGCAGCCCAAAGCGTTGGACGAAGCCGCCGCCCTGCGGGTCACCCAGCTGGCGCTGGGCTTCCTGGACAAGGCCGTTGAGGGCTTTGGGGATATACCCTGGACCCTAGCCCTAAACCCCAAACCCTAAACCCTAAAACCCTAAACAGATGCTTTAAAAAACTTGGGGGCCTTGGGGTGTAAGGTTTAGGGTTTGAGGCAGAGGGGCTTGGGGGTCGTAGGTTTAAGGACTTCAGAGTACTTTGTAAGGCCTAGGGCTGTGGGTTTAGGATGTCGGGGTCAAGGCAGGCTCGATTCAGGGAGTGTCTGTGGCTTCGGGATTTTGAGAGGTTGGGCTTTAGAATTCCATGCGGCCAGTTCTCAAAATGATGGTCAGTTTCTTGGGGTACCCCAAGTATTAGCTACCAGGGCCGCCTGGGAACAAGGACCCCAAACCGGACCATCTTTTAAAGAACTGACCGCGTGTTCTGCTAGCCGAAGAAGGTCGAGCTCTGCTGCTACAACGCTGAAGGGGCCTTGCAAACGTGCTTGCCACTTGTCACGAGGAACACTAGGAATCAGCCCTAGACCCTAAACCCTAAGCCCTAAGCAGCCTCCGTCCTGATAGGCAGGCGAGGAGGAGGAAGCTCGTCACCGCGCACTGCTCGCCATTGGCACTCTGCTCAGACACTGTATCCCTAAACCCCGAACCCCTAACCCCAAACCCTAAACCCTAAACTCTAACCCTACACCCTGTAGGGTTGAAAGGTCTTCGGGCTTCGGGTTGCGGACCCAGGTCTTTTGGTTTCCCTGGGGGCTCAGGAAGGTATGACGAAGAATGACACAAGGACTCCCGGTGGGCTCTCGTATCCTTTTTGCGGTTTTCGGTTTTGGGCTTTGAGCTTTGGGTTTTGCGTTTTTTGTTGTGGGTTTTGGGGTTTACGGTTTACGGTTTAGGTTCCCATGTAAACAAAATTCGGCGCCCTCGTCATTCCTGGCTTGCTCAGGAATCTAGACATGCGTTTCTCAGAGAAATATGTATATATATATATGTATGTATGGATGGTATGTAATGTATGTATGGTATGTAATGTATGTAATGTATGTAACGTATGTAATGTATGTAATGTATGTAATGTATGTAATGTATGTAATGTATGTAATGTATGTAATGTATGTACTGTATGTAATGTATGTAATGTATGTAATGTATGTAATGTATGTAATGTATGTAATGCATGTAATGGATGTAATGTATGTAATGTATGTAATGTATGTAATGTATGTAATGTATGTAATGTATGTAATGTATGTAATGTATGTAATGTAGTGTGATGTAGTGTGATGTAGTGTGATGTGATGTGATGTGATGTGATGTAACGTAACGTAACGTAGTGTAATGTACTGTAATGTAATGTAGTGTAATGTAATGTAATATTAATGTAATGTAATGTAAATGTAAATGTAAATGTAAATGGAATGTAAATGTAATGTAAATGTAATGTAAATGTAATGTAAATGTAGTGTAATGTAATGAAATGTCATGTAATGTAATGTAATGTAATGTAATGTAATGTAATGTAATGTAATGTAATGTAATGTATTGTAATGTATGAAAATTAATATATTTATATATGTATATGTATATATGTATATGTATATGCATATATGTATATGTGTATATGTATAGATTTATATATGCAGTTTTCAAAATCCTGTTCTTCCTGGCGGTTCTTCCTAATTAGGGAATTAGGGAATGAGAGTCCTTCTTCAAAGGTGAGGGTCCTTACATACCCCCTTAAAGGATATGCATACATATATATATATATATATATGGCTGTAGGGTTCCTAATTCCCCACATGCCCTACTACGAACCACTAACTTCTTGAGTATGCCTTCAAGGTTCAATCCTGCCGCGCGACAAGGGCGCGATTGCGGCCGAGTGCGGCTTGTCTCACATACCTGCCCTCAACGCTTCACCCAAAACCTCTACACTCAGAACCGACACCCCTGCCAGGGCGTCATGGCGTTTTGGTAGGATTTAGGGTAGCTTGAAAATCCTTAGCATTCCGGCACCTTGCTCACTTGCAATCCGAACGCAGTCTTTGCAGTCCAGGCTGGCGCTTCATAAGGTAGCGAGCATTTGCTGGCCTTTGGGTTCATGCTTTGGAGTTACACACTTGAGTGCCTCCAGGCACCAAGCTTTAGGCACAGCTCCGCGCTTTTTTGCATCCTCGGGGCCTGAAGGAATGTTTTTGAGACAATACAGCATCGAAGCCGTGAAGCCTTATACTGTCCCTACAAGTCGTTGTCTGGACGCTCTGAGGTGCACAACTGTTCCAAAAACACATGTTTTCTCTATTGTTGTTGTAGTAAGCAAGCTGCAGAATGAGCAGATTTTGCTGGAGGCAAGCCGTTTGTATTTGTGTTTACAGTACTTCCAGCATCGTCAGTGAGCGTATGAGAAAGCGTATGAGGAAGATTTTTGTAATGAAAACATATATGTGCGCAGATCCTGGGAGGGCTGACCACATGTCGGATTTACGGTCGCAAATGACCCCCCCCCCCCCCCCCCCCCCCCCCCAAAAAAAAAAAAATCAGGCCCCCCGAGAAGGCTCCAGAAGTACCCCCAGATCTCCATGAAGCAAAGTTTCAAAGTCTTGGAGACGGGCCCAAGAGGGCCTCAACACTACACCCTACACCCTAAACCTTAAACCCCAAAAAGCCCCAAAGAGCCCTCCAAAAATGACCCGAAGAGTTGAATGTGGCGTCAAGGAGCCCAGTGAGCTCAACAAGGGTTAAGGGCTTAGGGCTTCGGGCTTAGGGTTTAAGGTTTCTGGTTTAGGTGCCATTATAAACCCTAAACCCTAAACCCTAAACCCTAAACAAGAGCGAAGCCCCGTAAGGCAAGGCCGCGAACTTCCTGGGCAAAGTCTCCAGCTTGGAGGGGAAGGCTGGCAAATCGATATGAAGCAGGGTTCAAGTTTAGGGTTTAGGGTTTAGGGTTTAGGGTTTAGGGTTTAGGGTTTAGGGTTTAGGGTTTAGGGTTTAGGGTTTAGGTGAGTGTATATAAGGTTCCTGTTTAATATTGGTGAGTGTATATGCCTGGTGTCCTTTTGGGGGTACAAGAAATATAAACCCTACTTCATATCACGGCATGAAGAAACCTGACCCCTAGTTTTTGTTTAGTTTAGGGTTGGACCCAGAGTAGGCCACTATGCCTTTTTGGGGGTTTACTAGACTACACCCCTTGGCAATCCGCTGCGAGAGGATTTCCACCTCACATGTCCGTAGCTTAAGGAACCCTATGACATGAAGAACCATCGTCGTGTTTGCGAGTACCGTTTTTTTGGGATTACTGCTGAAATTTGTGGCTTCCTGAAGAAATCATAGCTTGAACCGCAGATCCTAAAGCTTGTGCCTGTGGGGGGCTTCTGTGAGACTGGGACGGTTTTCGGCTTTGTATGTTGGAGTTTCTAATGTGAGCTTGATGGCCTACATGCCAAGTGCACTTTGAAGTCCGGACCTTTAGCCCCAACCCTAACCTCTTAAGCCCTAACCCCACAAGCCTAAAACCCAAACCTCCTAACCCTGAAGCCCCAAACGTTAACCCGTAATGTTGCACCTGCAATATTCTAGGGGGCCGCTATTATGAAAAGTTTTCCGGCTATTCAGGATTTGGACCCTCTGTTTTGGGGGTCCGCTATAATGAAAAGATTTCGGGCCGTGACTGTTTTTTTGGGTGTCAGGAAGGCATAAGCTTCTCGAGAAAGAGAGATACTTGAAGCCTGAAGCCTCGACCTGTCCAGGATCTCCGACAATCTTCTTTTTTCAGGGCGCCTTTTCTTTATAAATTCCTTACTTAAAACTAGATGATTCCATAGGTGAATCATATCCGGAAAGGGGGTACCTGACGGAGGCCTCCGGACACACTTTAATACCTTTGTTTGGGGGCCCACTATAATGCAAGTCTCCCGGGGCCAGGGGCTCAGTCCTTCGGTTTTCAGGAAGGCATAAGCTTTCTCGAGAAGGAGGGATACTTGAAGCCCTCCTCGACCTGTCCAGGATCTCCGACAATCTTCTTTTTTCAGGGCGCCTTTTCTTTATAAATTCCTTACTTAAAACTAGATGATTCCATAGGCGAATCATATCCGGAAAGGGGGTACCTTACGGAGGCCTCCGGACACACTTTAATACCTTTGTTTGGGGGCCCGCTATAATGCAAGTCTCCCGGGGCCAGGGGCTCAGTCCTTCGGTTTTCAGGAAGGCATAAGCTTTCTCGAGAAGAAGGGATACTTGAAGCCTGAAGCCTCGACCTTTCCAGGGTCGCGGGGTCGCGGGGTAGCTTAGGGAGGCTCCGGACCCCCCCCCCCCCCGACTGTTTGGGGTCTTTTTTTATTCAGGGTCGCGACTGTTGAGGGGGGGGGGGGGGGTAACTTATTAAAGCAGGTCCAACATTAACCCTCTTGCACAGACCTCAAATCCCTAAACCTTGACATTCCGAATCCCGAACCCCCCCAGCTCGAAGATTCTCATCCGCCAGTTGGGCGCGGCAGCGTCTGCAGAGCTCCGGAGCTTGATTGGCGGATGAAGTGGGAAGGCGCAAAAGAAGGCACCCTAAACCCTAAACCCGGTTCTCTACATGGCAGTCTGATCATGAGCCAGGAAACGCGAGAACGTAGCTAATGAGGTTATAGCGTGTGAAGAAATTAGAACTGTGGGCGTTGACAGTGAGTGAGTTGATGAAGAGAATACAGTAATATTATTAACACAAGTTCACGCGCGGTTGATAATAATATTGTATGAACGCAGTGAGTGAGCCGTGATGAGAATACTAATAACCGCACGAAACTAGTGAACGTGTGAACGAAACAAACCTCTGTCTTTAGGAGTTAATCTGTTGAGTCGCGAAGGTAATAGCCAGGATGGGAGAACGAGGGTGACAAGGGCTAAATAATAAGTCCTTTAATTTTAACGCTACGCGACCCGCCTCGGCCCGGCCCAGCGCATCCGCGTGAGCATGGTGATTCCGCAGCGCCCAAGTCGCTGGACCCCAAGCAATAAGGGTTGGGTTGAGGGTTGAGGGTTGCGGGTTCCGGGTTTATGGTTTATGGTTTGGGGTTTGGGGTTGAGGGTTAGTTTAGGGCTCAAGGTTCACGCTTTGGGGTTGAGGGTTTTTTTGGGTTTAGGGTTCGGCTTGGAGTGATCGTAGGGTTGAGCCAGGCACTCTTTGGCAGGGGGGAGGTGGGGTGGGGGG
>CAJNDS010001768.1:0-99015 GCA_905221605.1 Symbiodinium natans
CTAAACCCTAAACCCTAAACCCTAAACCCTAAACCCTAAACCCTAAACCCTAAACGCCTTCAGAATCTTTATATCAACCACGTCTCTTCTGAAGAAGCTGGCTAGAAGCATCCTAGGCGTGCTCGTGATTCATCCAGCCTTGGGGACGACATGAACCCTAAAATGGGGATCATATGCTAGGGTATATGAACCCTAAACCCTTTTAGGGTTCATGTAGTCCCTCAGGGGCTCATGCAGGAGAGCACTGCGAAGATCATCCCAAGGCGACGATGCATCAGGTCTGCAAGAGGGGTCGACGACGAACGAACATGCGCGTCCTGGCACTGCCGAAGCCATCGCCCTCCCCCCCCTTCCCGTTGTACTGAAGGAAGCTCATGTGGTCAGTTCTTGAAATCATGGTCCCCAAATACCATGGAATAATAGGGGCCGCGTTATGATGAGGAACCCAACCAAAAAAGGGCCGGATTTCAGAGAAGTTATCATGTAGTGCTGCACTCCGAACCCTACACAGTAAGCCCTAAACGAGTGAAGGCCAGCATCCTTCTCCCTGATAACCCCGAAGCCCGCCTCAAACACCGGGCCCCTCCCATGGTCCAGAAACTGATTCAGGATCTTGGGCTTAGGGCTCGTAATGGTTCTTCTTAACTAGCCCTATTCGTTGTCTGGTCTTTCGGCGCATACTTCCACAAGGATTCTCTACGTCAGCTCCGGTGCCTTTCTTTTTTGTCTCCAGGGCCTTTTGGGGCTTTAGCGTTTTTGTCGAAGTTGCAGACATTTAGGCTTTGAGGGCTCCCGCATGGCTTCTGATCTTCATTCAGTTTTTCAGTCACGGGTTTAGGGTGTACGGATTCTAGCCGTGCCCCCATCTAGTCCCCCATAAACCCTGCACACCCCACAGAAACCTGAACCCCCTACACACACAATAAATTCCACACCCTAAGCCCTAAACCTTTAAAAACCCAAAACCCTAAACCCTAACCCCCGAAGGCGGCATACTGGAGGGCATGGTCAAGTACTTGGCAGCTCGATGGACAGGGTTTAGGGGATTGGGGTGCCTGTCTCAGGGTTTAGGCCAGTTCAGGGTTCAGGGTTTAGGGCTTAGGGTTTAGGGTTTCTGAACTTTTTCTTCTTCTTTCCCCCCCCCCCCCAAACGCTGGTGCGATGGCAGGCAGCCTTGGCTAGGACGGCACTGTGTCGCACTCTTCTTCTGACGTCTGGTGCATGCGGGCGGTGTCAGCCGCGTTACCTGGGTCGGTGTCAAATGCACCAAAATCCAGACCCCTGGGAGGATCCAAAAAGTAGATCCCCTTAAGGGTTGGAAAAGGGTACTCTTCCCTTAAGGGTCCCTCAAAATGACCCGAAAGTAGGAAAGAGTACTCTTTGGGGGCTCTACTTTTCGGATCCTCCCAGAGGTCTGGGTTACGGAGCGGCTCATGCTTAGGACCAAAAGAGTGAATCTGAAAGGTCGTACATGGCCTCGGTTTCAGGGTTTCAGGGTTTAGGGTTTAGGGCTTAGGGTTGCAAAGCAAGACAAAGCGGTTCTTAAACAACGGGCCCCGCCGCTGGCGTAGTAGTAGTACTTCTCGTAGTTCTCAAAGCCTCACATCTTCCATGAGTGCTGACTTCAGAAATACCTAATGGTTCCTCAAAATGACCCGACAGTAGAACAGAGTACTCTTTGGGGGCTCTACTTTTCGGATCTTTCGGATCCTCCCAGGGGTCTGGGCAAGCTATCTTCTGCCGAAATTGTATAACCCAAGCCCAAAACCTCAAATCCTAAACCCTACGAGGACTGAAGCAGTGTACCTTGACGAAGCTATCTTACCCTAAACCCTAAATCCTAAACCCTAAACCCTAAACCCTAAACTTTGCCCGATCTGGGGCGGTAGGTGTCCACCATCTCGTCGATGCACTTTGGCATCTTGACCATGGTGACCATCATGGAGGTTTCCCGAAGGTCCACCTTCAGGGGTTTAGGGTTTAGGGTTTAGGGTTAGGGGTTTGGGGTTTAGGGTTTAGGGTTTAGGGTGTATATAGGGACTTTGGGGCCCCACTGGCCCCAATACTTCATAGGATAGACTATCCTAGTGGTCTAGGGCTCAGTGCCTAGGAGTCTGAACGCTGTAACAAATCACTACTATAGGGGTTGAACTTAGCTAGGGTACCTGAAGGCTTCTAACCTACCTCTTTTCCATCTTATGTACTTATTCATTCTTTCTTTTTTTTTGGGGGGGGGAGGGCTGCAGTCTTTTTGCGGGAAGCTATAATAGCTTTCAGAAGGGAAGGTGGGTTGTTGAAGACAGCAGAGAGAGACTCCTAAACCTTGAGCCCTAAGCCCTAAACCCGAAAAATCCCAACGAGAACACTTCTGGCGCATGTCTCTTCCCCATCCTGCATGAGCTCCTCCTGAACGTCCTTGGGGTAGTACTGCGAGTACCTTGCGGTTTGGGGTTTAGGGTTTAGGGTAGGGGTTTAGGGTTTCGGGTTTAGGGCTCAGGCCCCAAAATCTGCTAAGTCGGGGGTCTGGATGCGAGGAGGGAGGTACGGTTCGGCTCTTGGGGGCTCTTGATGCACTTAGCTGGGTGGCCTGCGTGTTTTTACACCCCTCCCCCCCTTTACAGGGCCACCAAAACCCTAAAAACCTAAAACCCTAGAACCCTAAAACCCTAAAACCCAAAAACCCTAAAACCCTAAAACCCTAAAACCCCAAAACCCTAAAGCCCTAAAACCCTGAAACCCTAGAACCCTACACCCTCAACCCTAAACCCTACACCCTAAACATGGAACCCCCTGAACCCTAAACCCATCCGGAGAACCTCTGGTCTGGAAGCTGCAGCGTGTGCAAACAGATCTTCCACGGTGAAGGAAAATAAGGTCTCCCCTTCGCTTGGGCACCCAAACCCTGTAAATTTAGTAAACCTGGCAAACCCTACAAACCCCACAAATCCCTAGAACAGATAATAAACCCTAGACTCCCTGTAAACCCTGCAATTCCAACCCCTATCCCTACCCCGGTTCTTACAATAAACCCTAAACCCAAACCCTTAACCCTAATGAAGACCTGAAACCCGAGACCCTACTCACCAAAAACCCTAATTCCCCTGAATCCGAACTACCTAAACCCCTAAACCCTACTCCCGGTCACCGACCCCAGAAGGCCAGGGCGCAGGTAAGCCCAGACGCCGTCTGCATACCTGGGTCGGCCACCCCAGAAGGTTTAGGGTTTACGGTTTAGGGTTTAGGAATTAGGGTTGAAGGTTTAGGGGAGGGTTTAACGATTTATAAAGGTTTAGGGCTTCACTTCGATTTATAGGGGTTCACCCTGTAGGCTCCAAGAACCCTCCTACAGAGGGACGGGTACCTCTTATGGAGGGTTCTGGGGTCTCAATTCCTGGGGTTTTGAGGTCCCAAGAGCCTTGGGGTATAGGGATTACTATAGGGGCCTTAATAATTAGAATAGGGTTTTGGGGGGTTATTGTCGTAGAACCTGGGTTGCCCCCTAGGAACGCTCTGAAAAGAAGGTTTTGGGGGAATACTCCGAAAACGAGATCCTCTTGAACAAGAAAAGGAAATTAAAACGTACCGTGGGCCTACCCCTAAACCCTAAACCCTAAACCCTAAACCCTAAACCCTAAACCCTAAACCCTGAACCCTGAACCCTAAACCCTAAACCCTATACCCTAAACCCTAAACCCTAAACCCTAAACCCTAAACCCTACCTAGGTGCAGGAGGTCATAGAGCTGAGCGAAATTGTCCGCGGACATCATCTGGGCAGAAAAACTTGCAAGCTTGTTCAGTAACAAAACGCTTCTGAGTCCAGCGGTATAGGGTTTAGGGTTTAGGGTTTAGGATGACGAGAGCAACCAGAGCACACAGTTAGGCGTTTCAGGTGTAGACGGATCTGCTCTTTTGAACATGACGCTTTTTGGCTGCAGAGCCTGGGATCTCTTGGCCAAAAAAAATCACGTGACCTGACCCTAACATCAAGGGACTAAAGGAGGCACCCGTCTATGGGACTTCAGGGGTTTTTTGGTGGTTGTTTAGGAGCTACTAGGTATATAGGGACCATGTAAGGTATATATAGCGGCTTTTTGTTGGGGAATAAGATTAAGGGTCCCTTCCAGGGGGCCCCTCCCTATACCCCTTAATAAAACCTGACTCGAAACAAGCTCCGAATGCCCTGCCCGAAGGGAGAACATGAGGTGCAGGGTTTGATATTGAAGGAAACCTTGAACCCGAGAACTGATCTGAAGAAGAAGGACTTTGGTTGTAACCTACAACATAGTAGGTGCTGGATTCTTCAGGTATGGATTCAGGTTGGGGGTCGGAGGGGGGGGGGTAGAATCTAAGGGGTCAACAAAAGAGACAACTGCGACAACACAATGCTTCTGGCTTGCTTCGTTCCTGGTGTACATCTCAGCGTGCCTGACGCCGCTCCGCGAACACTTCCGACATCTGCTCCTGCTTGGAGGATCGGGGGAAGTAGTAAGTGTGCACACAGTAGACTTCTAAGCGTTATGAATACGCTAAGAGGGACCCAGCATGGGGTCCTGCTGCATAACCATAATTAATGAGTACTTACTAAGTCTCCCGATCTTTGAAGGGGTACTCATGCACTGCTATTCACCTGCGTAGCCGGACAGTCTGGATAAAGACCTATGGAAGCATTCGTTTAGTCATCAGTTTCTCTACTACCCCCCCTCTATACAAACCCCCCCCCCCGCCCTTAAAAAACCTCAATTAGGCGCTGAATTATCCCTAAATAGCCTTGATTATGGGGGGGAAGCTAGGGGGTAGTATAGAGGGGGTAGTAGGGGAACCCATGATTTAGTGGCCCTTGTACTGGATGTGGTCCACAAACTCCTCCCTAAAACCCTTAAAACTCCCCAGAAGCCCCTAACACCCCTGAGCCCACCCCTTAAACCGGACCATGATTTAGCGCTTCGGGTTGTTCATGAGGCATTGTAGCTGTGGGCTCAAGTTCGCGCAGCTCTGGTTATGACTTCTCAAAAATCTAGTCTCTGGGGTCCATCATGTGCTACTATCTTGTAAAGCCGACCTTGCGAATCGATAAGGCTTCGCGACAGCTACGGGTATGTGCGACGCAGGCTACGTGCATGTCACAAGTCCTTTGTGAACCTCTACACGATGTCCTTCTTTCAAACGACTTCTCATCTGGGGTTGCTCACCCTATACATGCTAGTCTCAATTGCACCAGAAAGCCCCCTCCCAGGCTGGGCCAGGTGAGCCAAAAACTCCGGACACTGCACCCTAAGACCCCAAAACCCGAAACTCCAAACTTTATCGCGAAACCCTGATCCCTGCCTACAAGGTCCCTCTCAAGGGAACCCGGATTCAGACCCCACCCGCCCCGCCCATCCCCCCCTGGAACCCTAAACCCTGAACCAAACCCTAAACCCTAAACCCTAAACCCTAAACCCTAAACCCCTAAACCCTAAACCCTAAACCCTCAACCCTAAACCCTAAACCCTGAACCCTTCCCCCCACCCATCCCCCCCCGGCCCATGTGCTCCTTGGAGCCAATCTGCATTTTCCACTGGTAGGCCAGTGGGTCGTCGGAATAGTTCGCGAGGTCAAAAGTAATTCCTCAGTGTCCTAAACCCTAAACCCTAAACCCTAGACACTAAACAGAGACCGAGGACACCCGCATAGACACAGCCATTAACATGACCCTGTGGTACTTACTAACCAAGTATACCTGTATCTACAACTGTACGCAGAACCAATTGTTAATAAGGGCACCCTTTTTGGGGTTGGTTACTTTATAATGGAACCTTGAACCAAAAAAAAGGAAAAGGGTGCCACTGGGCTACCATGTATAACTGTACTTAGAACCATGTACTTAGAGCCATATACACTTAAGGCTGAATGGCGTAGGAGTATACATCAGGGAGCAGCCGGTAGCCCTAGACCCTACCTTGGGGACGAAATGTACCCTAAAATGTGGGTCATATACCCTATACTACTAAAATTCCTATTAGGGTATATGAACCATAAACCCTTTTAGGGTTCATTTCGTCCCCAAGGTATGGCCTACTTTTGTACTCCTAGGCTTCCTGATGCCTGGATCCCCGAACAGACTCCCCGGCACGGAACCCCGTACTTGGCAGAACCTTGATCTCTTGTAAGGGTTTAGGGTTTAGGGTTTAGGGTTTAGGGTTTAGGGTTTAGGGTAAGTGTACAAAGGCTTCGGGTTCAGGGTTTGGGGTTCAGGGGTTTTAGGGTTTTTTTTGGGGGGGTTAGGGCTTGAGGGTTCAGGGTTTGGGGTTTAGAGGTTTTATGATGTTGGGGGGGTTCAGGGCTTGAGTGTTTAGGGCTTTATTACCCAGCCCTCGCTACTCAAAGCCTGAAACGCAGGTCGTTTTCCAAGCACCGGGCTTCTTTGGGTCCTTATTAAGGGAGGGGTTTAGGGTTTAGGGTTTAGGGTTTAGGGTTTAGGGTTTAGGGGGGGGTCCATGGCGGGTAGGTACCTAGAAACCTTACAACAGCTTAGGGAGCCTTAGGGAGTAGTGGGGAGCATTAGGGAACCTTGGGTCACATATCCCCCTTGAAAGGGTTTAGGGCTTAGGGCTTAGGGTTTAGGGCTTAGGGTTTAGGGTTTAGGGTTTAGGGTTTAGGGTTTAGGGTTTAGGGTTTAGGGTTTAGGGAGGCCAGGATGCAGTGTCGGGCCGATAGGGTTTAGGGTTTAGGATCCGGTGTGCAAAAAATCACACCGACAGAATACGTCCGCAAGGCATGTCGATGATGATATACCTAAAACCCCTTCCTCAAGGATCATACCTGAACTCACCTCAGATTATGAGTTTGTTGGGATCCCTGGCTGGGGACACATCTGAGGAGCTTCATGACCCTAAGCCCTAAACCCGAAACCCTAAACCCTAAGCCCCAAATCAATTGTCCGACCAAGCCTCGCTTGTACTTTGCCAAGAAGCAGTCTATCTTCGCCTTCCACGCGTTGCGCGTTGCTGGGGGCGGTTGCTCTAGATTGCAAGGCCGCTTGGGGGGGTTTAGGGTTTAGGGTTGAGGGTTTAGGGTTTAGGGTTTAGGATTTAGGGTTTAGGGGGAGGTTTAGGGTTTAAGGTTTAGGGCTTAGGGCCTACAGTATTGGTTTGCGGGTACAACAAAAGGGGTCATGCTTCGGATCAATCCGCATGAGTGTAGCTCAGGAGCCGACTCTTGAGCAACTCAAGCACACTATAGGGTTTAGGGTTTAGGGTTCAGGGTTTAGGACCTACTGTACATTGTTGTGGCGTCGAAGGTGCTTTCGAAGGCCTGTGAAGCGTTCTGCAGGGAGTGCATGGCCACCACCCCGGACACATTGCTCCTGGCCCTGGCGAGGTTGTCATGGTAGTCCTCTGCAGGACTTGGTTTAGGGTTTAGGGTTAGGGCTTGTGGTTTGTGGTTTGTGGTTTGTGGTTTGTGGTTTGGGGTTTGGGGTTTGGGGTTTGGGGTTTGGGGTTTGGGGTTTGGGGTTTGGGGTTTGGGGTTTGGGGTTTGGGGTTTGGGGAGGTTCATCAGTACTTCTTAACCCAATCAGAACGGAACGTATAAGTCAATTGTAACCACATTAGACATCCGGGTGCTTCAGGGGCTGTATGGTGGCTTATAGCTACGGAGACCCAGGAAACCCGCAGGAATAAACAGGGTACCCTTTTTGAATTGGAGGGGCTTGTAAGGGCCTACTCTGGGTCCCAGTATCCCCAAACCCCAAACCCCAAGCCCCAAGCCCCAAACCCCAAACCCCAAACCCTAAACCCTAAACCCAAATCTCAGTCCTAGCCAAAGTGCTGAGTTATTATACCTTGTAAAGTACCCCTGAAACTCTCAGGACATTTGAATGGACAGTCGAGGCCTGAACCCCCTGAAACCCCCAAGAAGCACCTCGAGGTTTCAGGATGTTGTTTTGGGGAGGAGTTAGGGTTTAGGGTTTAGGGTTTAGGGTTTAGGTTTTGGGGTGTAGGGTTTAGGGTTTCGGTTTTATCAGTTCAGGGTTTAGGATATCCTCCCACCCTCTTCCTGCATGCACACGCTGGTGCTGGGCGGCCGGAAGATGGCGTACCAAAGCAAGTAGCCCACAAGAACCAGCATCAACCTTGGCTTGCCACGAATAAGGTGTGTAGGGGGTTTAGGGTTTAGGGTTTAGGGTTTAGGGTTTAGGGTTTAGGGTTTAGGGTTTAGGGTCTAGGTTTTAGGATTTAGCATTTAGGGTTTATGATGTTCAGGATTGGCGGATACAAGGGCGTACTGAATGGGGTTAAGGGACTTGGGCTGAGGGTTCGTAGTGGTCGTGCGGGTAGTTTTCGTTGTACTTGTATAACAACTGCAAGGGGCATACATAATATTGGCACCCTAAACCCTAAACCCTAAACCCCAAACCCTAAACCGTGGCAATTCTTCAGCTCCTGAACTAAACTAAACGACTTCTTCCAAGAGAGTCCGCTTCTCGTGCTATGAAACCCTACCGAAAGCCAGAGTCGATTTGGCTTTTCAGATACCTACTTCAATGAGAATACCCTAAACCCTAAACCCTAAACCCCAAACCCCAAACCCTAAACCCTAAACCAATCATACCGTACCACCATGAATGGACCCTCTCCAGATAGCAGGAGGTAGCCCAAGGAACAAGTTGCAAGCGCAGCTGCCCAGGAAGAGGTAAAACCAGGTCTTCGATGCCTGCGCCATGTGGGGGTTTCGGTGTTTACCCTAAACCCTAAACCCTAAACCCTACACCCTACACCTTCAACCCTAAACCGGCAGGGCTAGTCTTTGGGCTCGAAGGTTTTTGCCTAGAGCCGCCTTTAAATCTCTGAATACCCTGCGAAGGTAAATTGGGGGGTGGGGGGGGGCTCCAAAAATTGGTAGAGGGTGTAGGGTATGGGATATACACCCAAATATACTTGGGTTTGGTCCCAAAGGTTTCGGAAACCCCCCCGCCACTGCGAAAAGCAAACTCAGACCCAGATGTATGCACTGATACATCTCAATCATCTAACAACTCGATGCGGAGGTCTCAAACCGCACCCAACGCCTACTTCTGAGGGAATCGTCTTATTTCAGGGGGCTCTAGGCGGCCCTTATGGATACCTTTGAGATTTTGCGGTGGCGGCATGCTCTTCACCTAAAACCTATAAACCCTAAGCGGCATGGGTATTAGTGGGGGCTGTGCCTCGAATGCTCATGTTGGGGGACCTCATGACCCAAGTTATAGCCCTTAAACAGGGGGATATCCTGCTAGGGGTATTCAGGGTTGAGGAGATGGAGGTTGAGAGGCCAACTCGCCAGCAGAGCTCTCCTAGAACCGTCGTGCCTATAGAATCTTCAACCCTGAGAACCAAAAACCCTAAGCCCTAAAACCCTTTACCTTGTCCCCTAAACCCTCAACCTTAAACCCTAAACCCTAAACCCTAAACCATGAGCCCTAAACCCTAAGGCGCATGAATGCCACAGCAGCCTCGCGGTCATTTGCCCTGTCTCCACGGCCATCCAGCAGAGATTGTTCACTCGCATCCGCCATCCACTACGAGAAATCTCCTTGCTTGCCCTCACTACTCTGGCTCCTGAACCCTTCACCCCAAGCCCAAAACCCTAAACCCTCAAGCCTGAACCGTAAGCCCTACGCCCAAAGCCCTAAACACCCAAAACCTAGAGCGTTTCTTGTTGGACCATGCTTGTCCCTGTCTTGGATGAGATGTCGTCCCGCGCATGAGCTCAGAAGCTGCTGCAAGCAAAACAAACCCCTAAACTTCTTCCTTAGGGTTTCGGGAACATAATTAGGTAATACCTTACCTCCCCTATATCACCCTGCTCAGAGGGATTTTGACAGGGTGCCTAAATCCCTACTTGTAGGTCTTTCATACGTGACAGGCGCCCGCTAAGGAGATGTCTATAGAACTTGTGTCGTTCGAATTTCGCTGGAACAAAAGAAATCCATGCACTTGGTTCTTTGCGGGCGTCAGCAAGTCGAAACAAAACATGAATCGCATGCATTGGTGTCTAAAGCGCATACACCCAAAAAACACGTTGACAAACACATGTTTGAAGACAATGCATGTCTCAACGAATTCAAACGTGTATAAGGTGAGCAGACAACAGGCTGCTATTTGCGTCCGCGATGTGCGCAAGCCGTTCTTGCAACCCCCCTTCGGGACCAAACGAACCCATAAAGTGGGGGGTCATATAGCCAATCCTACTGTAGATTCCTACGTTAAGGAGTATCAACCCTAGATACCCAATCCCACTATAATTCCTACTTAAGGAGCATGAACCCTCAAGCCTGAACCCCCCCCCCCCCCCCTCCCCAACAAAAAAAAAACAAAAAACTAATAATAATAAAATAATAATAATCTTCTTAAGTAACCCACAAAGAACCCCCCAAAATCCCATTAAGTAACCCAACAAAAAAAAACAAAATCCTGCTAAGGTGAGGAAACACACATGCAGTCCCTTGAGAAACACCCGTTCCAGGCACTGCACGGCTTCGGAGTAACAGAGGGGTTTAGGGTTTAGGGTTTAGGGTTTAGGGTTTAGGGTTTAGGGTTTGGGGTTTAATGTGGTCTCCTGATTAGTGTGGGCGCCCCCCCCCCCCCAAACTAAATCCACCCCCGCAATAGTGTCACAAAAAAAAGGACCCCCCCAAACTACTTTTCGGCCCCGGGCCCCCCCGACCGGCTCCTCTTCATTCCCTCTTCGCTCCTCTTCCCTCTCCTCTTCCTCTCCTCTTCCTCTCCTCTTCCTCTCCCTCTCCGAAAAAACTTTTCATTATTGTAGGGGGGCAACCAAATTTTTGTCCCCTGAATTATTTTTCGAACACTTTTCATTATTGGAGGGGTCCACGCTAATCAGGATACGACATTAGGGTTTAGGGTTTAGGGTTTAGGGTTTTCAGAAGCGGGGTACTGGGGCCGGAGTCACAGTGACTAGACTACGTAGCTTGCTTTTTCCGATTGAGCCCAAGGCGCCTGTCATGCAGGAACTTGTCTCATGAATGCTATTTGACGCTTGCATGTTTGTTCATGCCTATACAAGTGTTCGCCTAACAGCTTCTGCTCTATACGAAATCCAACTCGGCGCTTGTGTACAGGAAAATCTCACACCCGTCTTATCAACGAGTGGATGAGTGCGCCTCAAGAGAAGTGAAATTCGTCACTCAGCTGGAGCTTCTTCTCTCACAACGGCCTCGTTGCTCTCCAAGGCGTCGTTCAGAAGCTTGGGCTTCATGCTCTTGGTCAAGCAGTCAGCCAGCTGAAGGTGGGTTGGAATCCATCGCAGGATGTCACCGAATGGTGCGAAGGCTTCGCTCGTCGGTGTCTCGTCTACCCACAGTGCTTGGCGCAATGCTGTCATTTCGATAGCAAGACGCTTGTCTTCCACTGGTCTGGGTACCGACGACAGCAAATGATCTGTGAGCGATCTGCAGTCGGAGTACTGCAGGTGTAGCATCTTTCTCGGCGCTACTTCGCTCCAGTCATGCAGCGACGGCAGTTTGCCTTGCAACTCTAGGAGTGTCGCACGGATCCTGTCTCCGTGCTCGGTGGCATGCTGCAGGCTGTACGCTTCACATTGTAGTGTCGCACGGCAGACTCGTTTCATCGTAGAGCTACCGAATGCAACCAGGTGAAGCTTGTGCTTGGGTGCGTTCACGTCGCGTGCTGTTTCCGCGTCAGTGAGGTAGTGCAACCTCCCCCTCTGGGACTTGTACCCAGCTTCAGCAGCAAAAGAGGCGTCACAAAACGTGACTACTGCGAGGGGGCCACTGCTCCACGGCAGTATCTTGGCGCGATACACGATGCTGCGCTCTGCGTCGCCCGAGGCGAGTGCGACCACACGGTTGGCCTCTCTCATCGTGTCGATGGTCGCGACGGTCACTCGCTGCTGCAACGCGTTGACGCGGTACGCGAGGTCGGGCCTGCTAGCCCGGGCCACCCACGCGAGTGAACCTATGACGGACCGAAGCGCCGTCCTCTGTCCTTGTGTGACAGGTGCCGTCAACTTTGCACCCTTGGGGATCTCGAGGGGAGCGATGGCACGCGTGTTGTCCCTTGAGTTGATCTCGATGGTGCCATCGGGGTGCTGGGCGTATTCTCTGCCACAGAACCTGAAGCTACCCTCTTCGATCCTCCCGATTTTGAAGTGGTCCAGCAACTGCTGGATCTTCAGCTCGCCCTCACCGAACGCTGCCCAGAAGAAGTCGTCCACGTGAGTGCACAGCATAGCGCACAGCCGGCCGCTTGTGTCGTGCGCGTAGTACAACGCGGACATGATCTGGGATGACTTCAGTCCGATGCACTTTGTCTCTTCGACTATGCGAAGGTAGAGGTTTCGGCCGGCGTCGGTCGTTCCATACACTGGGACACGGGCAATCATGTAGCCGGATTCCTGGATCTCCTTGTCCGGAACGCCCTTGGGGTTGCTAGGAGCCTTGAGGATCAGCAATCTCTCGAGCGGCTTACCCTGAAAGTAGGCGTTCGTGATGTCGGCTGCCTTGATTCGCAAACCGAGTGAGGATGCCCAGGAACAAATGAAAGCCAGTGCTTCAGGCTCGGCTGTCGGGGAATCTGCACGAATGTCCTCCCCTGTGGAGATGTGCTCGAAATTCCCGCATGCGACTAGCCTAGCTTTGTATTTGGGACGATAGCCGGGGGTGCCTTTCAAATGTTCATGTTTGTCGGTGAGAACCCACTTGGTGGGCACGCAGATGTGTCCTTGGCTAAGCAACTCCTGCACTTGCTTCTTTGAGCAAGGTATCACAGCGTGAAATTCCTGATACTTGGCCCACTCCGCGAGCATGGCCTCGTCCAACCCCAACTGCACCTCGGCTGGGCTGTTGTGGTAGTCCAAAAGTGAGGCTAGGAAACCTGTTCCAACTTCCTCGTCGTCTGAGGAGTGCATGTCGTCTGCTCGCTCAGGCTCCTCCTGACGGGGCTGCTCTACTTGGGGTGATGGAATACGCGGTTGTGGGAACTCCAAGTCTTCCATCATCTGGTGTTCATCTGCGCGCAACTTTCCCAAGTGATTCATAGTGAACCCAATGATGCTGAATCTCTGCCCTTCATGGGGTTCCACCATATGGAGTTTCTTTGGGTCAAAACGAAGGACTTTGCCTCGAGTGGTGTGTAGAGTCCCGGGAACAAGGTTGCCACAAACGTCAATCACTGTGTTCCCCTCAGGGTTTTCTATCCACAGGTGACCTCCTTTCGAATAATTTCCCAAACTCATGGTGAAATTGAGCGACCCCTTCAAATTGGAGTTGTCTTTGTGCAAACTTGCCCGCGATTCGCTTACTTGGATCCCATTCCAAGTGAACTCGGTGTAGCCTGCCTTCTCACAGTGGTGCCTCAGGAAGCGGTTCAAGTAGGTCACAAAACACGGGCGCTGCTTAGTGGGATTAGAGATCCCAACAAAACCACCGTGCCTATAAACACCGAAACTAGCGGCAAGCTCATCATCTGTTGCGTCTTGGAACATCGCTCTTTTCGTCCTCTTCGGTTTGTGTTCCTTGCACAACCTGAGTAGTTCGAGACAGTGGCTCGTCTCGAAGGCCATTGCTTCCAGGAGCTCGCTTGCCTTTGCTTCTACAGGATCGGTGTCCTGTGCCTCAGCCATCAGCGCGCTGGAGCTTTGTCTGAGCGGGGAACGAGTTCTTTCCCTGCCCGTCTTATCACTGGGCGAAATCTCCTTGCTTGTGATGGCAGGACTCTCGGCCGCTGCGACTCTCATGGGAGTAGAGGGAGCCGACGCTAAGCCAGTGTTCGGTCTGGGGGTAGAAGGCGCTGTTACTGGATCCTTATCTCTTTCGTCGAGATAACGTTGCTCTGGACCGTGGACAATGGAACCTGGCAGAACGGGTTCTCCAGTCAGAACTCGACATGCAGCTACTTCGACCTCATCCGCAGGCCTCATCTTTCTGGCATTGACCAACACAGGCACACCCTCATGCAGCAACCAATATGCATTCTCTGCCTCGCGCCCTATCACGCGGCTTGCAGTTGACCACACAGTGGAAGTTGAACCGGGCAAATTGTCCCTTCGGTAAATGACTAAATCGCCCACCTGGTACTCCATGTCCATGGGAGCTGCATTCCTTTGCAATGCACGAGCAACCTTCCTGGACGAGTCCAAGTGCACGAAGGCTTTGCGGGCTTCTTCCCGGGCTCTATGTCGGGAATAGAAAGGAGTGGTCTCATCGAAACGGGCCAACAAAGTTCCCATGCTCTCATCCTCATCCATGACTGAACCTGGTGTCCTAGGTCGCTTGCCTAGCACATGCTGTGATGGGCTGAAACCTTGATGTCTGGACAGGTCATTCTTTGTAGTCACACATTCACTGACCACCATGACCATATCCTCCCAAGTCGAGGGCTGAATCTCCTGCACTGTTTTCCTTACCAGTGCCTTGAGCAAACCACCATGTCTTTCGACCTTCCCTATGGTCTGCGGAGATTCTAAGGGTGCATTTCGGAGATGAATCCCATGTTGTCCCATGTAACTTGCAAACTCCCCCTTGAAATGCGTTCCCCTATCAACCACTACATGCTGTGGATGTCCTGCCCACGATACCCATCGCTCCATGAAAACCTGCAAACACTGCCGCGCGCTGGGATTGCCACCTCCTGACTTTATCAGGGCTACTTGTTGAAAGCTGGTTCCCATGTCGACCATGTTGACTGCAGTGTAGCGGGTACCATCGACATCCTTTACTTCCATGCAATCTATGCCAAGTGTGTGATTGAACTCTTTCGGAAACACCGATTCCCCTGAGACTGGATGATGTCGCGGAACTGGTGCAGTGTCTAGGCAGGCCTTACATCTGTGAAGGCGGGCAGCTAGGATGAACTCCTTGGATGCCTTGCTCTGCCTAAGGACCTGCTCCAGGACTTTACCTGGGAGATGACCGAATGCCCTATGGAGTCGCCTGATAGCAACCCTCGTGCGCTGTGGGAGCGAACGCCAAGCTGCTCTGCGTTCTTCCTCCGATGCCGGAGTACCTGGGAAAGACAACTGCTCGAGGATGAGTTGCTCTCTTTCTTCAGGGGTGAACACTGAGGCTCCATTGTCTTGCTCCCTAAGTAGTTCAGCCATCTCTTCATCGGGGATGAGTTCCTGATCTTCCATGTCGGAACCTAGACCTTCCGATCCTACAAAGCAATTGCGTGTGTAAGAGTTCAGGTAAAGCTCCTGTGAAATGTCACGACATGTGGCCCAGAAATCATGTTCTTCCGTGTCTGCATAGCAACGGGGGCTCATGCCATAACTCTCGGTCCATGTGGACAAGATCTGGAGTGCATCGTCGATGTTCGGCCCTATCCCGGAAACACTCAAGTCTCCTCTTACCTCGACAGTACTTTCGAGTGTTGGGCATCCGTAGGGACTCACCAGGACAATGCTCACTCCAGCTGTGTCAGCTAGGCACTCGCACTCCAAACACAACTCCTCGGTGGGAGCGTCGACCCTCAGAACTATGAGACCGGGCACACCTGTCTCCAGGTTGGCAATGGTCTCGCTGATCACCTGCGCGTCAAGGGATTCGGATACCCATTTGCAGTGTGAAATAGGAGGCTCAGTGGGGGTGAAGGCAATCATGTGATCCGTAGCCACTGCTGCATTGAATGCGATCGCTTGCAACACACGATCTCCCGCAACCATTTCCTGGATCCCACTAAGCACCCTCTTCCTCTGCCTGTTGCTGAGTTTGGGCAATGAGTGTGCAGTGTCACGGGTAATTGCTCTGGGACCATCATGTGCAGGAATTAGCTCAAACTCATCGCCGGAATCCTCAACATCGAACCTTACCTGCTTGAACTCCCCAAAGTCATTAACCCCCTGCAATGACGCCATATATGCGCTCAGCTCATCGCGGTCTGCAAGGGTCTTCGGAACTGTGTCCGGTGCAAAGGCCTTTGGATACAACCAAAGCACAAGGTACGCACCTCCACTTGGCGGAGGCTCGGTTGGGCACACTTGCTCGGCCTTGAATTCACCGCAAACATCCTCGGTACTGTGACCGGGAGGACACACCGTCCCCTGTGGGATCCACACGCCGCCCTTGTTCTTCGGGTTGTCGTTGAGAAACAGCCACCCGATCGGTGTAGGGCCTTTGACATTCCCACAAGGCTTGTATCCCTCCCTCGTGTGAGGGGTCACGGCAGTCACCTTGAAGTTGTGGCGCTCGGACTTGTCCGTGTGTTCCAGATCCTGAGTGGAGAAGGATTTGGGCATGTAAGGGCCAATCCACAACGCCGGACTCGGACGCCCATACAGAAGGCCGCAGAACTCGTGCATCACCTGGTCCGGGAGCAGGTCGACCAGGACTCGCCTGTTCCACGAAAGGCTGGCGTCGTCCGAAGTTGGAATCTCCGTAAGATCCAAAGCGAGGATTGCCGGATCCAACTTGATGCGTTTGCCCTCTCCCGGCGGTGCGGGGCCCTGACTCTTCCTCCACTGCGCCCAGGCGGCGTTAGAGTTGTCAGCCGCCGGATCATGGAAGTAGTTCTTCAGCTCCCGCCTGTCCAGGGGTCGATTCTCCTCAAAGCGCCTCTGCCAGAACTCCTCGGCGGCCCTGTTGGCACGCGCCTCCAAATGTGGGGTCCATCGTCTCACAGGTGGCTTGGGTGGCTCGGGCGGAGCCTGATGATCCTAATCGCCAGCTCGGGACCACTCATCATCCCAAGCATCCCACTGGTTCTGGTCGTATGAGGAAGTCTCGCGAGCGGTGTCGCGGTAGCTGCTGCTGGGGTGCCACTGATCACGGTCACGATCACGATAAGAAGACGACTCTCGGCGGGAAGACTGCGCTCTGTGATCATCGTGATGGCTTGACCTCTCCCTCCGGACCTTTCTCCGGGAGTCACTTGAACTGCTCCTTGCCCTTCGGTCATGGTGTCGATGTCGGGAGCGGGAACGACCACCAAACTGGGCAAGGGCATCTTGCAGGAGCTGTTCTGCACGCTCCGCTCTCCGTTCCGCCTCCTGCTTGTCCCGCTCGGCGTCCCGGAGCTTGCTTCGAAGTGACTCGACTTCCTTGTCGCGCAGCGCTAACTTTCTCTCCAGGGTTTGTACCTGGGCCTGAACTGGCAGATGACTTGAGGTGGCAGTGAACACACCTGAACCCGCTTGCTGATGAAGCCTCCCTGTCAGGGAGCTTGGGTCCCACTTCGCCACGTAGGAGGTGTGCTGCTTGCCACGAAGCCCCAATCGAGTAGCGGCCTGCGATGCTGACTCTCCCTCTCCAGGCGCTACTTCCAGCGGATCTGATGGGACCTCTTCCACCTCATCGTCTGCGTCCAGATCAGCAACTTCCTCCGGAGCTGTGCCCGGGGCTCTTTCAGGCTCTGACTCGCAGTGCAAAATGCATGTGGTGTTCTCCTTGACATCGCCTTCCAGATACTTGATGAAGTCGGCTAACACCTGTTCGTAGGCCGCCTTCGCATCGTCTGTGCGATGTGTGCACCAGCTGCAATGCCCGCGGCAAGATCCACCCATGAGCGGCCAGGACTGTTCGCTGTTGCAATGCTGCATGGAAACATGAAGTCCTTCAACGCGAAGTAGCATGTGCTCAATGAGGATGCCTCCTGCCACGGAACGGTGCCGGTTTTGTTTGCAGACAACGCTAATGTTCATCGCCTGGTAGCCCTGCTCCATTGACTTCTTCACCTTGGAACGAATGGCTCTGCAATGTTGCAGGAATCCAGGGTCTGCAGCTATCGCCTTCATTATAGAAGGGTGGGAACCCACATGATCTCGGAGGCTTGTATCTCGCTTGCGATCTGCGAGCTCAGGATCCAAACTCCTGGCATTCGGCAAGTATGTCAGGTCAAAGAAGATGCCGACGAATGCGCCTCCGAGTTCAAGGGTAGCCTCTGCCGAGCGCATCTCACTGAACATGTCAGCGAAATGCTGTGGCTCCCAAGCGTTGCGGATCTTATCGACGGCCTCCTCGAAGTTGTAGCCGAAGGTAAAAATGTCCGCGGCGTGCTTGGGATTGTCTCCTCCCTCGGTGGGGAAGGTTTCTGAGTTCAGCTGCTGAGGCCTCGCCTTAGGCGCGGGGCGCTGTGAAGGTGCGATGGCCATGGCTGCTGTCAAATTTGTGTTCTCACCTTGGGGTTCACTTACAGAGTGCGTCTGCATTGAAGAGGCCTTTCGTTTGGTGACCTTGCTGTTTGCGCACTTATCCGAACCCTCTGCTGCTATTGCTCGGGCAGCACCTGCAGGTGGCGGTGGGATCGCAAATCCTCGAACAAGGCGGGGTTGTTTCCCTTGCAAGAGACCATCGGTTAGGCAAATGCAAAGCAAACCTGAGTCTGATGTCCGATGCAACTTGAGTTCAATGGTCTTGTCGGGGTTCGACGGGAGCCTTACGGAGCGCGTCCCTAAGTGTAGGTCTTTTGCCATCCCAAGTCGACTCTGGGCATGAAGCGATAGTAGGAGGGGTGCCCCACCAGGGATCTCATGGGAATCTAGCGCCCCACACAATCTTTCCCTATGGGAAACCTCCTCGCCCTCAACTGAATCCAAGGGCAAAAGGCAGAAAGGAAAGGTTCGGGTCCCAAGCGTGGAAGTGGAACCACTCAAACCCTTGAAGGTCTTGGAAGTCTCCTTCGCAAACCTCGTGGAATACCCAAAGCTCGCATACTTGGACATGCTCTCGTGACCCCAATCCTCGCCATGAACCGTTGAGTTACACCCTTCATCCAGGACTGCGAAAACATGTGGGGATGTGCGAATGTTAACCACGGGGAGTTTGCTCAAACTGGGGTTCGTGTCTGTGACTCCCTCGTGTGGTCCGGCAAGCATGGCAACCATTGCTGTACCGAGCCTTCTTCCCGATGAAGCCATCTCCCAACTCGCGCTCGTGGGGCTCGCATCATCCGCATGATCGTCCAGAGCCTCTTGAAGGTAGGCAAACAAGTCTCCCCTCGTTATCGAAGGTTCGGTGACGAAGTGACCCTCAACTGCCTCCTTGAACTGTTCAAGGGCTGGTACGACCACTTCTACAGGCACTCGATCCCCTGTTCTGCCCACTATAGAGCGCATCATGTCGAAGTCTAGGGTGTTCGTGTCTCGCAGCTGTGCTGCGGCTGCGTCCCTAGCCTTCTTCTCTTCTTGGGGCAGTTCATCTAGGATCATGCCACAAAGCTTGCACTTGATTCGGCTGGTTGTCTTGCTGGAACCTGAACGATCTACCTGGGCATGCGTGCATGTGGTAGGGTCGACCTGAACCTGTTCTTTGCGAGTCTTGGTTACCGTACCACAGGACTTGCATGTGCGCATGTCTATGTACGAATTGCTCCCTGTCTTGCTAAAGGTCTTACAACCACCCCTGCACTTGGGCCGGAAACCGGTACTGGATGAGGCGGTGCCTTCAGCGTTGGCTGCGCGGTCAGCAACGGAAGTTGGGGGCATCATCGTACTAAGAGGAATGTCTCTTCTACGCACTTCTATGGGGTCCGTGTCTTCTACCACACAATGCTCATGCACCCAGTTCAGGAAATCACCCAAACACTTGGAAGGACACTTCTGTGTTTGACCCCAAAGGACATACCCAGGATAGGTGTGTAGCACTCGTTCATACGTCAGGCCTTTGTGATGACCGAAAGTGAACAAGGTGTCAGATCCTGGCGGTGGGCTGTCACGCATGGCAGTGGCTTCCGATCTGCGAACACGAGGACGCTCTGAGGGTCCTCCGCTCCTTTCAGCGGGATAGCCCTCCATGTCTCTTGAAGTGTTGGAAAGGTGAATGGCAGGGGTCTCATCGTCCGATGCGTCACTCAGTGCGGCAAGGTAGGCTTGTGAGGAGGATGCCATCCCGGGCTTCCCGGGTGAGGCGGACTTCTCTGCACCTGGACCACCCTTACTGGAACCCTTAGGACCTCCGGGACTACCCTTAAACCTGCACTCAGCGTCACCGGCCCAATGACCGATTGCGCCGCATCGCAAGCATCGGCTGCGAGCCTTCAGCTCGGCAAGTTTGGCTTTCCTGTCGGCGATAGAAAGATTGGAAGGAGGGACCTTACCACCCTTCTTACCGCCAGACTTACCAAAACCCTTACCTTTGTTACCCTTCACATTGGCAAGTGTGGTTTGGGCTGCGTATGCCAGCTGCAATGCTTCGGCGTGCTCCTCGCCTGGCTCGCCTCCAAGCTCTGTCTGCATAGCTGTATATGCATTGAGAGCCAAGGCTAATGCACTGTCATCAACCCATTCGCCTTCGTCTTCCTCGACCTCATGCTCCTCGGCTACATAGGCCTGACTTTCTGGCTCCTGGTACTCATACTCATCATCCTCCACGAAACCTTGTGTCATGTAACCGTACCGAGGCTTCTGCTGAAATGAGGTATTCTCCCACCGGGGCTTGGACCATGTTCTAGCGGCAGGCTTGTCTTTCTCAACGAGCAAGCGTTCTCGCATATGCACAACACTATGATGCTTGATCAATACGCGCGCGTACTCATCTACTGTCTCGGCTTGTGCTGCGGCGCGCACCATGAGCTGCTCTTGGCGCGACAAACCAGACAGTTCCACAAGGAGATTGGCACGCATGGCCTCTGACAACCTGACTTCTGGGTCCAATTCCCTTAGGGTAACCCACCAGCGCTTTCGCCGGGAAATGTAAGACAACATCGGCTCCCCTGATTGTTTAGACAAGGGACCCGTCAGCAACTGGCCTTGCCTGAACAATTCCGATGCCTCTTCCCCCTGCAAGGGAAATGCTTGGTCTTTGACCTTCTGAATGAGGAGATCAATGCCGTCGTGCTTCAACAACCTCTCGAGACCTATGTCTCGGGCGATAAGAAAGGCGTCGCCACGGAGGCCTTCCAGCATCTTCTGAACTGCATCAGACATGTCAAGATCACTATCGCGGACCGAAGCGAGTGTGGGAACAGGCTCAGTCTCTACCGAAGCTTGCCCGTCGTCCTCAACCTCATAATCTTGTGGCTGTTGCTCTTCTTCGCCACCGTCTCCTGACGACATGGACTCCGCACCGGCCTGGCGGCCGCGCCGGCGTCCTGGGGCACTTGAAGGACTGGCTGCCATTCCACTGCTCTCATCACCTGTGTGACGGTCCGGGGATCTTATGCCGCCACCTACCCACTTTCGTGGGGATGCAGAACGGCTGAGTTGGTGGCTAGAACGAAGGTCTTTCAAGACCTCTCGACGCTGCCTCTCACGATGCTGGGAGACACGGGCACGTGTGCGAAACTCCCAGTCGTGGAAGGACGCTGCGGAGCCGCTGTAAATGTAGCTTCCTGACTTGGTTTCTGCTGGGGTGTCAAGGCTAAGTACAGGGTCGTACTTTAACCCAGCTACCGACATGGTGTCGGATTTGCGCAGTGCAGTGGTCTATTGTAGACTGGCAATGCTGACGTTCTTTCGGCTTCTTGGCTCACACCCAAATCCCCCTTAGCTTTCTCTTCCGGACGAGATTGCTGCGAGGAATGAAAAACGTGTCACTGAGCTCCACAGCTCCGCTACCAGTTTCAGAAGCGGGGTACTGGGGCCGGAGTCACAGTGACTAGACTACGTAGCTTGCTTTTTCCGATTGAGCCCAAGGCGCCTGTCATGCAGGAACTTGTCTCATGAATGCTATTTGACGCTTGCATGTTTGTTCATGCCTATACAAGTGTTCGCCTAACAGCTTCTGCTCTATACGAAATCCAACTCGGCGCTTGTGTACAGGAAAATCTCACAAGGGTTTAGGGTTTAGGGTTTAGGGTTTAGGGTTTAGGGCAGAAACAGTCGTGCATCTACCTCCTGTGCGCCCCTACCAGCACGGAACAAACACTTGGTCACGCCATGTCTTTCTCCGGTGCCGCGCTTTAGGGTTGATCACCCCCGTTTATGGCTTCCGGGGTTAGGGTTTAGGGTTTAGGGTTTAGGGTTGAGGGTTTAGGGCTGGGCTTTCGGCTATTGTGGGGGTTAGGGTCAGGGTAGTTGAAACAAGTGCAAAAAACAGGACCTCAGGTGACGTACAGCTCCGCATAGGCGCAGACCTGCGCCGCAACAGAAACCTTTAGGGTTTCGGGTTTAGGGTCTAGGGTTTCGGGTTTCGGGTTTAGGGTTTCGGGTTTATTCGAAAGCCTCAGGCTGCGGGGTCCCGTTGAATGGGCGTTTAGGGAATTTTGTTGTTGGAGTCTAGGGTGCCGTAGCGGTTTGGGCGTGTACGAAATTTTCAGCACCCGTAATATAGTCACCCAAATAGTAGGATTCCCTTATAACAAAGACCCCAATGAGATCCAATGAGGTACCCCTAATTTCGGAAACCCACGTTTAAGCCTTATGACGTAGCACTCAAGCGGTTGCGAGCTGAGCTTTAAAGGCTTGTAGAGGGCTTCACCGTCTAGTGGAATTTAGGGTTTAAGATTTCGAGGGTTCCCATTTTGGGTCCTAAATGTTACGGCACCTTATAAAAAGGACCTCCTAAGAAATGGATCCGAATTTAGAGGAACTATCCCTGTACCCCAGACCTCTGAATCACACGCGGGAGCCATCCTCAACCCGAAAGCTGAAAGGCTGAAGCCTAATACTCGACTTGAATCCCTCCCAAACCCCAAAAGGCCGAAACCCGCAAAGCCCAAATCGACAGTTTAGGATTCAGTCTTTAGGGTTTTTAAGGCACCACCACCTACAAGCAACAAACAAAATGTGAACCCTCAACCTCGAAGCCCAAACCAAACCACCACCTGTGAAGAGGAGGAGGTCAAGGTCGACAGGCACTGGCCCGTCTCAATGCACCATACCTCCAGAGTCTTAGATTTGTTGACCCTTTTCGTTTTAAGTGGTGTTAGATCTTAGATGTGCTGATACCTTTTGATCAAACTGCTTTAGGTTTTCGATTTGTTGCTTCTTTTCTTCGTAGTTTTAGATCTAAGATAAGATGTTTCTTTATTTGAAGAAGAGTGCTTGTTTGGCCTTAGGGATGTTAGGGTTTTTCGGGCTTCCTGTTTTTATACAGAGTTTTGGGTCGTATAGGGGCTTTAGAGATTGTAGGTTTGGAGTTTTATGGTTCTAGGACTGTATTAGTCGGTGGGTCTACTTGCCGGTTTGAGTAGGAAGTTTTGGGAATTGGGAACCTCGTTCCGTGTGTAAGAGCTGAGGGGTTTCGGGGTTTCGGTTTTCGGGGGATTCTGTAGAGGGGGCGTTGCCCAGCCAGCCCTCCACCTAAACCCTAAATCCTATATAGGTGGATGAGACGGATTCAGGCTTGTAGAAGGGAGGTCGTGGTTTAGGCACCCTATATATACATATATGTCCCCTTACGTTACGTGGATCAAAGGTATCCAAATGCATCATAGGCATCTGTATGTGTTTTTTTACATATACGTAGGTTATGTTGTGCATAAACACCGTGTTCACTGATTTAGTTCTACAGACCTTACAGGGCTACCTAGGGCTGACATGCGGAAAAATCCCCCCCCACCCCTACCCCCCCCTGAGGGGCCTGGCTCAACCCTACGATCAATCCAAGCCGAACCGTCTCTTGAACCCTAAACCCAAAAAAACCCTAAACCCCAAAGCATGAACCTTGAGCCCTAAGCCCTCAATCCTAAACTAACCCTCAACCCTAAACCCCAAACCATAAACCATAAACCCGGAACCCTAAACCCTAAACCCAACCCTTATTGCTTGGGTCCAGCGACTTGGGCGCTGCGGAATCACCATGCTCACGCGGATGCGCTGGGCCGGGCCGAGGCGGGTCGCGTAGCGTTAAAATCAACCTTAACAAGGAAGAACATTTTTAGATTATAAAGAATAATAATCCCTCTATTAACCTGAATAAGGAAGAACTCTTAACCCAATAAAGCCCTAGACCCCGAACCCTTATCAACCCTAAACCCTGATGAGCACTAAGATCTCTAAACCCCAAGCAAACCCTAAACCCTAAACCCTAAACCCTAAACAGTTATCAACCCTCAGCCCTAAACCCCAAACCCTGAGCCCCACACACGTTACTCGAAGCACCACGGTGCCCTGGGGCCCTAAAGCCCTCCAGCCAGGTTCCCTCCTCCCACCCCCCGGCTACTAAGATTTAAAAATGTTTAGCGCTTAGGGCTCAAGGCGCGCCTAGGGTTTAGTTGTGCAGCCTTGGCAAGACCGTCGCGGGCAGCGGAAACCTTGGAAAACGGCTGGGATTGCTTGCAAAATACCCAAGCCTAGACCCTGCAGTAGACCCTAGCCTAAACCCTAGACCCTCAACCCGATAACCAGATCGCTTTGCCATCGTGCAATCAACCGAAGAAAGTCAGAAGTCAGCATTGAAGAGGGGGCTGGCAGCACACTCCAACTTTGTTCACTGCAGCATAATGTACACGGCGTTAGGTTGCTGCTTCGTCGTGGCAAGAGCGGCCAATACCGCAACGGCAGCTGCAGGTGCAAATTAAGCTTTTGGTTTTGGCCGTAGCTTCACCCGATTGTACACATATATATATATATATATGTATATATATATATATATATATATATATATATATATATATCCGCCGACCCCAGACGGGGCGGCGTCAGTGAAGACCCGCCCCCCCGCCCAGCCCTCCCCTTACCCTTCCACGCCCCCCCCCTCCCCCAACCCACACCTTCCTTTCCCTTCCCATGGCCCCATGCCCTTCCACAAGTCGGCTCCAGTGCATGCCGGGTCGCAATCTGCCTGCTCCCGCCCGCGCCCCCCCCCCCGCCCACCCCATTCCTTCCCCCCTACACAGTCACTGCCGCCCCCCCCCCCACCCCCACCACCCCCCACTCCCACGTCCCCCCCCCCCCAACTCCTTCCCCTCCAATTAGGGTTCCATTCACGCCCCGCCCTGAACCGCCCGCCTCCTAAAATAACCAACCCTCCTCCCTCACCCCCCGACCACCCCCTCCACCCTGGCCCTTCCACAAGCCAGCCCCCCCCCCGCCCCCCCGCCCCACCACCCCCCTTTCCTTCCCATGACCCCCCTGCCCTTCCACACCTCCCCCCCCCCCCCCCACCTTCCCCCCCTCCCCACCACCCTTCCTTCTCTTCCCCCTCGCCTTGGCTCCTCCCCCGCCGCCCCCTCCTCCTCAACAAAAAAAACCCAGCTTGCCACCGCTCCCCACCCCCCGCCACCACCCCCCGGAAACCCCCCCCCCCCCCCCCCCCTCCACCCCCCCCCCCCCACCCCCCCAACCCCACCCCCCCCCCCCCCATGCTCCCAACCCCCCACACTCCATCCTCCTCCCTGCCACCCCCCCTCACTCCACCCCGTTCCCCGCCCCCAACCGCCTCCCCTTCCCCCCATCCCTCTCACCGTTTCACCGCCACTGCCACCCCCCCCCCCCCCCCCCCCCCCCCCCCCCCCCCCCCCCCCCCGCCCCCTTCCCCATGCAGGCCTACCCTCTGATCTTTCAGGATCAGCTCACTCACTTCCCTCACCATCACCGTCCCCCCAACCCCCCCTCCCTGGCCAGCTGGATATGGCCCCCAATGGCTCCATGCCCTTGATGGTCCCCTGACACTCGATCAGATGACTGACATGCCCGCCCCCCGCTCCGCTTGCTCCGCCCTTCCCCCCCACCCCCCCCCCCCCCCCCCCCCCCCCCCCCCCCCCCACCCCCCCACCCCACCCTTAAATCGGGCAGCGCGAGGTCCCCAAAGGACCGAGCAAATGCGGACCTTTTAGCCCGGGTCGTCCCGGGAATAGCCTTGCTGGCCTCTGGCCTTCTGCGAAGCAGAATTAGGCCGGACGCCAGTGCCGCCGACCCCCGCGTGCCGCCGGTGAACGGTTTTTTTTCGTGGTTTTTTGCGTCGCCACGGAGGCCCCCAGAGGGCGCGCATCATGAGCATCAGCGGGTCCAGCCCGGGACCCCCAGGCGCGCATCAGGAGCATCAGCGGCTCCCGGGGCGGGACCCCGGGGGCGCATCAGGAGCATGATGCCCCCCAAAGGGCGGGCATAAGCGACGTGTCTAAGCCCGGGGCTAGGAAAAAGGGAGTTTAGGGGCCTTATAAAGTGCTTAGAAACGTTAAGGGAGTCTAGGAGCCTCAAACGCTTAGAGATTTGAAGGGAGTTTAGGGGCCTGAAAATGCTTAGAAACTTAACGCTTAGAGATTTTGAGGGAGTTTAGGGGCCTCAACATGCTTAGAAACTGCTCGCCCCGGGCTTCTGCCTGCGCTGCCCGCCCATGGGCGCAGCCCCTTAAAATCCGGCCCCCGCGCCGCCCGTGGTCCAGGGCGGAGCCCGCGTCGCACTAAAGCGCTAGCTTTAAGGGGCGAGCGCCCGAGGCGCCGACCCCGCCCAAAATTGCTTCAAATTCGCGCGGGGCCCTTCGGGAGGCCTCCAAAACAGCATCCAAGGGGACGCAACACGCGGTGGTGCGAAAAGCACGAAAACCACGTAAAAACCATGGTTTTTTACGAAAAACCGAGGCCACGAAACACCCGCAGCACCCCATTAAACCCTCACAGGCGCGCATCATCGACCCTAGCTTTTCACATGGGGCGCGCGCCAGGCCGAAACCACGTTTTTCAAGGTTTGGGGGGGGTACCGGAAGCCCAAAACCAGGCGAGCATCATGAGCATCAGCAGCCCTGGCCCGCGGCCCCAAGGCAGTAAAAAACGCTGAAAAACGCTGAAATCACCGTAAATACCGTGTTTTTATTGCCTCCGACCCCCACCCCTGTTGCCCTTGACCCGCCCCCAAAGTGCGCATCATCGAAACCCACGTCCGGGGGGGGGGTCTGCTGATGCTGCTGATGCGCGGGGTCCGGGCGCATCATCGAGCCATCGCTTCTCATGGGCTTCGTGGGGGGGTCCGGGCCGACGGCCCAGAGACCCAGCTGATGCTCATGATGCTCGTTTTGGGGGGGACCTCGTAAATACCGAGTGTTTTGTGGGTCCACGTAAGAACGCCCCTAAAATCGCTCATTTTACGCGATCGAACGGCTTCGTGCCTACAAAACACCCGAACAGCAGGACCCCGAATGCCCTTAAGGGCATTCGGGGTCTTGCTTTTGGGGGTTTCGTGGGCACGCAAGCGTTCAAGCACATACAATCGGCGTGTTTAAGGGGGTTTTGGATGGCCTGGGGGAGGCCGCTGATGCTCATGATGCCCCCTTTCCTGGGTCCCAAAAGGCTTCCCAGGCCCAAAAACACGTGTTTACAGCGTTTTCTGAAGGTTTTTCGAAGGCAAAACGCATGCATAGAATGCTTTTAAGGCCCCCAAACCAACCCCACTGATGCTCCTGATGCGGGTGCGCGCGCGCGCGCGCGGCGCGCGCGCGCGCGCGCGCCGGGGGGGGAGGGGGGGGGAGGGAGGGGGGGCGAAGGCAGGAGAAAGAGAGACAGAGAGAAGGAGAGGACAAAGACACGGGAAAGAGAAGACAGTGCCAAGGTTCAAGGTTTCGTGCTTTGGGGGGCGGGGGCCGGCCCGTGCCGCTAGGCCTGAAATATATTTATATATTCATATTCATATTCATTTTTTATAGTTTTTATATTTATTGTTTTAGGGTTGGAGGGCTTGAAGATTAGGGGAATTAGGGGTTCGGTTGTGCTTAGGAGTAAGTGGACCCACAACCCACCAGGACAGTGCTGGCACCTGCACATCATCTTTTGCAGTTTAGACCTTTGGCTTGGAGGGGCGTATGAGGCTAAGGAGGTTTAGGATTTAGGACTTGGGGCTTAGGGTTTGAGGTTCTCGAACGCTAGCCTGGGCCCCGAACGACGATGCCAGCGCAGCTTCCGGTCATGCCGCCTGGCCAAATGGGTTCTGGACAGGTTCCAACTTATCTCTTCTTGCTTTGCCTGTTTGTTGCATCAGATGCTCAGTAACGCCGTCTATCCGGATTGAAGTGTGGCAACGGGCAACGCCCGGCAGGGTGGAGTAACAACAGTTGCTTGACCAAACGCGGCTCCCTGCCAATCACTGTTTGGGGTCTACGCCGACAACACGCTTGGTCCCCGCCACCGGCATACAGGCACTTCGGCCATGCGCCTTTAGTGTTTTTGAGTTTCAGTTATCTGATGAATGTCCACCAAAGATGGGGGAAGAAAGCTGGCATGGGGCCAAATGATTGATGATTCGGGTTCAACTGGGACATGCCGTGAGCCACTGCACTGGAGCCATAAACCGCACAGACTCCCCAACCCCAAACCCTATAAACGCATAAACCGCATGTTAACCCTGCTTTGCGAGGTTTAGGGCTTGTGCTTATTGAGGCAGGTTAGATCATGCAGAACCTTCTCAGACATCTGTACCTTGGCTGCACAAAGGGTCGTGCCTACATAGACCAAAAATTTGCCAGATACGCTGACCTCGGCAGGAGAGGCTGCAGATGGCGAGTGCATGCCCACGCAGGCTGCGCAACAGCCTGGGTACTGGAGAACAACCGGCTTTTCGTATTCGGAGCTTAGAGGGTCCAGGGCATAGTAACCTAGTAGTTCAAGGAGCAGGGACCTCCGCAGCAGGTGCCATCTCAAGGCCTATCCTGCCTTTTGCTTCGTGAATTCAATTCTCCCCCACTTCACGAATTCAAATGCTGACTTACGCCAGGTCTTGCTTGCAGCCTGACGCTGGGTTGGAGGTAGCATTGGATCCCTAAACCCAATACCCTCAAGTAAACCCCAGTAAGCCCTATAAGACCATATCTGTAGGCCCTATAAAAGCACATCTAAGCCGTCTAAAAAGCACATCTGAGCCCTATAAAACCACATCTGAGCCCTATAAACCCACAAACGCAAAACCCAACCCTGAACCCTACCCATAAACCGCACAGACTCCCCAACCCTAGACCCTATAAACGCATAAACCGCATGGACTCCCATAAGCCCAACATCCTCCTGAGCGCGAAGTGCTGAGAGCTGCGCTCAGAGGTGGCAATGCGCCAAACCTAGCAGATGCCGAAAGGCTTTCTGTGGCTCGGGGTTCGGGCAAATTCGGGTTTTCGGGTTGCAGGGCTGTAGGGTTTAGGGCCTGGGTGCACGGGTGTTAAGGTTTCGGGTGTGGGGTATCCGGACTGGGGTGACAAATCCCCCGCATGAAGAACCCCAAAACGGCTAGGAGAGCGGGGTACCGAAATATCGAGGTAGGGGATCAGCGTCCAGGCAGGCCCTTAGCTAGTTTCTGTCCAGCACGAAGGCCTAAACCCTGAACCCTAAACCCTAAACCCCTAAACCCCTCAACCCCTCAACCCCTCAACCCCTCAACCCCTCAACCCCTCAACCCCTAAACCCCTAAACCCCTAAACCCCTCAACCCCTCAACCCCTAAACCCCTAAACCCCTAAACCCCTAAACCCCTAAACCCCTAAACCCCTAAACCCGAACCCGGCTGTGTCTTCAACATAAGAACCGGCAAGTCTTCGCCATGACGACTGGCATCACGCAGGTAAGAAGCCAGTCTCCCGTGGAGCCCTTACAGTATTACACCGCGGAACTTGATTTGCGCCCGACAGGGAAAGATCCTCACCTAAAACAACCCCAAACCCTAAACCCCCAACCCCAAAACCCTCAACCCCCAACCCCAAAACCCTCAACCCCCAAACCCAAACCCTAATCCCCCAAACCCCAAAACCTACGCCTAAACCCCAAACCCCAAACCCTAAACTCTAAAGCCCAAAACTCTGAACCTAAACTGCGAACCCCGAAACCCTAAACTCCACACCCCAAACCCCAAACCATAAACCCTAGAGGAGGCTCATGGCCTCCAGCGAATCGCCAGCTGCGGCCACAAGGCATTCACCCAGCATGCCGACGGCAGCGACGGCATATCCGTGGCCTGGCAAGCCGACAGGCTTAGGTTTAAGGATAGGGTTTAGGGTTTAGGGTTTAGGGGTTAAGGTTTAGGGTTTAGGGTTTAGGGCTTAGGGCTTATAGGGTTTAGGGTTTAGGGGTTAGGGTTTAGGGTTTAGGGTTTAGGGTTTAGGGTTTAGGGTTTAAGGTTTAGGGTTTAGGGTTTAGGGTTTAGGTTTGTTTTTGGCTATGGCCGTGCGCGAGTGCTGCAGGCGGGCATTGGCGCATACCCAGAGGAAGATTGAAATGGAGGAGTATACTTGGTTCGGTCCTAAAATTCCTCTACCAGGCTCGTGGTCCCATGTTTCACTGTAGTATCTTTTGGTTATTGCTTCTATCCAGTACGGAATCTTACCTCCTCTACGACGCCCTGTTGCTTGAATACGATCTTTGTAAGCGGGGCTTAGTACTACATGATGCATTGGGTCTGTTGTAGGAGCAAGGAACACATGGCGCAGGAGTTTATGTTCTGCAGCGTATAGGGAATCTGATGGCCTTCTAGGGAAGCCTGCTTTTTCCCATACTGCCGTGTTAGGGATTTAGAGGAGACTTTTCATCTTGGCCCTGACCACCGACAAATTAAACAGTCCGTTCAATGCCAGGATTTCGCGGCCGCCGGATCCAAGCTGTATGACGCCCTGCTGGCCCATGGAATTCAAAGCTGCGCAGGAGAGCGCCTCCTTCGGATTAAATCCACCATCAGTTGCGCTTCCCCACTGTTTGAAGCCCAAACGAGAGGAGGCAATCAAGAAGCCGGTCACACAGGCGTCACGATCAGGGAGCATTTCTGCCAATAAGTTGATGACTTCCAGCACCGAGTTCACATTCATTCATCTTCTGCTTCTTATCATCTGAAGTCATATCTGACTTGCCTGACAATTCATCTTAGGGTGTAGGGTTTAGGGTTTAGGGTTTAGGGTTCAAGGTTGGTTTAGGGTCTTACCCTCGCTAAGCACAAGAACCTAAGCCCTTGACCCTAAACCCTAAACCCTAAACCCTAAACCCTAAACCCTATTGTGGATTTAGGGTCTTCTGGGCTCAAGGATGCCCTTGAGGAGCCGACATCGTGAGAAGGAGCACATGGGAGGTCCTCTAAACCCTAAATCCCAAACCCTAAACCCTAAACCCCAAACTCTAACCCCGAAAACCCGTTTTTGGGGTTCCGGTTGTACTCCGAAACCTATATTCCTGGGGGAGATTTCTGGGGGTCCACAGAAAGGGGCCCCCCAGTCTGATCAAGCCCCACGTCACTCGGGCTCGCGCGCAGGGTTGTGATTGCTTCCGGCCGGTCTTCTTTGAGACCTGGGTGTGTGGAATGGGGCTTGCAGTATCTACCTGCACCCCAAAGTCACTCCATAGGCACAACTGACTCTCATGCCCAAAACCATGAACAACCACACGCGACTTTCCGAAACTGCACACCTTTTCAACTGGCAGAAGGCCACCATCCTATCGGTATAACCCGAAACCCCTAAACCCTATACACCCTAAACCCTAAAATGGGTCCTGAATTTTGTCAATGCAACTACCCTTTAATAATGTCCCATACCGCTCAGGTAAGGCCCCTAAATCATACTAAGTGCCCATCTAGCTACCCCGAGACGCCATACAACTACGTATGAGCCCTAGACTATGCTGAAGTAGAGTTTTATAGCTAGCATTCCCAAAAAGTTGCCACTATACTTTCACCAACAAATAATCTTGTAAACACTCACCAAGAAAGCAATTCAAACCCTACACGACGGAGGTTTCAATGACTGGTCATCTCTACTCGCTCGAACTAACTGCCGTGAGGAAGTTGATCTTGAACTCCTACGCCTGGCACGGAAGGTGCAGCGTAACCGGAATTCCTACGCCCTAAAACCCTAAGCCCTCAAACCCTAACACCCGCGAAACCCTATACCCTAAACCCTAAACCCTAGACCCTAAACCCTAAACCCTAAACCCTCTAATCTGCAATCAACCGCACCCAAGCGCTGAGCAGCGGACTCCACACCATTGCCTAGGTAGGGTTTAAACAGTTTAGGGTTTAGGGTTTAGGGTGTCGGGGTAGTTCGAGGTTGAGGATCTACTGGGATAAGACACTTTAAACTAAGTCACAATCATGGGGTAACCATGTGATTTACTGCGTATCCAGAAATTATTCTGGTAAACAAGGCCCCTAAACCGAAACTCCAAACCCACCCGGCAAGCTGCTGCAAGTTCCTGAACGGCAGCCCTGTGAAGGACACGATGATTTGCAATCTGGGGAGCACATGAACCCCCACAATTGGGGGGTTAAATACCCTGAAGGTAAATATGAAACCAAACCCAAAACCCAAAACCCAAAACCCTCACCCCTTAAGCCCTAAGCCCTATGAACCCGTTCGGGGTTCATGTGGTCCCCAAGGTATCTGGAAGCTGCGGGTTTCGGAGGTCTAGAGCCTCATAGGCTTTCGAGACTTCTACGAACCAAAGGATCCCCCTAGGCTGAGGAGCCCTAAACCCTAAAGCCTAAATTTTGGGTTTAGGGTTTAGGGTTTAGGGTTTAGGGTTTAGGGGTAAACCCTAAACCCTAATCCCCTAAACCGAGACCTCCGCAGCTTGTCTATATAGGTTCAGGGTCCTGGGTTACGCGGGGGTGGGGGGCACTCTGCGCTGAACCCAAAGAACCCCAAAGGCCCCCTGTGTTACCAGGTTGCGGTTTAGGGCTTAGGGCTTAGGGCTTAGGGCTTAGGGCTTAGGGCTTAGGGTTTAGGGTTTAGGGTTTAGGTTTTAGGTTTAGGGTTTGGGTTTAGGATTCTTGTCAATCGTTGGTAGCCAGAACCTATAAAGAAACGCAGGCTTGGGGGTGCAGGGTATAAGCCCAGCCTACAGGAAGGGGCCCCAAACCCTAACCTTAAACCCTAGTTGTTAGTAGCGTTAAAAGGGTCCTAAGGTGGGCCAAAGGTATGGAAACTTGGGGTTTTTAGTGGGGGGGTTTAGGGTTTAGGGTTAGGGTGAAAGGTGTAGAGTTCAGGGTTTAGGGTTTAGGGCAGTTTAGGGTGCCAAACCCTAAACCCTCAAACCCCTAAGCCCCAAACCCTAGAAGCCCTCGGAAGGAGTAAACCTTCAGAGGCCCTAAACCCTAAACCCTAAACCCTAAACCCTAAACCCTAAACCATAAGGCAGGGGCTCGGCCGTCGTCTCCTCCGGAAGCGAGCAGGTCATTCTCACCTGGTTCAGGGTTCAGGGTTCAGGGTTTAGGGTTTAGGGTTTAGGGTTTAGGTTTTAGTGAATATAGAGGTTTCCGAAATTCGGAGTACCTCATTGCAAGGGAAGCCGACTATTTGGGGACTATATCTGGGATCCCTTATGTTCGTAAACCCTCGTATGTGCATCTAAGGGAAGATACATGGTACCTTGATGTGGTCCCTTACGGCTCTGATGGGTTGTACAGGCTATTTAAGGTGTCTATAAGGGTCGCCTTTGGAGGGCCTAGAACGGAGGGGCCTTGATGATTAGAATAGTTTTTTTGTTTTTTGTTTTTTTTTGGGGGGGGGGGGGAGGGTGATCGTACAATTCTAGAGGGGCCCGACAGATGTCACAATGGAGGTCTTGGAGGGTTTGGGAAGCAGGCTAAGAGCCCGAGAAGATCTGAGAGGGTCTGAGAAGCAGCCTAGGGGCCTAAACCCTAAACCCTAAACTCTCAACCCTAAACCCTGAAATGGCTTAAGCTGGATAGGCCTCGGGAGCGGTTTAGGGCAAGCGGGAGGGGCTGGAAAAGCCTCACGCAATGAGTTGCATGATACTTTGTTCAAGTTCGCTCACCAGACGCCCACTGCGCATGCTGGTGATCTCCGGCCCAATCTCCGGGGGCAGAGTAAGTTCGGCCTCTCGACGTCAAGAAGTCGAAGGTCTTCGGCTTCGCCGAGCCCGGTGTAGTGTTCAGGAGCTGGCCCAGTTTGTGCTCCGCGCCCTGGAAGAACCAGCAGAGCTATGCGTGAGTGCTCTGCCCTGTCATCCCTAGCGCCCTGAGCTTGGGTCTCTCCTGCTTGACCATTCCCCGAAAGCGAGGTTGGAACTAAGGAACCGGGTGAGGTTCCATGTTCTGCGGCATCTCGGAGTAGATCCCCTTCGGTTCTGCCAGTGCCCTTGCGAAATGAAGGCTTAAGGTCCCTGATCCTTATGAACATCTATATATGAAGCAGGGTATAAATTTCTTGTACCTCCAAAAGGACACCAAATACATACACTCACCAATATTAAAAAGGAACCTTATGTACACTCACCAAAAACAGAAATATTAACCCTGCTTCATATAAGTGTGACACATACTTTCCTTAGCCCCAGACATGGATCCCAATCCCTCAACTCCTGAGACCCCAAAGAACCCCAAACAGGAAACCCTCTAGCAAAACCCCGAAACCCTAAAATCTGAACTCTGAGCCTGGACCCTGAATCTTAGACCCTACACCCCGAACCCCTTGGAACCCTCAATACGAACTTGACCCCAAACCCGAAGTCCTGAACCCTAATCCCTAGACCCTAAACCCTCAACCCTAAACCCCAAACCCCTTTCAAAACCCTACATACGAACTTGAGGCAGCTCTGGACTCCCACCGAAGGCGACGCAGCGAAGACCGCAGCGGTGTCCTTGCAGCCTCTCCTGCAAGAGGGTTTAGGGTTTAGGGTTTAGATTTTAGGGTTTAGGAGTTCAGGGTTTAGGGCTTAGGGTTTGGGGTTTGGGTTTAGGGTTTGGGGTTGGGGTTTGGGGTGTGGGGTTTAGGGTTTACGATTTGGGGTTTGGGGTTTAGGGTTTAGGGCTTGGGGTGTGGGGTTTAGGGTTTAGGGTTTAGGGTTTAGGGGTTAGGGGTTGAGGGTGGGTTTGTAGCTAAGGGTAGCACTATGGTCTCTTAATAGGGTCCCTCACCTTCTTTAAATGGTTCGGAAGGAAGTGCCCTTGGGTTTTGCAGGGTATACAGGGGGTATCTAGGGCTTTCCATTTAAGGGCCCATATTAAGGGACGATGTAACTACCCCTAGAATATAGGGTGTACGGGTTAGGAACAAAATGCCGAGATGAGGTCGGTGTAGTTTTGGGTTCGGGCTCAGGGTTTAGGGCCGAGCCATTGGCCGTCTTCTGCAAACCCTAAACCCTAAACTCTAAACCCTAAGCCCAAAATCCTCCTTGAACCCTATAACAGGCTTGTGCCTTTGCTTTGGGGGGGGGGGGGGGGGGAGGGGGAGGGGGAGGGGGAGGGGGAGGGGAGGGGGAGGGGGAGGGGGAGGGGGAGGGGGAGGGGGAGGGGGGGAGGGGAGGGGGAGGGGGAGGGGGAGGGGGAGGGAGGGGGAGGGGGAGGGGGAGGTAGGTCCCTCATCACGAGTAATTAGGTAGAGGCTAGATGCCCGTAAACCCTAAACCCCGTCCAGGGTTCATGAACAGGCATCCGGTGAACGTCTCCGAAAGCTCCCGTTGACTAGGGGCCCCACCAATGTCCCTTCCTTCCTCCACAGTAGCCTCGAGCTAGGCTTCACGGGGGTTTAGGGCGAGGTTTAGTGTTTGAGGTTTAGGGTTAGGGTTTAGGGTTTGGGGTTTAGGGTTCAGGGCTTGGGGTTTGGGATGCGGCACTCATTTAAGGTGTTTATGCTTCCTGAAGCTAAATCCTAGGGATGCAGGGGGCGTTTTTATTGAAGGGTTCTCAGGTAGGTATACAGCCTACAAAATGCGTCTTGAGTTTACGGTTTACCAATCTGTTCTTCGACTCTCTTTTCGCGAAGCATTGGTTTTGGATTTTCCCGTAATATTGCAGCCGGCTGCTTTGTGAACAAAACTCCCCAAACCCTAAACCCTAAATTCTAGCAGTCACGTCCAGGGGAGGAGAGAATCCTAAAGCCTACTATTTCGAGGTTAAGCCGAAACCCGAAACCCTGGTTATGAAATCCTTTCATACGATTCTGGGGGAACCTGCAAAAAGATCGGTCTTGGGATTTCCGAGGTCAAATCGAACAGCGAAGTCAGTATGGCTTTAGGGTTTAAGGTCTAGGGGTATGTTGGAAAAAAACTTGGGCTTGCGGTTTGAGAGTCTATGGTTGAAGGCTGTTGCGACTTGGGAGTTGAAAGGTGCCTTCCCGACCAAAAAAACCCTTTGCCAATTTGATGGCATGAGGAGGACGCGTTTCATGGGTGAGTTCGGGGCCTTATGGGGCTACCAACAGCTTTCAAGGTTTAGCAAAAAAAACTCCCATCGTACACTTCTTTTGTAGCTTATGATGTGTCTCCTAGAATAGTTACATGGTCCCTTAGTATGCAATATGGGCCCTTGATTTCGGTATGTAAGGAACCCTCCCTAGTAACTTTCCATGCAAGGTCCCATGCATAGGGTTTAGGGACGTTCTAGCATCTAAGGGAATTTCCATGGTCCCTGAACATGGCCCCTTACCTTCTTTTTTGAAGGGTTCTGAAGTATGGGCCCTTGGGTATTTATGGGGGTACATAAGAGGTATTTGAGGATTCCCCGATTACGGGCCCACATTAAGGGACCATGTGCTGCCCTAAAAAGTTCGAAAGCCCTTATAGGGCTACCGAGCCAAAAAAAAGCAGGCTCATGCGGCCCTAAACCCTAAACCCTTAACCCTTAACCCTAAACCCCAAACCCTAAATAGGGATGGTGTTGAGGTGGGACCCATGGGAGGGCTTGTGGTCTAGGGTTTAGAATAGGCTGGCGCAGGTTTTGCAGTTGCGGGTTCAGGCTCTGAGGCTTCAGGGTCTGAGAGGTTTAGGGGCCCCTTAACCCCTAAACCCTATAAACCCTAAACCCTAAACCCTAAACCCTAAACCCTAAACCCTAAACCCTAAACCGCTTCAAAAGCGCAAGCCCCGACGCGAATAAACCTCTGTCGACTCTGTAGCGGCTGGACAGTTGAGGGTGTTTAAGGCCAAGGCTTGATGAACCCTAAACCCTAAACCCTAAACCCTAAACCCTAAACCCTAAACCCTAAACCCTAAACCCTAAACCCTAAACCCTAAACCCTAAACCCTAACCTGGGACCCTATTTACCTACAGATTAGTAGTAAGTACCCCCTATGTAGTAGGTATAACCCTTAAAACTGTAGGGAAATAGGGTCCCAGGTAAGAGCTTCGGCTTAAAGGACCTTAAGGCGTTCGGAGGATGCGGCCTTTGTGACAGCTCGCGCGCCATCGGCATGGCCAAGTCCTTGCTAGAAGCCCGCAGCAGCATCCCATCTCCATAGAACCATCTTCAACTGCCAGCATCCTTGCCTTACTTCTCCAATAACCAAGGGGAAAAAAGCTTAAACTTTAATCTTCCTACTAAAATGAGGAAGCCCAAAAAGGTTTAAAGTTCAACTAAAGGCGAAGTGAGTTGCCGTGGCTGGGGCTTTGCTGGCCTTCTTGGCAGCCGAGTCCTCAAGCAAGTGCTCCACTTCGAGATGGCATTCCCGAGATGCCAGCCTTAGTAGCCCAGTAACCATCTTATAATAAGGGCACTCTTTTTTCTTGGCTGGTTACTTTATAAGGGAACCCAGAACCAAAAAAAGGGTAAAGGGTACCACTGGGATACCAGCAAGCAACCCTAAACCCTAAACCCTAAACCCTAAACCTTAAACCCTAAACCCTAAACCCTAAACCCTAAACCCCATCAAGCAGCATGATGGCCGTGAGGCCACTCTTGGCCGCCAAGTCTTTGTCTGCACCAGCCTCCAGCAGCAAGCGCACGATGCGCGCATGCCCTTCCTTGGGGACCACAGGAACCCTGAAAGGGTTTATGGCTCATATACCTTAAAATTCATATGCCTTAAAAGAGTTTATGGTTAGTTCATATGCCTTAAAAGGGTTTATGGTTCATATACCTGAATAAGAGTTATTAGTAGCATACGGTATATGACCCCAATTTTTTAGGGTTCATTTGGGCCCCAAGGTTCTTGCGAAGCCAGCATGAGAGCCGTGGCGCCGTCGTTGGCCGCCAAGTCTTTGTCCGCGCCAGCCTCCAGCAGCAAGCGCACCACGTCGGAGTGGCCTTCTAGACCCAGGAGCAGCACCCTAAACCCTAAACCCTAAACCCTAAACCCTGAACTTTGCCTTGGTGGGCTGCCATCATCAAGGCCGTGGTGCGGGTGCAGCTGCGCAGGTCCCAGTCAGCCTTCGACTCCAGCAGCAAGCATACGACGTCCTTTTAGGGTTTAGGGTTTAGGGTTTAGGGTTTAGGGTTTAGGGTTTAGGGTTTAGGGTTTAGGGTTTAGGGTTTAGGGTTTAGGGTTTAGGGTTTGGGGGCCAAATGAACCCTAGAAGGGTTTTATGGTTCAGATACCTTAATTACTCGGAATTCTGGTAGTATATGAGCCCTAAAAAAGTTTTATGGTTCACATACCTTCATTATTAGGTATTGGAGTAGTGTAGGGTATGCGACCCCCCTTTTTTTTTTTTTGGTTGGGGGGGGGGGGGGGGGGGGGGATTTGGTTCCCCAAGGTTCAGTATGGCCCAGCACCGATGAGAGCATCAGTGCCGTGATGCCATGATCCCAGCTTTGCAAGTTCCTCTCAGCTCCCGCTCCTTGGTATCCGAGTAACCATATTATAAGGACACCTTTTTTTGGGTTAGGGTTTAGGGTTTAGGGTTTAGGGTTTAGGGTTTAGGGTTTAGGGTTTAGGGTTTAGGGTTTAGGGTTTAGGGTTTAGGGTTTAGGGTTTAGGGTTTAGGGTTTAGGGTTTAGGGTTTAGGGTTTAGGGTCCAAAACCCTTTTTGGGGTGGTTACTTTATGGGGGAACCCTTGAACCCAAACAAGGGAAAAGGGTACCACCGGGCTACCAAGGCTCCCAGCAACAGCCGCACGATCTCGAGCTTGCCTTCCTTGGGATTTTAGGGTTTTGGGGTTTCAGGGTTTTAGGGTTTTAGGGTTTTATGGTTTTGGGGTTTTAGGGTTTTAGGGTTTTAGGGTTTTGGGGTTTTAGGGTTTTGGGGTTTTAGGGTTTTGGGGTTTTGGGGTTTTAGGGTTTTAGGGTTTTAGGGTTTCAGGGTTTTAGGGTTTTGGGGTTTTAGGGTTTTACGGTTTTGGGGTTTTGGGGTTTCAGGGTTTTGGGGTTTTGGGGTTTTAGGGTTTTAGGGTTCTAGGGTTTTAGGGTTTTAGGGTTTTAGGGTTTAGGGTTTTGGGGTTTTGGGGATATAGGGTTTTAGGGTTTCAGGGTTTTAGGGTTTTGGGGTTTTAGGGTTTTACGGTTTTGGGGTTTCAGGGTTCATACACTCTGGTAGGGATAGTGTCCGGAGTGGAATGTTGATCCCGTCTTTTTGGGGGGGGTTTCACCCTACACCCTAAACCCTAAACCCTAAACCCCAAGGCTCTCCAGCCGCCATCATGATGGCCGTGATGCCCTCGTCGGTTCTCAGGTCCCTCTCTGCGCCCGCCTGAAGCAGTAAGCGGACTACGTCAAGGTGGCCCTCTTGCCTTGGTCGCCCCAGTAACCACATGGGGTTTAGGGTCCCAGGGTTTAGGGTTTAGGGTCCCAGGGTTTAGGGTTTAGGGTCCCAGGGTTTAGGGTTTAGGGTTTAGGGTTTGGGGGTTGGGGTTTGGGGTTTGGGGTTTGATAGGGTTCCGGGATTGAAATTCAGGGTACCCTTTTTGGGGTCGGTTGAAAGCTGAACATGGTTTAAGGATGACTAGAGGTGGAGTTAATTTTAGTATATCTTTTGGGGTATGGGGATAAGGATGTTCCAACTTTTTCGAGTTCGGCGCATTTTCGAGCCCAGAACCAAACAAAAGGCAAAAGGGTACCACTGGGCCAGCAAGACCTATAAAGAGGGTGTCTGATGGCTTTAGGACTTTAGGGTACCCTTTTGGAGTTGGTTACTTGATAAGGGAACCCAGAAGATAACAAAAAGGGCAAAAGGGCCCCACCGAGCCTGCCAAGTTGCGAAGCCAACATCAGAGCCGTTGTGCCCTCACTCGTCGCCAGGTCGGCATCTGCCTTCGCCTCCAGCAGCAGCCGCGCCACCTCGAGGTGCTTGGCGGTTCATGGTACCTACTAACCGGTTATTGACTGTACATATAACCCCCCTTCTAAGCCCCTTAAGTGCCCTAATATGGTTCTAAGTACGGTTAAAAGCACAGTTACCCTAAACCCTAAACCCTAAACCCTATATGCCTATAAGTACAGTTACAATTGGTTAATACGTAGCATGAACCTCCAAGTGCCCTCGGGCCGATGCCAGCATCAGCGCCCGATGGCCGTCTTCATCTGGCAGGTTCGGGTCTCTCGGGAGCTGCAGTAGAGACTCCACCTCCCCAAGGGCTTTTTCCCCTACTGTCGAGTAGACCCTGGAATAAAAGTACATACTTTTTAGGGATAAGTAGCCGGAACAGGAACCCAGAACCAAAAAACGTATTAAGATATGGTACCCCAAAGCCCAGTTTCTTGGTGGAGGAACAATGTGATGATATCAGGGCACCCTTTTTGGGATTGGGTACCTAAAAGGGAACCTTGAACCAAAAGAAGGGAACATGGCACCACTGGGCTACCCAGCTTTTGAGGGAAAGCCCACAGCAACTAGGCAAGCTCCCACAGTCGATTTGGGCTCAACGGACGACTTGCTGACGCCCAGGCAATTCCCAAGCCCGTGTGCCAAGACGTAATTCGCAAACTACAGTACCCATAGTGCCCTAGACAGATATATAAACATAATCTCGACCCTTAACCCTAAACCCTAAACCCTAAACCCCAAAACCCAAAACCCAACCGGGCATCCCACGAACAGAATGTATGTGGCCAGTTCCCAAAATTTAGGCGTCCGATTTTGGGTCCTGTATATGGTACAGCACAATTATCAAAAAGAAGGACCCCAAAAGAGACCCAACATTTGGAGAACCACCCATGTCCACAGTCAGCATTTTTTTAATTTAGAGCGCTACCACGTCGCCAGGTTTAGGATTTAGAGTTTAGGGTTTAGGGATTATGAGGCTTTACGAAAATGAGGGACCTCTAGTATCGACTCCCAAATAGTACGGTTCCCTTATAATAAGGAACCCAATAAGGTACCCCCTAATTTCGGAAACCACCATATACTACTACTTGCTTAAGAACCCCCCCCCCCCCCAAAAAAAAAAAAAAAAAAAAAAAAAACCTTCCTTATTAAGGGTAATATAGGGATTATTATAAGCAAATGGTAGCAAAGGGCTCCGCTGCTCGCCTCGGCCACGGAACCCTGCTCAGCAGCCGTGAGGAGCGCGCCCGCCGACTGGGAATCGCAAAAGTGCCTGACTAGGTGGCCCGTTAAGCCCTAAAAGTGTTAAGGATTTAGGGTTTAGGGTCTGAGAGTGTCAAGGTTTTAGGGTTTGAATTTGACAGTTTTAGGGATCTAGGCATCTAGGGCTTTAGGGTTTTAGGGCTTAGGGTTGGGTAGGATCCTCCTTAAAAATCCTATGTGTATGCTATTTAAATTTGGAAACATGCCGAAGGCGTGCCGAGGTGCAGTAAAACGAGATCCAGGTCCATGGGACCGTCCAGCTTGGACGCCTCGTCGAGGCCCGTGCCGTGGAGAAGGAGCCGTTGCCGGAAACGCGGGGGTACTCCTGGGGTCCCAGTAGCCACGTAGGGTTTAGGGTTTAGGGTTGAGGGTTTAGAGTTTAGGGTTCAGGGTTTAAGGTTTAGGGTTACAAAACCGGTTTAGGGTCGAGGGTTTAGGGTTATTGGTTATCTTAAACCCTATACCATCCTGCTATACCAGTGATGGCATTTCAAGGGATCCCCAGGAATTCTCTGCATTGAGGGCCAAAACCCAAACCCTAGGCCCGAACCCTCTCTAAACCCTAGTTTAACTTCGGAACTCCGAAATTCTCAAGGAAGGTTCTGTTGAACTTGCCAGCCCAGTAACCATATTTTCATGAGGGTGCCCTATTTGGGGGTTGGTTACTTTTTATACGCGAACTTCGAACCCAAAAAAGAGGAAAGAAGGACTCCCAAGTAAAAAGATGCCCACTGGGAGACCAGGAGTCCCTTCAGTTGGCTCAAGAGCTGCTTGAGGGCCTTCACGTCGCTCGCATCCTCCACCTATAGACCCAAATTGCGTCGTGAACAAAAGAAAAGGGTGCCCCTTTTTCTTTTTTTGGGTTGACACCTATAGACCCAAATTGCGTCGTGAACAAAAGAAAAGGGTGCCCCTTTTTCTTTTTTTGGGTTGAAAGGGCCTTATAAGGGAACCAAAGCCCAAAACAAAGGGAATGAGATGGAATAAGGGGCCTGCTCTGGTTGTAAGGGGCCTACTCTGGTTCTTAGGAGCCATAAACCCTAAACCTGAAGCCCTAAACCCACAAAAAAACGGAATAAGGCCTTACTCCGGATCCTAGTAGCCCTAAACCCTAAACCCTAAACCCTAAACTCTAAACCTTAAACCCTAAACCCTAAAAAGGAATAAGGGCCGACTCTGGGTCCCAGCCACCGGGATGGTCGCGAACTCTTCTCCGGACAGCATCCGGACGCGCAACATCGTGCAAGGAGGTGGGGCCGGCTGCAAGGTCTGCAGCCGAAAAAAGCTGCGTAGGGTTTAGGGTTTAGGGTTTAGGGTTTAGGGTTTAGGGTTTAGGGTTTAGGGTTTAGGGTTTAGGGTTTAGGGTTTAGGGTTTAGGGCTAAGGGTTTCAGGGTTTCAGGGTTTAAGGGTTTAAGGGTTTAAGGGTTTAAGGGTTTTAAGGGTTTTAAGGGTTTAAGGGTTTAAGGGTTTAAGGGTTTAAGGGTTTAAGGGTTTAAGGGTTTAAGGGTTTAAGGGTTTAAGGGTTTAAGGGTTTAGGGGTTTAGGGGTTTAGGGGTTGAGGGTTTAGGCAAAAATCACCGGTGGGCAACCAGCATTGCATCAGAATTTCGGCAGCACGGGCATTAAGCGCTGCAAAAACATGTTGACGCTTTCTCATGTCTTCTTCGAATTCCAGACCTCTAGACCCTAAACCCGAAAACCCCAAGCCCTTCCATCATCGGCCTCTCATTTCCCCAACAGACCACTGGCTAACCTCCAAGTTTTGGCTAGCTCCTTCAAGTCTCCAAAATCCTAAGCCCTGAACCCCACACCCCACAGCCCCGAACCACAAAAACCCTAACAAAAAAAACCTACTGAGCCCTACACCCCACAACACACCATGGGACTTTGTACTCTCAGCTTATGACGCAACCCAAACAGAGTTGTCGAGTGGCAAGGACCCTTCGTTGCTTGCGCAGGCGATGAGCCTCAACAGGGTTGAGGGCTGTAGGGTCTCCAAGACTCTGTGAACTAAAGTCCTTGACCCTAAGCCGAGCTTAGCATTTTCTCGCCGGGGGGAGATGCAGGATTGGATTTCAGGAGGGCTTTTGGGATCCTACAGGGGTTGTAGGCAGGGTTTGTCTGAGGTGAGCTGCTTCGCAGTACCATGTCTTACGAGGTCCCGACGAAAACTGCTGACCTAGCACGTGGAGCCCAGTATGTATCCTTAAGGTAGACGGGAAATCGTCGCCCTAAACCCTAAACCTAAACCAAAGGTGGAACCACCGAAGGGGGTCCAAAGTAAAGTCCTTGGTATCATATCGGGGACATTCGGGAGTGCCAAGTAGCAACCCCCTTTGTTTCTTCCACGTCACAAGTCACAAGCTAATATCCTGATGGTGCCCTACAAGTTACAAGCCCTACAGACCGTGTAAGCCCTAAGACCCACAGGACATAAACCCTTCCTACCCGCAAGCGTTACAAAGATCGACCTTAAAGCCGTATACACGTGGTAAGGCCGTCCCCTGTCGGTACCTCCTAGAATGCGGGGCCTTTTCTTGGGGTACCTCACGCTGGAAACCTCAAATCTTGCACCCCTAAGCCTCGCTTTCACATGCGCATTTAAACCCTTGGGAGCTCGTCGGCAATGTCGGTGATAGTTACGCAGAATGCCCGCCAACAGCACCACAGACCACAGCTTTGTCGCCGACACGCAACATGCTCGGCAAGGGAACTACAGAACAGGTGAGTCTTTCTTGTTGCACTTCACTTAGAAGTTTGCTACTGCAAACTGTAAAGATCCGTATGTTGACTTGCACAGGAACCTGTAGCTCGTGCTTGTGCAGCCTCGACCACGCTAAGCCCTAAACCCGAAACAACACGCCCTAAACCCCAGGACCTAAAACCTGAACCCTCACCCTAAACCCCAACCCTTAAACCCTAATCCCTAAAACCCCTAAGCACCCTAAGCCTTAAGCTTTAACACCTAAACACCACTGATCGGCCTGCTGTGAGAGGCCACGGCCCAAACGACACTCCCAGGTGCGAGTCGGCGAAGGCACCTCCCATACTTGGAGGTTCGTGGTACTCATGAACCCATTCAAGGTCCAGAGTTTAGGGCTAAGGGTTTAGGGTTTGGGGTTTAGGGTTTAGGGTTATAGCTGTACTGATTGACCCAATTAGAACCCTATAGGGGGAATATGTGGGATGTAACTATACTTATAACTGGGGTTGTAACTACCCTGAGCCTTCAAGTGGCTCTAGAAAAAGGGGGCCGCCTTGTTCAGGCTTTTGTGTTCGGGGTTGGGGCTTAAGCGTGTAGTTTGAATGCCGGGGCGCCAAAGGTGCTACGATGAACTGGCATCTATATACAAAAAAAATATATATATATATATATATACATATATGCCAGATATGCGTCCCCTCTATAGTACGGCACCCTTTATAGGACCCTTCAAAGGAACCCTAATTTAGAGAACTACCAGAGCCCCTTTTGGGTCAACAAGTCTCTGCCAACAAATGGGTGGAGCCGAGCAAAACCTTTGTCCAGCCATTCCCTCATAAGTAACTAAACGAGTACAACTGGTATCATGAGTGCACCCTAGCAACCAAAGAAAAGCACGGGCGCCCTTTCTTGGTCGGGTAGGTTTTTACAAGGCGCCCCACAAGCACCCCCGCCAAAAACAAGACTTAAAAATCGAGCAGATGAATGCGACAATTCTCGGGCACCTAGTATGGGCCATGGTAGCGGGCTTACGGTTTAGAGCTTACGGGCCAGGTTTTGGGTGTTGGTTTAGCTCTTAATCGCTTCAGCTTTGGCTTTCCCCAACGAACCCCAGATTGAAGCTGCGTACCTGCCGCTCGACACGCACCAAACCTCAGTGTGCTGGGTCGGCAGAACCCTACACCCTAAACCCTAAACCGTAAACCCTAAGAGCTGCTTTTGCGAGGCATGCAGCGACTCTACAGCGCCAAACCCGAAACCCTAAACCCCAAACACTAAAACCCCCTAAACGCCCACCCCCCCTTGAGTCATGACAGCCAAGGCCGATCTTCCCTGCAAGACTCCCCACAAAATACATTTCTGTACGTTTAGGTTTAGGGTTTAGGGTTTAGGGTTTAGGGTTTAGGGTTTAGGGTTTAGGGTTTAGGGTTTAGGGTTTAGGGTTTAGGGTTTAGGGTTTAGGGTTTAGGGTTTGGCAACAACCTGCCATGCACCTGAGCCTCAGCTACAAGCACTCTGCAGCTCCAAGGGCCCCTAAACCCTAAACCCTAAACCCTAAACCCTAAACCCTAAACCCTAAACCCTAAACCCTAAACCCTCTTGCCTGGAGGTTCAGGGTACTTTGTATGGGTGGGTCTCTCAATTAGGGTGCCTTTTTTGGGATCCCTTTTTAAAGGGTGCCGCCTTATACTGCGTACCCCAAATAGGACTCTAATTTAGGAAGCTACCCTTATACCCCGAGTTATAGGTGTAGTGACAACCCACTTCTAAGCCCCTCAAGTACCCTAACAGGATTCGAATTGTGTTATAAGAACAGTTCTCACCCTCCACCCTAAAGCCACCCCAATACGTAAGCCCAGAACCCTAAACCGTTAAACCTTGAATGGCTTCAGAAGTACCATGAACCTTATAAAGTACAGAGGGACTGGCGCCTGCGAGTCTCAACTCCTGAGGCTCAACCCTCAACCCTCAACCCTCAGCCCTCAGACAACCCTAAACCCTAAACCCTAAACCCTTAAACCCCTAAACCCTAATCCCTAAACCCCTAAACCCTAATCCCTAAACCCTAAACCCTAAACCCGAAACCCCAAACCCTACCAGAGCCTAAGTAGGGTGGTCGGATGCAGGGTCCTCCTGGCATCCCTTGGTCCCTGAAAGGCCCCCAAATCCCTCCAAAAAAAAAACTGCCATGTCGTAGGGTTTTGGGTTAGGGTGTAGGTTTACGGTTTTCGTGTGGTCTGTGGGCCCAAAAACCCAAACACAAACCCCAGACTCCCTAGAAATAGGAGTCCTTACCGCCTCAGAGATCCGAGTATGGTCGTCGAAAAGAACTCTAAGAGATCATCTTCTTCTTCTTCTTGAGAGAGAGACAGAGAGAGGGAGCAAGAGACAAGGAGAGAGAAAGACCCTTACCCTTTCAAAACAGCTTTACCTTGCTCTTATTCCCGCCTTTAGTGCCTTAGGCTTGGGGGTTTTTGGACAAACTTGGGGGCTCTGGAAAGGCACTGTATAACCTTTAGCAAGGACCTAAAGAGTATCTTCATGAGGGCATGTACTATAGCGGCCTCATGAAATAGAATAGGGTTTTGGTGGTTATTCTTGTATAGTTACATTGGGACCCTGAGGGAATACTATTCGTAACTACTCCGACACCGACTCAGTGACTAAACACACACAAGCCCCCAAACAAGGTTAACCTGTTAGGGGTAGTAGGATTCTAGGGTTTAGGGTTTAGGGTTTAGGGTTTAAGGTTTAGGGTTTAGGGTTGCCTAGCCAGTCCATAAATTGAGGTAGCTACATGGGCCCCTTGGTATGGGCCGTTAAGTTTGGACCCCTTGTGGAGCCTGAATGCGCTGTAAATACCCAAGGGCCCATACTTCCGAACCCTTTAGAGAAGGCAAGGGACCATACTGGGGGATGTGACTACCCTTAGATATAAACCCACCCTACCCTTGGGACCACATGAACCCTAAAAGGGTTTGCGGTTCATATACCTTCATCAGGATTCTAGTAGTAGCATACGGAAAAATGACCCCCAGTTTAGGGTTTTTTAAAGTCCCACTTGCAGTCTCCTGAAGGGTCGACTATAAGAGTCGAAATAATTAGTAGTAGTTGTATGATTATACTATAACAACCCTAAACCCTAAACCCCAAACCCCAAAACCCTGCTCTAATCACTGAGGCCCCTGTGTTTTTGCAGAGACACTGAAAGCAAAAACCAGGGCGACCTGAGAGCCCCACCGCAACCACTTCATCAAATGCGCTCCTGGGCTGCTAGGACTTAGGGTTTGGGGTTTAGGGTTTAGGGTTTAGGAAGTAGGGTTTAGGGTTTAGGGCTTTCCGAAGTAGGGTTTGGGATCCTTACCCCCAAAACGCGGGGGGGGGGGGGGGTAGGGGGGGTCGGTGCACAATTTTTTCGTGGAGGACCACGCCACCCGCACAGCGTAAACAGGCGGTTCAGCACAGGGTAGGGGCGCCCTCAGCAAAACAGCGTTTTCCGCACCCCCCCCACCCCCCCGCCCCCACCCCCCCCCCCACCCCCCACCGCCCCCCCACCCCCCACCCCCCCCCCCCCCCCCCCCCTCCCCCCCCCCCCCCCCCCCCCCACCCCCCCCCCTTCCCCCCCCCCCGCCGCCCTCCCCCCCCTCCCCCCCCACCCCCGAGCTTGTTCTGGTGCTGCCCCCCCAAACGTTTCACAGAACTCTGCCGAGCAGGCGGGGATGATCTTCGAACCATGCGAGCGGGTTTAGACCTCTCAACTATGCTCCAGCGGGGTCGGCGGCTTGAGCCGGAGGCTCTTAAATTTAGGGTTTACGATGTAGGGCTAAACCCTAAACCCTAAACCCCAAACCCTACACCGCAGACCTAGTATCAACCCACAGATCGCCGAGTCGCGTCACGAGCGTGTGGTTGGAACTCTCGAAGGCAGCCGACCAGACCTGGGACGTTTTAGGGTTTAGGGTTTAGGGTTTAGGGTTTAGGGTTTAGGGTTTAGGGTTTAGGGAGAAGCACACAGGTTAGGGGACTTTTTATGGCCTCGAATGGTTTCTAGGGGTCTATAGGGTTGAAACTCCTCCTAAACCCTAAACCGTAGAAACCCTAAACCCTAAACCCTAAACCCTAGACCACGCAACAAGCCTTGTAAGTATGATCTGTGGGCCCACCGACCGAAAAGCAAAAGTCCTTCAATCCCAAGGCCCTGAACCCTAAGGCCCTGAAACTTGACTCTAAACCCTAAACCCTAAACCCTAAACCCTAAACCCTAAACCCTAAACCCTAAACCCTAAACCCTAAACCCTAAACCCTAAGGTAATGTATGACATGCCCACACTGGGATCCTTTGGCAATTCGGGTGGCAGGACCATGGGATAGGGTAGGGAAAAAGAGCGGCTTCAAGGTTTGCTGAACATCTTGAACCCTAGAGGCCCTAAATCCTAACCCTAAACCCTAAACCCTAAACCCTAAACCCTAAACCCTAAACCCTAAACACTAAACCCAGTGATCCATCAATCCGAAACCCACACAGTAGCAAAGCACCACGTCATCTTGTCCGCCTTCTTGGCAATCTCATGGAGTTTACACACGCACACAGTCCAACAGATTCTTCACTGTACCTCGAACAGAACTGTGACCTCTCGTACGCACCTTAACCCTAAAACCCTGCACCCCGAAAACCTACAAGCCTAAAAGGTAACTCTAACTCTAAACCCTATAAACCCGATACAACCCTAAACCTTAAAACCCTACAAGCCTAAACTCCAACCCCTAAACCCTATAAACCAGATTAAACCTAACACCAAAACCTTTGATTTTACAGCACGCTGGATCTGAGCCTCCCGGGCATCGATGCAAGAATTGGAGAATCCTAAAAGACCTAAATATTACGCCTGCAGCAGGTGAGTATGATGGGACATTACAGAAATTTGTGAAGTTAGAAAACCAAAGCCCTTTAAACCCTATTCAACCTAAAACCCTGCAAAACCCCTTAAACCCCAAACAACCCATAAAACCCCCTCAAGCCCTGTAAACCCCCAACAAGCCCTATAAATCCCTAAAACGATACAAGCCTAAAAGGAAACGCTAGCCTACTAGCCCTAGACCCTAGAAAACCCTGTAAATCCCTAAGCTCTAACCCCTAAACCCTAAAAACCCTACAAGCCGAACCCTAGGGGTCCCGAAGTCCCGAAATAGGAGGCACTTTGAGGCCCACGTATTCACTATTTAGGTACATGGACCCTTAGGGGCCTAGAGGAAACTCAACACGCCTAGAAGCCCCAAACCCGAAACCCTAAACCCTGAACCCGAAACCCTAAACCCTAAACACTAAACCCACAGCCGAAACCCGGCCAGGACCCCGTGCCGCTGCGCGGTGTCCGTCAAGGCGATGGGCGCGGCCCCGGAGGAAGCAAAGCTGGCCGAGTGGTTGGGGTTTAGGGCTTCGGGCTTCGGGTTTCGGGTTTCGGGTTTAGGGCTTAGGGTTTAGGGTTTAGTAAGGGGTTAGGGTTTCGGGGTTAGGGTTAAGGGTTTAGGGTCTAGGGTTTAGGGTCAGGGTTTACCCAGACCCGCCAAGTACCCTGTAAAAATGCCTTGTTTGCCCCAGGCGCATGACGCCCAACTCGGTCCAAGCTCAATCACGAGACGCTGTCCTTCTCTGTTCGAGTAAACGGCAGACCTCGACGTGGCCCTCTCGAAATGCCCACGTCCGAGCCGTCTTGCCTTTGCTGTCAGCCACGTCCTGGTCAGCGCCTGCCTCCACAAGCAAACGCGAAATTCCGAAATGACCTTCTCGAGCTGCAAGAATCCTGGGTAGCCCAGTAGCCATATTGTCATAAGGGCACCCAGTTTCTTGGGTTGGCTACTTCATAAGGGAAGCCAAACCCCAAAAAAGGGTAAAAGGGTACCGGGCTGCCAAGAGTCAAGGCTGTGCAGCCAGCATTGTCGGCCAGGTCTTTGTCGGCGCCGGCCTCCATGAGCAAACGCGTGATCTCAAGGTGGCCCCATTGAGCCGCCCCCATCAGGGCTGTGGCGCCTTCGTTGTCAGTCATGTCCTTGCTTTCCCCGGCCTCCAGCAGCAAGCGAACGACCTCGAGGCGGCCCTCTCCAGCTGCCAACATTAGGGCTGTAGCACCGTCGTCGTCAGCCAGGTCCTTGTCAGCGCCGGCCTCCACAAGCAAGCGCACGACCTCAACATGGCCCGGCAGAGCTGCACACATCAGGGCCGTGTCGCCTCTTCTGCCGGTCACGTCCTTGTCTGCGCCGGCCTCGAGGAGCAAACGCACGACCTCAACCTGGCCATGGGCCGATGCACCTTGATTGGAATTATAGCACCCCCTATTATAATCCCTATAAAGGAGCCAGCAGAAGGGGTGAACATCCCTAAACCCTAAACCCTAAACCATGAAGTGGCCGATGCACAATGAAGCGGCGTTAAGAAGTCCCAGGTGGCCACGTTGGGATCCCTGGGCAGCTGCAGTAGGGATTCGACCTCTCGACGTGCTCGGATGATTTTTGGCGACTCGAGGGCTCTACCTCTCGGGGCCTTAATAGTCAGAATAGGGTTTTGGGGGGTTATTAGAGTGTATTAATAAAGGGGCCACAAGGGAATACTATTAGTAATTATTCCGACACGTACAGTATACCTTTGGAGGGGTCCTTGGGTTTTTTTTTGGACTGCGGGTCCTCTCCCCTCTCCAGATGTCAAGTTGCACCCTCCAACTGCGCTATCAAAAAACCTGCCTGGTCAACTGAGCCATTTGCGGCCGCCTGTAGGAGCTCGTCGTCCTCTTCAAGCTGAAAATCATCATCGGAGAATGAAAGCACCACAAGATCAAGGTCCATGGGAGAGGCGAGCTCGTCAGCATCATCCAGACTGGCGCCATCAAGGATGAGCCTCTGCTGGAAGCGCGGAGGGAATCCGTGTAGCCGGTGCAATCTTCGCTTCAGTTCCCTTACATTGCCCACCTCCTCCACAGACAGACTTGTCAGCTGTTGCCCAGAGACCATGCGGACACGCAGCATTCTGGTCAGCAAGCCCTAAACCCTAAACCCGAAAACCTACGCCTCCCCAGCCACGGCCGCCACCTCCTCACCCGAGCACATGCGGATACCAGCATCCACATCACTCAACCCTATAGGCCCGAGACTCACGATCCCGCAGGTTTAGGGTTTAGGGTTTAGGGTTTAGAATTTAGGGTTTAGGGTCAACCCTAAACCCCCCAAACACCAAACCCTAAACCGCATGGAAGAGCTTAGAACGAATTCAAGGCATCCTGGCGTAGGTTGACACGGCTGCAGATCGAACTTCATCATCATCTCCAGCATACATGCACATCTTAAGTCTAATCGAGGTTGGAAGTCTAGAAGTCTAGAAGACCCCCCAAACCCCTGTAACAAGATATGGTCTAGCGTAATAGGGTTTAGGGTTTAGGGTCTCGGTATGTCCCCCCCCTCAACACCCCCAATAGCCTTGCGCAAACCCTACGCGAACGCTAATGAGCTCCCCCCCCCCCCCCCCCCCTACTGGCGTCCTGTTTTGACAAAGGAATCCTGTTGAAAAGATGTGGGGGACCCTCAGGTTAGACAAATCATCAACATGTCGGAAGGGTTAACTTTGGGGTCCAAACGTCTACAAATGGGCGCTTAAGAAAATAAGGGAATGAGGACCCCCAACACTGACCCCAAAGAGCAGGATAAGCCCTAAGCCCTAAACCCTAAGCCCGAAACCCTAAAAACCCTAAACCTAACCCTGGCCGTACCCAATAACTAAGGCCCCGCAGGCCGATGGTAGGCCCGGGTTTAGGGTTTAGGGTTTAGGGTTTAGGGTTTAGGGTTCAGGGTTTAGGGCTTAGGGTTTAGGGTTATGTAGAACGAGCTATAGCCTGGTTTTATAACTTCGCCTTGTAGCTGCGGCAAGGAATTTGAACCCTAAACCCTAAACCTATAACACTCAACCCTAACCAAGGATCATCGCCTCACTATAGGGCTCAAGGTTCATGGAACTGCCGCTCGAAACTGATTTTAGTCCTTCGCACATGGCTCCCAGCCAATCGCCGAAGCATCGTAGGGTCTTTAGGACGTCCAGCTAGACACTGAGGTGGACGAGGATTGCACAGGTTCTGTGCCGGACACTGCCAGAATTTTCAGGGTATAGGGATTAGAGTTTAGGATTCAACAATACGACGTGAACGTCTTTTAAAGAACAAATTGGAAAACACGATACAAAGGAACGAATGGACTCCCTGATACCTCCCAAACTTCACTCTAAACATATGCAATGTACTGGGCCAATACTCCTGTACAATCAAATCCGTTTCAACAGAATCCACATCAACAGGCACTTCTACTTATGCAGCCCGCCCCGATGGTCGAGCAAAACAATGGGCCCAACCTTGGGGGCCGATTGCTGGGTTTTGTGTCTAATGTTGCACCTGCTTTAGTGTGTGGGCCTCCCCACCTCTCACCCCCAAACAGTCAGGGTGTCCTAAATAGCCCAGACAATTTGACTTTATTCAAGGTGCCCTACTGAAGAAGGTCCAACATTATAGGGTTCTTAAGGGAGCGGGCCTCATGGGGGTAGGTAGTTAGTGAACCTTAGGGAAGCTTCGGGAGCCTTAGCGACTAGTGGCTAGCGGGAAGCACTAGGGAACATTGGGTTACATTTCCCCCTTGACCCCCCCCCCCACCGCTCTCGCTGAAGAACCCTATAATTGCTGGGTGTTGTGTCCAGGGCAGGGTATTAGGGGTGATAATCCCCATCCACATTCCCGGCCTGAGTTGGCGCCCGTCGCAAAACAAAGTACACGCAAACCATATGGGGCGCTTTTCGCACCTAAATCGTAAGCCCCAAATTGCCCTACACTGGCATTGAACCCGCTCAAAACCATAAATCCTAAGCCCTACGCACGTAAGTCTGGGCACTAAAACATACAAGTATCAAAAAAACGAACCTTAACATCCCTAAACCCTTAACCCTATAAGCCCCCAAACCCCTAAACACAGCTTAAAATCCCTAAACGCCCGCTCAGCTGTCTGGCATGACCATGTCCAGCGGGCAGAAGACGTAGTTTTCGGCTTCGAGCCCCTGCAGGTAAGTTCGGGGGTTTACGGTGCAGGGTTTGGGGTTTAGAGTTTAGGGTCCCAAAACCCGAAACTCAGACTCCTCCCCTCCCCCCTTCTCCAAGTGCCCTTGTAACAGCGCCAATTCAGATGCACTGATACTTGTGGTGGAGGGGGGGGAGGAGGGGGGAGGAGGGGGGAGGGGGAGGTGTGTCCAGGCTATTTGTGTGGATTGGTTCAGGGTTTAAGGTGTGGGGTCAGGGATTCTAGGATGTAACCGTGCAAATCAACCCAAAACCCTAACGGGGCCCCGAAACCTTAAACCCTAAACCCTAAACCCTAAATACACCCTAAACCCAAACTTAGTAAGTATAGAGTTAGCCAGGTGGGTCATTGAGATAGGGTTCAGGGTTCAGGGTTTTAGGGCATAAAGGGGGGTCCGTGAAAACACACGCTCTCGGGTCTTGGGAGGTATGCAGAAGGACCTGGCCTTGGGCACAAAGCTCCCAGCACACAAAGATCCGGTGCTAGGGTTTGGGTTTGTGGGGTTTAGGACTTAGGGTTTGGGCTTTGGGGGGTTTAGGGTTTAGGGTTTTGGGTTTGGGGTTTAGGGTTTAGGGTTTAGGGCTTAGGGGTTAGGGCAAAGGGAAGCCTACGGTACTCGTACCTCCTGGACGCGATCCATGGGAGATACATCAGCTTCCTGGCTTAAGAAGGGCAGCTCGAATGCTCAGGAAACTTGGTACGTATAGTAAGGTTTAGGGTTTAGGGTTTCGGGTTTAGGGTTTAGGGTTTAAAGTTCATGGTTTGGGGACTAGAGCTTATAAGGGTCTAGTGCTTCTTGAGGGTTTAGGGCTTAGGGTGTAGAGATCAGATAAGGAAATCAGGGTAAAGTAGTTCAGGGGCTTATGGCTTCAGGGTTTAGGGAATAGTAGTTTCGAGTTTAGGGTTTCAGGGTTTGGGGTCTTCGGGCGTCAGGGTTTCGGACATAGCAGTTTAGGGTCTTGGAGTTTCAGGGTTCAAGGTATAGCAGCTTGGGTTTTACGTATAGCAGTTTAAGGCTTTAGGGCTTAAGACGTTTGAGGCTTGTGGGGGGCGCACGGAGGTGCCCCCGGCCCAACCCTTCCCCCCCACCCCCCGCCTTAACCCTAAGCCCGAAACCACTTTGAGCCATAGCTTAGGCTCGACAAGCACCTTAGCAACCCCAAACCCAAAACTCTAGACCCTATAACCCCCATTTATAACCCTAAACCCTAAACTCTATAACCCTATAACCCCCATTTATAACCCTAAACCCTAAACTCTATAACCCTGCAAAGCCCCTATAACCCCCCATTTATAACCCTAAACCCTAAACCCTAAACCCTAAACCCTAAACCCTAAACTCTATAACCCCTAAAAAGCGAAACCCTTAACCCTGAAATCCCGGGAGCCCGAAGTCGCAAGCCCAGGGCTGCTTCTGAAAAAAAGGGTTTAGGGTTTAGGGTTTAGGCTTTAGGGTTTGGGGTTTAGGGTTTAGGGTTTAGGGTTTCGGGTTTCGGGTTTAGGGTCCCCTATTGGGAACACCAAATTTCTCACGCTCCCAAAGAAGGGCACTCTTATGATCAGCTCTACCAGGGACTCTTTTTACCTACAGTTTGTAAGAGTTTTACCTACTAAGTAGGGGGTACCTACTACTAAACTATAGCGATGATCCCAGGAAGGGCTTAGGGACAAGAGCGCGGCCCAAGATCCTCCTAACAGGGCTACGACGCTCCTCATATGGCGCCCTACATCCACGGACAGTTTCTTGAATACACCCTCTCCGGATAAGAGCAGTTTCGGGTTACTTCTTTGGGGGGGCCCTATACCAAAAAAACACAAGCTATGGGCAAATCTGGGACATGTGCGGGTTTGGGCCTTTGAAAGTTCTATTTCTGATGCTTTCATATTGGGTCTGGGAACCCTAAACCCTAAACCCTAAACCCTAAACCCTGAACCCTAAACCCTAAACCCTAAACCCTAAACCCTAAACCCTAAACCCTCTACCCTATACCCTGCGCCGCAAAAGAGGTCATCTGTCCTTTCATGCCGTACCCTTCCCACTGGTCTCCTAAGCCTGCAGTGAACCCGCAACACATACCAAAAGATAAGACAGATGTTCGGGCTAAGGGTTTCGGGTTTAGGGTTTAGGGTTTAGGGTTTAAAGACTGTCATTATTTGGGCGAGATGAAGGTTCATTGTGGGCCATGCGCACAGGGTGGACCCCACGCAACCCGGCAACTGCATCAAGAAAAGCTGCAATGGAGGCCATGCTATTGCCTTCCTTCACAGACGGATAGGCAGTACTACCGTGTCGAGCTTTGCCTTTCTGGCGTCGGAGGAACTCGTCTGTCTCTTCTTTAAAAGTTGTGCCTGGATGCCTGGTGGGTTTGCCACGCTTCCTCTGTCTGTGCCATCCGAGTCATCAACATCAGTAACTCCGGGAATCCGGTCCCTGTCCAAGGCAACATGTTGCTAGCCAGCGCGCGCGTCAGCCTTTGCAAAGGACCTCACACCACTCCACGCAGACAGTGGACGGTAAGAGCTGCAAAGAAACAAGGTTAGAAAAAATAATAAGACATCAAAATAGTGAAACAGATAACAACAAAGTTAATGAAACTTCGTGCGTTCGTTGAACTCACTACATTTCCCTCTAAGTGCTCGTGGACGACGGTAAGAAGCAAGAAGTGTACAAAGGTGCCTCCGCGAGTGACCTTTTCATCACCTCTGTGAGAGATATGAAAAACTCACGATATTGACATGGGCTGTCTGGAAGATTAGGATGCTTCTCTCGCTCCTAAACCTTACCCATATAAACCTTTTTAAACCCTAAACCCGAAACTCCCCCACCCTGAACGCTAAAATTCCCCAGCATTCATACCCCAAACCCTGGCTTCCCTAAGGTCCCCTATAAATTACCTACCCGCAAGAACCCCCCCCTAAACCCTAAACCCTAAGCCCTGAACCCTAAACCTAAACCCTAAACCCTAAACCCTAAACCTAAACCCTAAACCTAAACCCTAAACCCTAAACCCTCCCTGAAGGACCCCAAAACCCCCCAACAAATATCAAGCAGGTGGCCTCTGCGGGACGGCACAAGCCCAGGACAGCACCGCCACTTCCTGGCGCCCGGATAGGGTTTAGGGTTTAGTAGGGTTTAGGGTTTAGGGTTTGGGGTTTGGGGTTTAGGGTTTAGGGTTTGGGGTTTGGGGGTTAGGGTGAAGAATTCAGGGGGCAAGCTCGAACTTTGAAGCTGCAGATTTTTCAGTTGCCCAAGGAAAATTTGTTTGTTTTCTCTTGTAAGAAGCCCTAAGAAAAGAAACGAGGGTACTACAAGCCGTGCCCACTCCCGCTCCCCCCCAACCTCAACCCTAAACCCTAAGCCCCCAAACCCTAAACCCTCAACCCGAAACCCAAAACTTCTTTACACCCTAAACCCTAAAACTCCGAAACTGCAAAGCCCTCAAAGCCTGGGAACTTCACGGCGCAGTCGCAACTCCTCACAGGAGTGGCCGGTCATGGAGCTTCAGGGGTCTAGGAACTTGTGTTGATGCTCGGGATGTTTAGGGTTTAGGGTTGGACTTCACTTGGCTCCCCCTGGCTGGAGTGTGAGTAGATTAGCCTTCGAGTGATTAGAGGAGGTTGACTAGACAATGTTTTTGAGAAAGTCTGAGCCCAAGAGTACTGTAGTTGGGTATTGTGGAATGCGGGGCTTAGGACGCAGGGTTTCTGTCTTGGGCGGTACTCACTTCTAGGCGTTCTGCATGCGGCAACAAGGGGGTGACAAGCTACTACCCTCAAAGTAACCTAAATACCGTGAAAACAGGGAAATCTACCAAGAACAAGTGGGTAACAAGTCCGTTTTGGAAAAGGGTATACGGCACTAGGCATTGCGGCTTACCTACGGTTGGTAGGGTAGGGGTTTCGGGAATCCGGGCAAACCGTAATCGTAAACTGTAAACTTGTATATCCCAACTATACACCCAAACCTGCGGGAAGAAATCTTGAAGCTGGTTTCAGGACTACAGGAGTCTAATAGAGTTTATAGGGGGTCCCAAGAACCCTGATCTGTCAAGCCAATAGACAGATAGTTTGGCAAGATGTTACCTTTGTTGCTGAGATGTATCCCCTCATGGTTGCCTTACCTCGGATCACCAGGCCCTAAACCCTAAACCCTAAACCCAAAACCCTAAACCCTAAACCCTGAACCCTAACCCTAAACCCTAACCCTAAACCCTAAAACCCACTGATAGCTGCCCTTGCGCCGGCTACTGGTCGGAGAGTGGTCTAGGGTCACGGCTCACGGCGCTTCGATCTTAAGTACACATAGCCTAGGACGGCCTTAAGACCCTTATTCCGAACCATGATCCTCGCAAACCCACTGAGGGAAAATGTACAATGTCCCTAGTAGCCCAGGGGCTCATTTTTTCGGGGCCTGCCTTCAGAGCTTGCTACCATGCCGCCCATCTCCTTCGGAGAATCGCCTTGCCCCTGCCACCGTCTCACCAGAGGCGATGGTCTTCATTCCCAGGGCAAACTCTTCCTTCAATGCCTCGTGCAACGGCAGCGCCCACTGCTTGAGCATGCTTTCGCGGTCGTTCTGCATGCACTCCTGCGGATGCATGGCGATCAGGCCGGCGAGAGCCTGCGCAGCCTCGACTACGTTTCCGCCCTCGGGCACGATGCGATTGGCGAGCCCCATCGACAGCGCCTCCTCAGACTTCACCTAGGGCTTTCCGAAAACGGGAGGCAATAGGTCCCTTTAAGGGGAGTCTATTCTATTTGGGGTACAAGAGGGGTATACCCCTATTTTGGGAAAAAAGACCACCTCACGCCCGCTGAGGATGAGATCCGCAGCACGGGACTGGCCGATGAGCCGCGGAAGCCGTACAGTGCCCCCATCGATCAGCGGCACGCCAAAACCTTGGGGACGAAATGAGCCCTAAAAGGGTTTATGGTTCCCTAAAAGGGTTTATGGTTCACATACCCTAATCGGAATTATATTAGTATAGGGTATATGACCCCCCCATTTTAGGGTACATTTCGTCCCCAAGGAACGTCGGCAAAAGACGCCGAAGACAGCGTCGTGTGCGACGACTCGAAGATCGGCCCACAAAGCAAGCTCGAGACCACCAGCGACCGCGTAGCCCTCGACGGCCGCGATGACGGGCTTTCGCAGCTGCAGCCTTGTGGGCCCCATGGGCCCATAATGGCTCAGGTCGTGCTGAACATCCTTCCCAAGCTCCCCGGACACCGCCTTGAGGTCTGCGCCCGCGCAGAAGTTGCCCCCGGAGCCGTGCAGCACGGCCACACGTTGGGACGCATCCGCGTCAAAGGCCTCGAAGGCGGCACGCAAAGCGGCCGCAGTCGGTCCATCAACAGCATTTCGGACAGCTGGGCGGTTGATGCAAACCGTTGTGACGGAACCATGGCGGGAGACCAGGACCGTGGCGGTGCCCGAAGCCATTGCGAGGTGCACTCCCCTAGCAAGATCCTTGGGGACGAAATGAACCCTAAAAGGGTTTATGGTTCATATACCCTAATAGGAATTTTAGTAGTATAGGGTATATGACCCACATTTTAGGGTACATTTCGTCCCCAAGGATTGATGCTCCAGCGGCTCTACCGTTGATCAGGCCCTGGAGGCCCCTTGGATGGCCCTTAAAACCCTCTGAAGCATACTCCTGAACATGATCCTCCCAAAACAAAATAAGGGAAAATACTACATGTCCCAATTGGGGCCTACCGAGGCCCATAAACCACCTAAGCGTGAAGGCCCTAGACCTGTCTACCTTAATCGGGTTTAGGGTTTAGGGTTTTGGGTTTAGGGTTTAGGGTTTATGAGGCAGGTAAGCCGTGCCGGGTTCGGGGGGGAAGAGGGGTACTGCTGTGGACCACTTCGAAAAAGGGCACGCGCCTGCAATGGAATCACAACGAAAGGACGCTGACCTGGACAACTTGAAAGCCCGAGACCTTGTTCAAATTCTTGATAGGCCGTCTACATATTAAATATATAGATCACATATGCACATATACATATAGAACAGATATAGCAGCCTGTACTAAACCACCCAAACAACCAGAAACCTTGAACGCCGACTCTAACGCAAACATGCTTGCCAAACACTTTCCCACGTCACCTGTCTAAAAAGGTACCCCAAACACCCGGAGCCCTAACAATCCGGTTCATTTAGGACGTGCCTTGTGTATTTAAGGGGTTAGGGATTATACTTGGAGGTTCAGGTACTTACTAACCAATTATAACTGTACTGTACTTATCACCCACTTAGAAGCCCCTTCAATACCCCAATATGGTTCTAAGTACAGTTTCAAGTACAGCTAGAATTGGTTACTAAGTGCCATGAACCTCCAAGTAGGAGGGGGGGAAACCCTAAGCCCTAAACCTTAAGCCCTAAACTCTACACCCTCAACCCGAAACCCCTCAATGTTGGGGTTTAGGGTTATAGGCTTTGTAAAGTTCTGTTTAAGGGTTTGGGGGTAGTTTTCGGCCTGCAGATGTCCACCATCTGGAGGTTCTTCTTACCCAGGCATGCGTCACCGTAGAGGGACCTGGCTCGTTCTAAAGCTTGTGAGTTCGACCTGCGTACCCTACATAGATAATTGCCTAGAGTACCCTATATGTATATATACATATGTGTATGTATGAACCGTGTTCCATGGGTTTTCGGGTTTAAGGATTTCAGGGTTTGGGGGCTTTGGGGTTTTTAAGAGGTTGTAACGCTTCAAGGGATTTAGGGTGTGGATCTTTTGACAGTCCACCTAGGACCTAGGGCCCTAAACACTTAAAAACCCTAAACCCTTATAAAACCCTAAACCCTACACCGGGCAGAATGTATTCTAGGGGCACGCTCCAACCCTACGATTCTAACTATACATGTGACCCAAGAGTAGCCTGGGAACAAAAACGGTGCCCCATTTTGCTTTAAGGGTTTATAGATTTGTAGAGTTTGCAGGGTTTGTAGGGTTTTGAGGGTTTACAGAGTTCATGGGTTTTGCAGGGTTTATAGGGTTTATGAGGGGTTATAGGGCTTTATGGGGGTTTATGGGGTTTTCTAGGCGGGTCCCAAAATGAGCTACCCTGATAAGAAGGGTAGCTCATTTTGGGACCCGTAGCGCGGCCCTAGCTGGTAAGAAGCAGAGTTGCCAAAGGCTGTGATTCAGGGTTTAGGGTGGATGGCTTCGGCAATATGTCCCTTTAACTACAGTTAGTATACTCGGACCGGGAGTAGCCCATAAACCCCTATAAGCCCTACAAGCGCCGAACCTCTATAAACCCCCATAAGCCCCTAAAACAGCGCCTATAAACCCCTAGAAACCCTACAAGGCCCCCTATACAACCCCTATTCAAGCCTTCGCCCGAACCTCCGACCCTAAACCCTATAAACTATAAACCCCCATAAACCCCTATAAACCCCTATAAACCCCTATAAACCCCCATAAACCCCTTTAAAACCCCTATAGACCTCCAAAAAAAGACCCCCTAATAAACCCCCCCTGATAAGCCATAAAAAAACCCTTCGCCCGAACCTCCGCAAGTTGAAGTTCTCGTCCATGAGGTCCGCCAGCGCGGCGTGATCGCGGTTGTCGATGGCGGCCCGGGCCTTCGTACACTGGGCTTTTTTTTTTTTTTTGGGGGGGGGGGGGGGGGGGGGGGGGGGGGGGGGGGTTAGGGTCGAGGGTTCTCCAAGAGCGAGATAGGGTTCAAATTTGGGGTTTAGGGTTTAGGGTTTAGGGTTCAGGGTTTAGGTAGGGGGGTTTAGGGTTTCTGATGCCAAGGGTTTCAGGATTCTGAAGTGTGGGCCCGTAGATTTTGTAGGGTAGAAGGGGTTGCAACCCTATACCCGAACCCCGAAACCCTAAACCCTAAACCCTAAACCGAAACCCTAACCCTAAACAAAAATTGGGCTCCGAAGTCTTGAGACGAGAGTCGCGTGTTTACGGGGCAGAGCTGCGAGAGCTTCCACCCTATCACTAGCTGAAGGCTCCCATGCTGTTCCTGTTTGGGGTTTCGGGCTTAGGGTTTAAGGGTTTAGGGTTTAGGGGTTTAGGTTTCGGGTTTAGGGTGTTGTACTTTGTTAGTATATACTTGGGCCCCGAATTCCCTATAGAGGAAGCACTTGAAGGCAAACTTTAGGTACATGGACCCTTAGGATGTAGTTGTTTTTTGGGGGTGAGAATTCCCATTGCTCAAGCCTCGTTTCCAGGAAATCCTCTGGCGTAAGGCACGGCTTGAGAAAGAGCTTGAACCAAGATGGGACTCTTGAGCTCCAGACATAAAGCTCGATGAGGTAGGAAAACTTCCTCAGTCCTTTCAGGCTCTTTGTCTCAAGCTGGAACTGGTCCATTGCATGTCGGAGGTCTCATTCACGACTCTTCGGATGAGGTCTGAGACATCATCAACGGAGATGCAAGCCGAGGCGTTCAGCGTTTGACATTCTACTACATCGTCCATGAACGCAATTTTTCTCCCTCCTTCCCAACAAGTCCCATCCTGTGGAGAAGTTGCTGCACCCTCGTGCACTTGAACCATAAACCCTTTTGAGGTTCGTTTGGCCCCCAAAGAATCTAGGAATACACCCTAAACCCTAGACCCTAGACCCTAAACCCTAAACCCTAAACTCTAAACCCTAAACCCTAAACCCTTGCAGAGTCTTCGCCTAGTATGTGAAGGGCCTTCACCGTCAGCTCCCCGAAGCTCTTCATGCCGGCAACGACCTGCAGCTCGAGAAGCTCCGGCCCGGGTTTTAGCGTTTAGGGTCTAGGGTTTAGGGTTTGGGGTTTAGGAGTTAGGATTTAGGGTTTAGGTCCTACTTTAGGGTTGCTGGAGGCCCAAGCCATACCATGTAAAGCAGGCTGGCTTATTTTTCTAGCATATCCCAAGACCCAAAACTTGGGATGTTCCCCCCTTAGAACATTCCTGAATTAGGGATTATCATACTACTATAATCCCCATTACAGGCTGCTAGTATAAGGGGAACATCCCAAGACCCAAAACCCTCTAAACCCTAAACCCTAAACCCTAAGCCCTTGCGCCTCCGCATCCCCGGCATCCCAGCGCGCGCGGATGTTGGAGTGGATCTGGCAGCTCCGGAGGCTCGAGGTTAAAAATTCGCTCTGACAGGGTTTGGGGGGTTTAGGATTTAAGGTTTGGGGTTTAGGGTTCAGGGTTGAGGGTTTAGGGTTAAGGGTGTAGGGTGTAGGGTTTAGAAGGGTTTGGGGTGTGGATGGTTTTTTGACACTATCAAGGGCTCAGGTCCGGGGAAGGTGTTGGGAAAAGTCTTCGGAATTGTTGGCCTAAGTTTCGAGGAGTTTCTTCTCTTACTTTGGAAAAAGCTCCAAGTTGCAGGCGCTTGACAGTTTAGGTGTGCCTGGGCTTAGGGGCTGGGATTGATATGAAGCAGGGTTGATATGAGTGTTTATTGGTGAGTGTGTATAAGGTTCCTTTTTTAATATTGCTGAGAGTATCTATATTTGGTGTCCTTTTGGAGGTACAAGAAATATATATTTCATATGAGGCATGTAGAGCTTTAAATCTCTCTTCTCAGTGACACGAGCAAGCTGTCGCCAGACACCCGGAACCATACCTAGAGGCTCGCGTGTGGAGCCTTGTCGGCGCAGCATAAGTTACTATAACCCCGCTATTACGAATTGCTTAAGAACCCCGGCCCCGCCCCCCCCCCCCCCCCCCCCCCAAAAAAAAAAAATAAAATAAAATAAAATAAAATAATAATAAATAAATAAAAAGTAAGAAGCACACATATTCTTCCTTATAAGGGCAATATAGGGGTTCTTATTTTGTATTTGGGGGGGGTTCTTAAGCAAATAGTAGCCTACAACTACCCCAAAAAGGAACCACAGTGGAGCCTAAACCCTGAACCCCCTTAACATTGGACCCCTGAAGCCCCATTTCAAACCCGCCCTAAACCCTAAACCCTAAACCCTAAACCCTAAACCCACAGCCTGGATTCCCTAAACCTAAAATCCTTCATCCCCTATATTCTCCTACAATCCCCTTTCGTCCCTCCCTAAACCGATAATCTTTCATAATACCCTAGCCCTCGGGCCCCGATATCCCTACAATCCCGATATCCCTACAATCCCCTTTATTCCCTAAACCCCAAGCCCTAAACCCTAAACCTTTCATCCCTAAACCCTAAACCTTTCATCCCTAAACCCTAAACCTTTCGTCCCTAAACCTAAACCTTTCATCCCTAAATCCTAGCCTAAATCCCTCTCATCCCCTCAAGGGCATCCTTTGCTCCTGATCTCGCGGAGTCGACCTTTTGTTCCGTTTGCACGTTTAGGGTTTAGGGTTTAGGGTTTAGGGTTTAGGGTTTAGGGTTTAGGGTTTAGGGTTGTGCTGAACCAGGGCGATTTGTATTTCAAACCGCAGATCCTTCGCCGCTGAGTCTGTTGAGGATAGGTAAGCCGTTAAGCCTCTGAGTCGAAGCAGATCCCAGAAATGAGGCTCCCACGAAGAATGCGGCAGAAGCCGCTTGCTGCAATCAGCAGCAACCACTGTGGGGGCAACCCTAAACCCTAAACCCTAAACCCTAAACCCTAAACCCTAAACCCTAAACCCTAAACCCTAAACCCTAAACCCTAAACCCTAAACCCTAAACTGGCCCTGTGTCGCGCTTCATAGGAGGGGCATCCTCGAGTCTTCAGCCTTGGACTTGGGCTCGGCCGCCCTGCTGCCCGAAGTAAACCTAGGGTTTAGGGTTTAGGGTTTAGGGTTTGGGGTTTAGGGTTTAGGGTTTAGGGTTTAGGGTTTAGGGTTTGGGGTTTAGGGTTTGGGGTTTAGGGTTTGGGGTGTGGGGTTTCGGGTTTAGGGTTTGGGGGTTTAGGGTTTCTTGTGAAAATTCAGAGAAAAGCCACCTGTAACCCTGAATTGCAGGAAGAAGCGAACCCCAAACCCCATACCCTGAACCCAAGCCTCTAGACCTGACATTCTTGAAGCCCTAAGCCCTGAACCCCTAAACCCTTCAACCCTAAACCCTGAACCCAAAACTCTGCACCCTAAACCCTAAGCCGTCTAGACCCCCAAACCCCAAACCCCAAACCCCAAACCCCAAACCCCAAACCCCAAACCCCAAACCCCAAACCCCAAACCCCAAACCCCAAACCCCAAACCCCAAACCCCAAACCCCAAACCCTAAACCCTAAACCCTAAACCCTAAACCCTAAACCCTAAACCCTGCCGGAAGGCCCGGCCTTGCCAGAGTCGGAGGGATCGGCCTGCGGGGCTTCCGGCGCTACACAGAGCTTAGGGTTTAGGGTTTAGGGTTTAGGGTTTGGGGCTTAGGGTTTAGGGTTAGGGGCTTAGGGTTTATGGTTTGGGGCTTAGGGTTTAGGGTTTGGGGGGTTATTTCCAGGGTTTAGTGTTTAGGGTTTGGGGCGTATATAGGGTTTTCCATTTTAGGGTTTGGGGCTTAGGGTTTAGGGTTTCGGGTTTGGGGTTTAGGATTTAGGGTTTAACGTTTAGGGCTGGGTTTAGGGTTTGCAGTTTAGGGTTTAGGGTTAGGGTTTAGGGTTGAGCCATATTGTGTGTGTGTGTGGCGAGCCCCGAGCGCTTTCATAGAACTGATATAGATAGTGGTCGAAGGCATTTGACTGGGCGTTAGAAGTGAACTGCTCATGGCCTTGCCTCAAGTAATCCTTCCTAAACCCTAAACCCTTCAGGGTTTAGGGTTTCGTGTTTAGGGTTTGGATTTAGGGCTCTAGGAGCCCTCAAACCCTTAGGGCCCAACCATCCGGGCCATCCACATCGCTCCCCCAGCTCAGGTACCTCCGTAATCCTTTCCCCCTAGATACTGATGGTACCCTAAACCCTAAACCCTAAACCCTAACCCCTAAACCCTAAACCCTAAGCCCTAACCCTAAACCCTAAACATCCCTAAACCCTAAACCCTAGTACCCTGCGCTCTAAGACTCTTTCTCCGCTTCAGGGCAGGCGAGCAATCGCGCGACTTCGGCATCGCCCTTCGCCATCATCAAGGCTGTGTGTCCGCTAGAGTTCCTTGGGGACTAGATGAACCCTAAGAGGGTGTAGGGTTCAGGGTTCAGGGTTTAGGGTTTAGGGTTCAGATACATATTAATAGGAGTTATAGTAGTCAGGGTATATGACCCCAATTTTAGGAATCATGTCGTCCCCAAGGTTCGCAAGGCCCTTGCAGGCACCGGCCTCCACCAGCAATCGCACCACTTCGACCCAGCCCTTCCTCGCCGCGAACATTAGGGCCGTGCTGCCGCAATGGTTCCTCGCGTCCTTGTCGGCGCCGGCCTCTATCAGCAAATGCACAACCTGGGTAGCCCAGTAACCAAATTCTAATGAGAAAAAAGGGAAAACCTTGGGACTAGATGAACCCCAGAAGGGTTTATGCTTCAGTTACCTGAATCGGAATTATAGTGGTTAGGGTATATGACTCCAATCTTAGGGTTCATTTCGTCCCCAAGGAAAGGGCAGCACTGGGCTACGAAGCAACTTCGCCCTGGTTGTAGGTAGCCGCCAGCATCAAGGCCGTGGAGTCTGTGTTGTCGACCGCATCCTTGTCGGCGCCGGCCTCAAGAAGCAAACGCGCGACGTCCGCGTGGCCTTCCATCGATGCCCAGGAAAGCGGGGCTTCGCCCGCTGTGGAGGTCCGATTTGGGTCCATGGGCAGCTGAAGGAGGGACTCGACCTGATGAGCTTTCTGACGGCTTTTGGTTTCTAAAATAAGAACGCGAGTCATAATGTCGAGGCCGCATTTTGGGCTCCCGTTACTTTACCCACCCAATTTTTTGTGTGAGCACCCTGGGAAGAAGCCCCCCGCCTTTTCCTCTGCCCCCTCTCTGGCGGCATCTACGAGCTCGTCCGCCTGTGCCGCAGAGGTGCCGTGGAAAGTTTGCAGAACGAGCTCCAGGTCCAGAGAGGAGTCCAGCTCGTGAGCATCATCTAGACTCGTGCCATGGAGGATGAGCCTCTGCCGTTAGAGGGTCCTTAAGGGAGCCGGGTTCATGGAAGGTAGGTACCTACAAAACCTTCGGGAAGCTTGGGGAGCCTTGTAGGGAGTACTGGGGAGTATTAGGGAACCTTGAGTTTACATATCCCCCTTGAACCCCTCTCCCTTAAGAACCCTATGCCTTGGGGACGAAATGTCTTCTACCCTGACTGCTATAATTCCTATTAAGGTATATCTGAACCCTAAACCTTATAAACCCTAAACCCTGAACCCTACACCCTCTTAGGGTTCACCTAGTCCCCAGGGTAACGCGAGCCTCTGCCGAAATCGCGGGGGCAGGCCAAAGAGCTGATGCAGTCTCCGCTTCAGCCCCCTTACGTTGCCCACCTCCTCCGCAGACACGCTTGCCACCTCTTGCCCGGAGACCATTCGGACACGCAGCATGCCGGTCAGCAAGCCCTAAACCCTAACCCTAAACCCTAAACCCTACAGGGTTTAGGGTGGGTTTAGGGTTAGGGTTTAGGGTTTAGGGTTTAGGGTTTAGGGTTTAGGGTTTAGGGTTTAGGGTTTAGGGTTTAGGGTTTAGGGTTTAGGGTTTATAAACCCTAAACCCTAAACCCTAAACCCTAAACCCTAAACCCTAAACCCTAAACCCTAAACCCTAAACCCTGACAACGGACCGGCAAGGAGCTGGGAACCTCCTAAATGCTCTGAGCCCTCCGTAGGCGGTGTGGGACCATAGTCCCTGAACCCCAGTGCCCACATGGCAATTAGGTGGGTCTTTAGGGCTCACCCCCTTTAACCCCCAAACCCTCAAAACATTTAGGGTTCATGGTTTAAGGCTAAGGATTTAGGGTTTATAGGGTGTAGGGTTGTGTTTGGTTAGAAGTGTTTTATGGTTCTTATAGTCTCCATGAAAAACTCCAGACTCTTCGAAAAAAACCCTAGACTGGGCTGTTGAGCCAAATAAAGCTGACGGTGGACAAGACTTGGCGGGTTACCTTTTTCAGAAGATACATCCCTACCTGAAGGCTCCAATGTAGTTCCTTTTTGGGCTAGCTATAGCAGGTTATCGTATGCTACACCAAAAAGTGCCACACAGGAGCCTTTGGGTAAACCCTCAAAATTCGGAATGATGTTCTCAACGACATGCTATAAAACTTGGGGACCAAATGAACTCCAAAAAGGCTCAACGTTTACGGTTCATATGCCTTCATAGGCATTACCCTAAACCCTAAACCCTAAACCCTAAATAGACGTATAGGGTCCATGACCCCAATTCTTGGGTTCCAAATCCCGAACGGCCACTAAAGTCTAAACCCCAAACCCTCAGCCCTAAGCCCTTGTACCCAGCCCCAAGTCCCTGAACCCAAACCCTAAACCCTAAACCCTAAACCCTAAACCCTAAACCCCTCAGCATCGCACCTCGAATGCAATGAAGAAGGGCAGCGAGGCGAGCCAGTCGAAGGATGCGCGGGACAGGCGCTCATACCTAGGCGTCTTTTTAAAACAACTCGCCGCTTCTTAGATCTAGGGTTTAGGGTTTAGGGTTTAGAGTTTAGGGCTTGAGGGTTTAGGGTTGATTTAGGGAAGAGGCATTTCGGGAATCAGGTACCTTATGTGCCCTGCCCCGTTTCAAGAATGATGTCATTTCTCGTTAAAGGGGGGGGGATTACGCATAACCCTGACACAGCACCAAAGCCCGAAGCACAAAGGCCTCAAGCCCTAAACCCCCCCGCCCCCCCAAAAAAAGGAAAACAAAAAAACTGTACAGCAAGAAAACACGGGAAGATCTGAAAACTCAAGACCCTAAGCCCTGAGATGTTTCCCCTTATACTAACAGTGCTGAAAAAATGAATAGGGATTAGAGTACCCCCTATTACAATCCCTTTAAACCTCAAAGCCCTCGCACTCAGTCAGTAAGTAGGTGCAGTGCTGGGAGGGGCTAAAAAGCACTTTCCCTGCGTTGGGCTGTCTTATGTAGAGTCTGCCTGAATTATGAGTTCTAATGCCTGAACCCTAAACTCTAATCCCTGAGCTCTAAATCCTAACCCCTAACCCTACCTGCCAAGTCCCCTGAGCCTTTAAGAATCAGCCGTGGGGCCTTCCGTAGCCGTTCGCCTGACTGGCGTGCCGCTACCGTTAAACCCCATCCCAGGAGTTTTCTGTGGAGGGCTTCAGGGCTTGGGGGTTAAGGCTCAGGGTTCAGGGGTTTAGGGTCGCGGGGTTTCGGGTTTAGGGCTTCAGGATTTTTGGGGTTTCGGGTTTAGGGCTTCAGTATTTCGGGTTGTCGGGTTTAGGGGTTAGGGATTCAGGGGAATTGGGTGTAGGGATGTTGGGCCGTTCTCCACGGTGGGCGCTTTCTTTTTAGCTCTACTGTTCTTTGCAGGAGCCTCGGAATCAAGGGTTTAGGTGTCTTTTGCTTAACTTACCTCACCAATAGCAAAGGAAAAAGAGCCTAAACTGTATTGTTCCTACTAAATAAGGAAGCCCAAAAAGCTTAAAGCTCGACGATTAGCTAAGTAAATTTGAAGGAAAATTAAGGAGGGCCTAACCACTTCGGGGTCACGGTGTAGTACAGGGACTTTAAGTGAACACTCTCACAGCCACCACTTCACAAGGCTTGCCTACATAGGATATGGGACTTTAATAATTAGAAAAAGGGTTTTGGGGGTTATTATAGTACAATCAGACAGGGCCAGAAGGATCCTCTATTTTTGGTTGGGGAAGGCACCCTTCCCTGGGATTGCCCATGGCAACCCTTCCTGGAACCCTTGGACTGGGGTGGGAATACTTAATTATCTTCTGAACCCCTACACTAGGGGAAGTTCCCTCAGTGTCGAGGTGTCTTGGGAGCTAAGACTGGTGGTGGGCTGCCACACTTTTGGACTTGAGGTGGCTTGGGTTGGGATGCTCCCCCTTCTACTAACAATCCTGACTGGGGATTCGAACAGGGGGTACTATAACCCCGATTAAGGACTGTTAGTGTTTAAGTTATATGGGAACATCCCAAAGCCTGAGCCGTAAATCCGAAACCCCCTAATTACTTGGAACCCACCAAAATTTACCAACAGTTCAAGTAGTATTCATACCCCCTCCATTTAGTAGGTATCACCTTTTAAACTGTAGAAACATAGGGTCCCAGGTCGACCTTCTTGGCGCCCGAATTGCATCTCTAGCTGTGCTCTACGGCATCGGCTGCGTTCTTTATACGGTAGTTACATGGTCACTGAGTATGGGCCCTTCAAAGCGTACCCGTATATATGTGTATACATATATATATATACCCCTTTTCTACCCTACACAAATTAAGGGCCCTTACATCAGAACCCTTTACGGGAGGTTAGGGATTATATTAAGGGCCCATGAAACTACCCTCAGACAGTATCCAAGTACCCGGGTGTGGTCTTTGACTCGAAAGTGTAAGAAGCAACAAAACCCGATTTCCAAGCCCTGAACCCTCCTATTGCCCTGCCCAACTCCGAAATCCCCAAGCCCCACATCTTGGACTGTCTATATGGGTGGTTGTCAAAATGATGGTCCCTTTTTGGATCCCTATTATAATGCGGCACCTAATATTTAGGGTACCCCAAAAGGAATCATCATTTTCACAACCACCCATATAGAGTGTTCGGTAGTGGGTCCTTCATGAAGTCTGCGTTGAAGTCCATGAAGACAAGGCCCTGATAGACCTGCAACTAGATTTGGGGCTTTGGGGTTTAGGACTTTAGGGCGCTTAGGCTGACCTGAAAGTGAAAAATGTGCCAACTTGTACTGAAAAAACGAAAAAAACAGAATGAAAACGGGTGCTACTGGGCATCCTTAGCAAGAGGCTGGGGGTTTGCGGTTTACGTAGCCTCAAGAGGGTTTTTTGGTACCCCTCGGCGACTGCAGCAAGCTCAGCCCGAAAAGGCCTTTGTTTTCGCGTAAGGGATAAAAGGAGAGGAGAGACCCCTAGGAAGGGACCCTTAATCTTACTCCCCTACATAAACCCTATATATACCTTGCCGAAGTAGCCCCTACCTTATGATCCCTTCTGGGGTTACCATGAAAAAAGTGGGACCCTTAAGGAAATATACCCTCTGAATAAGGTCCCTGTTGAAAGAGAGCCAGAAGAGGGTTCAGAAGGGTTCCCTTTTAAGGGTCACCCTTATCCTACTTAGGATAAGGGTCGAAGAAGTTGCGTGTCTTGGGACACTCCATCAGCTGCAAGCTCCGAGCCACGTTCGTCTGCAACAACCGGGCAATTCGACGCTACGCAGTAGGGTTTAGGGTTTAGGGTTTAGGGTTTCGGGTTTAGGGTTTAGGGTTTAGGGTTTAGGGGTTAGGGTTTAGGGTTTAGGGTTTAGGGGTTGGTGTGGCTCTTGAGACTGACGCCGAAGCGCTGAAGCAACATATGGCGTTTCCCCGGGCCCTGCCCCAGAGTCCAGAAGAGCTCCTGGAGCGTGACCTCGCTCACGTGCTTTGAAATCTTGAGCTGCAGGGGCGTGTCTCGCAACCAGAGGGGACCGTGATCTTAAAAAATGACCACGTTAATTAACCTGAGATCCCTTGTACAGGTCCCTTATGGATCCTTAGGGTTTAGGGTTTAGGGTTGCAGGTCGTCGCTTTTGAAGGGATCGAATCGCTGCGGCCTGACGATGAGGATTCTTTAGGGTTAGGGGTTTAGGGTTTAGGGTTTAGGGTTTAGGGCTTAGGGCTTAGGGCTTAGGGTTTAGGGTTTGGGGCCCCAAGCCCCAAGCCCCAAGATTGACAGACCGCACCAACGTGGCCCAAGATGCAACCCTGACCCAAACCCTTCTGTCTAACTACCCTTCTCCCCAAACCCCCACACCCCCACAGCCCTACACCCCTAAACTCCTAAACCCTAAACTCCTAAGCTCCTAAACCCTAAAACCCTAAACTCCTAAACCCCAAACCCTAACCCTAAACCCTAAGCTCCTAAACCCTAAGCTCCTAAACCCTACACCCCAAACCCTAAAGTCCTAAACTCCTAAACTCTAAGCTCCAAACCCGAACGAATCCTCCACCAAACAGCTCGCGCATCAAGACTCTCCGAAGACGACTGGGGGGGGGGGGGGGGTGGAAGGCCTGAACCACTCGATCTTGCAGGCCCGCCTGGAGGTGAGGGCTTAGGGTTTAGGGTTTAGGGTTTAGGGTTTAGGGTTTAGGGTTTAGGGTTTACGGTTTAGGGTTTAGAGTTTAGGGTGAGGCGCATGAGGCGCTCTTGTTGGGACATTTTGGGTTTTTTTGGGGGGCCCTATACTTCCAGGAACCTAGTAGTTAGGGTGCTATACCAATTGCTTAAGAACCCCGAAAAAATATAAATATTCTTCCTTGTAAAGAGTAATACAGGGATTATGAGTTTTTTCTTCTTTTACAGAACCCTTAAGGACTCAAGTATTAGGTCCCTTAAAAGTTTTTTTGTTTTGGGGGGGTTGAGCTTTTGGGGCTTGAGGGGTGTTGGGGGGTTTTCGGGGTTTAGGGATTTCGGTTTTAGGGCTCTCGTGGTGGTGCGGGGCTTTGGGGGCTTCAAGGGGTTTAGGGGCTTCAGGGGCTTGAGGGCTGTTAGTTTGAGAGTTTCGGGTCTTAGGGTCTCGGCTTTGGGGTATCGAGGATTGCAGGCTTCATCAGTTCGCGCGTGCATCGGTTTCCGCCCTGAAACCCTAAACCCGAGACCCTACCCCCCCACCCCCACCAGCCCCAAGATCTGAAACCCTTAGCCCTATACCCTAAACCCGAAACCCCAAGCCCTAAACCCTAAACCCTAAACCCTAAACCCTAAACCCTAAACCCTAAACCCCAAGATCTGGTGCCTGGATGCCCAGCTCAGACTCCACTGAGAGGATGAAGGACGGCTGCATCTCGATGGGAATGTGCCTGAGTGGGTTTAGGGTTTAGGGTTTAGGGTTTAGGGTTTAGGGTTTAGGGTTTAGGGTTTAGGGTTTAGGGTTTAGGGTTGAGTCCCTACCCAGACTATCCCAAGCACCTCTTTGTACCCTAAATACGCCCGTTCTAGGGTTTAGGGTTTAGGGATAAAATGTACTCCACTAAGCTACACTCAGGCCCTGGCTATGGCGTACTTATGGGACCGGGGGGTGGGGGCTTGTGCGGGGTAGGAAGCCCTGAGCCTTGAAGGACAGTCCACTAACAGCACTGTTCTACATGTGTATATATATATGTGTATATATATATATATATACATATGTGTATGTACGTTTCGTTTTTTGTTGTTATAGCCACTTCGGGGCCCTAGAAGAAGATGCAGCCGAGTGGCTCGGTCGAGAGGTTGAAGAACTTCAGCAGCGCTTGGAACACGGAGTTCCTAGGCTAATTTGGAGGGTTCTTCAGAGAGGGGGTTTGGGGTTTAGGGTTTAGGGTTTAGGGTTTAGGGTGGTAGGTACCTAGGGAAAACCTTGGGGAAGCTTAGGGAGCCTTAGGGAGTAGTAGGGAGTATTCACGAACCTTCGGTTACATACCCCCCTTGAACCCCCCTCCCATAAGAACCCTACATCTAATGGGTGGCGACTTTCTTGGAGACGCAGGAGAGCGGGGGGAGAGGGAGCGAGAACGTGGGATGGAGAGGGCGCGAGAGAGTGAGGGAGATAGAGCAAGAAAGAAAGAGCGAGAGACCGAACAAGAGTGCGAGAGAGAGTTGGAGCAAGAAAAAGAGAGAGGGAGAGAGAGAGAGAGAGAGAGGCTGAGAGGCGGAACAAGAGAGAGAGAGAGAGAGAGACAGAGAGACAGGGAGACAGAGAGACAGAGAGACAGAGAGACAGTGAGATAGAGAGACAGAGAGAGGGAGAGAGAGAGCGAGAGAGCGACACAGACGTGAGGAAAAGAAACATGGCACAAAAAAATGGGAGGCAGTGAGTGAGTACAAGAGAGAAGAGAGAGACGCCAGGAAGGGGGGAGAGTGAGAACAAAAAACAACAAAGAATAATTGACAACATAGCGTTTCTTGGACATGTGGCAGGGGGAAGCTGTCTACAGCGTCTCCACCCCCCCCCCCCCCCACCCTCCCCCACCCCCCCCACCCCCCCCCGCCACCCCCCCCACCCTCCCCCACCCCCCCACCCCCCCGGCCCCCCCACCATCCCCCCCCTTCCAGTTTGTGCTTATCTCTGCAATCACGACACTATCATCCTTATGGGGATGCCGCCGAAGATAGGTACATCAATGGATAGATTGATCTGATATGATGAGGTATGACTTGGTAAGACAGGTCATGGCGTGGCATGATGTGGTAAGACATGACATGGCGCGACGTGAAGCTATAGGCAATGAAGCGATATGACGCCACATGAGATGTGCAAAATTTTTAAGCATGCCATGATCGAAGGATGATCTTGCAGGAGCCGCGCAATCTCCTCAAAGAAAAAGCTCACACGCAGAAACCTGGACCCACGAAGATCCTTGAAGATGCGCCCCCTACTGAGGTACTCGCTAGGCGAAGATCCTTCACTCCATGATCGTCTCTAAACCTATATGATGTTTGAGCACGAACCCCCTTCCAACCACATCATAGTTGTTCTACGTTTGTATCCGTGTGCGCGCGGCCTTAACACAAAACCCAAAACCCGCAACCCCAAACCCTGAAACCCCTTAACAGTTAAGTACAAGGTGGCGTACACGCTAGAACAGCCTCTCGACACGCAAAGCCCTAAACGCCTCCTGGAGCATTACCACGAGCACTACTTGGAGGTTCATGGTACTTATGAACCAACTATAACTGTACTTATATAACCCACTCATTTAGGCCCCTCAAGTGGCTATGTTTAGGGTTTAGGGCTCAGGGTTTAGGGTTCAGGGTTCAGGGTTTAGGGTTCAGGGTTTAGGGTTTAGGGCTAGTAAGTACCATGAACCTCCAAGGATGGCTCTGAACTCGACTGCAAGTGACACAATCGCAGAGCTTCCCGCAAGACCTCGGTAGAAAGAGCATTTACCTTGGGGACTACATGAACCCTAAAAGGGCTTAGGGTTTAGGGTTTAGGGTTTAGGTTTTAGGGTTTAGGGTTTATGGTTTAGGGTTGACCCGAATAGGAATTTTAGTAGTAAAGGGTATATGACCACAATTTTAGGGTTGATTTCGTCCCCAAGGTAGGGCGATTTGGAGCACGTCTCCCACCAAACCGCTTAGGGGGATTGCAGGCGCTGAGTAAGAGAATTGCGCACCCCATGCAGAGTCCATCTAGATGCCTTCAACATGGCGTTTTATTCTCAGTGCATGCCGATTATGTTTAGCAGCGTCCTTCTTCGACGTTGCAATTCAACACTTCAGTTTCCAGGCTTTCGGGTCCTCAACACCCCTAAACCCAAACCCGAAACCCTAAACCCTAAACCCCAAACCCCAAACCCCAAACCACTTTCCTGAAATGTTACAATGAACACATATGCATGTCGATCACTTGCAGGAACCGCTGCTGTATTAGGGGACTAAAGGAGGGACCCTTATAAGGGACCTTAGGGGTTAAGGGTTTTGTGCTTAGGATTTAGGGGTCATGTAGGGCCTACTTAGGTATATAGGGACTATAATAAGGTATGTATAGGAGCTATACCCCTTTATATCCCTAAATGCTATACCAGAGGGGCCCCCTTACTATACTAACTGTAGTTCAGGGACTTATAACCTACTTTAGGATCCTTATAACCCAATTTAGGGCTCTTGTCTTATAACTACTTCTAGCTAGGGGCCCCCCACCTTGTAGGGCTTCAGAGAGTCACTACATGGGCTCTACGCATCAAGTCTAGGATTCAGGGCCAAAACGTGCCAGGTTTCTGGATTAGACCTATATAAAGCCGAAACCCATCGTCGCCGGGAAGAACTTGGCAGCCCAGGGTTTAGGGTTTAGGGTTTAGGGGTTTAGGGTTTAGGGTTTAGGGTTTAGCAACCCATTCAAATCAGGGTCTCCTTTTTGGAGGTTGGCGACTTTCAGTAGGGAACCCGGAACCCGAAAAGGGCGGAAGGCTAACACTGTGACACTGGGCTACCAAACCTCTGAAACCTTAAAAATCCCTGAGCTACCTAGGGTTTAGGGTTTAGGGTTTAGGGTTTAGGGTTTAGGGTTTAGGGTTTAGGGTTGGGATCCTGCCCTGGCTTTTTGGGCGACCATCAAAGCACGAGCCAGAGAAGGGCGCTGGACACGCCAACGCTTTGCGGAGGCGGGCCCGAAATTCAAATTGGCTCCTTGCTGGAAGCTCCACCGGGCAGGGGTTTTAGGGCTTAGGGCTTTCCATTCTTTTGTTGCTTGTAGGGCTTTAGGGCTTTATAAGGTTTTAGGTTTGGGAGAGGGTTTAGGGTCTAGGGCTTTAGGGTTGAGGGTTTAGGCTTAGGTGTATGGTTTCAGGAATTATTAGCGTGGGGTTGCTGCGCCTCCTGGCTTCCTCGCCTTGCCAGGTGAGGGTTTAGGGTTTAGGGTTTAGGGTTTAGGGTATAGGGTTTAGGAGTTAGGGTTTAGGGTTTAGGGTTTAGGGTTTAGGGTTTAGGGTTTGTTCCGACAAGTCTCCTGATCCTACCCCTGGAGGTCGTGTTCCCCCGTCCCCCGGCCACCAGAGAATCCCACCGAGAGACCCGCCGAGTATCCTTGCAGCACCCACCCCCAGAGGAGGGCCAAAAGCGTCACGCCGAGCACCTCCGGAGCGTCCACCCGAAGAGACTTCCGTAGACAATCCCGCCACAGAAACCTGTGGCGAAGTATAACTGCCTCCCTAAACCAGAAACCCTAAAACCCTAAACCCTGAACCCTAAACGTCTGCAAACGCAGGATGGCTCACACATGAGGTAGCTCTAGGGTGGGGGTTTATTCTGGGCTTCAGTGATGGTGGGCATGGCTTTGTCATGAAATGGGGCGCACGCTTAGGATTTAGGAGGACTTTGGGTTTAGAGCTTAGCGCTCAGGCTTAGGGTGCTATAGGGTTTAGGGCATAGGGATTAGAGCAAACCCTAAACCCTAAACCCTAAACCCTAAACCCTAAACCCTAAACCCTAAACCCTAAACCCTAAACCCTAAACCCTAAACCGTTAGGGTTTCGAGCTTAGGGATGCCAGCTGGTTGCAGGTGGGTTTACAGGGGCCTTCAAGTTGGGCTCGAATTTAGGATTTAAGGCTGAGGCTGCAGACCCCTAAGCCTAAACCCTAAACCCTAAACCCTAAACCCTAAACCCTAAACCCTAAACCCTAAACCCTAAATCCGAAGCTCCTTCAAACCATGGACCCCACAACCGAAAACCCTGCACAGCACAACCCTAAACTAACTCTAAACCCTAAACCCGAGCCCCCCGAAAGCCCTAAACCCAAATGGTGGCTTCGGCAAGGCGTCACATGAGCCAAGCTCAAGAGAATTCCTTGCTAAGGCTTTAGGTGCGTAGGTTTTAGAATCCTTTGATGGGGAAGTGATTCAAATGGCAAACCCTATACCTAGTTCATGGTTCGGGCACTATCAAAAATGTAAGTTTCTACTCCTTATTGAACTTAAGTACCCTTAAACAACCCTAAACCCTAAACCCTAAACCCTAAACCCTAAACCCTAAACCCTAAACCCTAAACCCTAAACCTATGTAGTTTAAAGTGTTACCACGCTATGACAAAGATACCGCTTACACCCCGTTTAGGGTTTCGGGTTCAGGGCTCGACTCTACTCCCTAACCTTTCGACCCACGCCCACAAAATGAGGGTTTAGGGTTTAGGGTTTAGGGTTTAGGGCCACTTGGGCCCAAGCAGAGTCGGACTATACCCGGGTCTTCGTGCGTGCGGGGTGGGGCGGTGATACTTGCTTCTGTAGGGTGGTACAGTTGGATGCACGGTGCCTACGTGCCCAAATTCCCCACGAGGTTCCAGTCAGATTCGGCTTAGGGCTTTAGACTGCTCACCACAGACTGACGCTGCCCTACGCAGAATGTCAGAAAATCCTGAGCCCCTAAACCCCATAAGGGTTTAGGGTTTAGGGTTTAGGGTTACCCTAAACCCTAAACCCTATAAGCCCCGAATCTGCATCTGCTTGAGGCTGGCTCACATGTCCACGTGCGTCAGCGACTCGTTCGCGCCGGTGCTGTCGGCAACGACGCGGTTCAGGTCACTCGAGCATATGGAGCCTGGGTAGGAGCTGGACCCAAGAGTCAGCAAGGAGCAAAAAGGATGTCGTTTTTGGGTTTTTTAAGGGGCTGAATGCGGGACCCTGGACCCCAACAAACGGGAATAAGTACCTACTCTGGGTCCTGGTTGCCCTAAACCCTAAACCCTAAACCCTAAACCCTAAACCCTACATTCCAAAAAATACAGGGACTTGCAGGGAAGAAAGGCCTACTCTGGGTCCTAGGTAGGGGCTTGGGTTCGCCAAGCCCCAACATTTGGCATTGAGGGTAGGCTTAGGGTCTCCGTGTACCCCATGGTCTTACTTCTCCAATAACCAAGGGGAAAAAATGTTAAACTTTAATGTTCCTACTAAATAAGGAAAACCCAAAAAGTTTAAAGTTCAACTAAAGGCGAAGTAAGTAGTCCCAAGGTTTGGGGGTTTAGGACAGTAGGGTTTAGGGTTGAGGGCTGTGATGAACTTTGATGCTAGACTCTCAGGGCTTCGGGTTCAGAATATCCCTAAACCCCAAACCCCAAACCCCAAACCCCAAACCCCGAACCCCAAACCCTAAACCCTAAACCCTAAGACAGCCAAGCTCCCTGCTTGTGCCGTGGAGGTCGCCGTTCTGTTTAACGGGAATGGCCTGGCTTCGTAGGCGTAGGCTGGGAAGTTTAAGGTTTAGGGTTTAGGGACCCGCACCAGAACACACCCAACACCCGCAACCCGGAGCCGTGAAACCCTACTTGACCGGACGTAAAGAGAAAGCAGGGCACAATGTAACTAGTTACGAACTCCCCCGACCCAGCTGCGAACTCCCCCGACCGACCAAAACACCCTAAACCCTAAACCCTAATCCCTAAATCCTAAACCCTAAACCCTAATCCCTAAACCCGAAACCCTAAACCCGAAACCCGAAACCCGAGGTCCTTGTTCGGCTCGGCCCAAGCACTGTCAGAGTCAGCATTCTCCGGCGGGTGGAGGAAGTCCTCGGCCCTCACCTCAGCCGAATGGCTTGTAGGGTAAAGGGTTTAGGGTTTAAGTTTTTGGGGTTTAGGGTTTAGGGTTTAGGGTTTAGGGTCCATAAGGCTTTACCCCAGACCCTAAAGCCCCAAAAGCCTTGAGACCCCTGAAGCCCTAACGCCTTGAGGCTCCTGAAGCCCTGGAAACCCCTAAACAATCCAAAGCCCTAAAACCCTCAACCGCCAAAGCAAACCTAGGAATCAATAGGGAGGGTTTGTGTTTTGTTTTTTCAAGGGCTTCGGGCTAAGGGAACCCTAAAACCCTAAACTCTAACCACCCTCCCCTCCCCCCCACCCCGCACCCCCCCCCCCCCCCCCCCAAAAAAAAAAAAAAAAAACAAAACACGAGGACCCACTCTTGCCGCAAGCCTTTGAGCTTGGGACTGCTGAGAGCTTGCAGGTTCGCAGCTCTAATACTACTATTCGTCTAAGAACCCTAAAAGAATAAAACACGATAATCCCTATATTACCAATAAAGCGGCCCCGTGGGATCCTGTTTTGGGGTGCAAGGCCTCCTCCCTCGTACTGTGCGAACCACAGAACGCCACCTGAATCTGAGTCCTGAAGCCCGAAAACCCTGAAGCCCCTAAACCCAAACCCCAAACCCCCTAAACCCCTAAACCCCAAACCCCAAACCCTAAACCCTAAACCCTAGCCCTAAACCCTAAAGCACCGTGAGCCCCTGAGCCTTACATTCTGCGACCATCGGCTTAGGCTCAGGGAATTCTTTACCCAGCCACCCAAGCACTCTCTGACCACTACCCTCTGAAACCCCAACCCTAAACCGCAAGAACCCCCCAAACCCAAACCCTAAACCCTAAACCCTAGACCCTAAACCCTAAACCCTAAACCCCTAAACCCCTAAACCCCTAAACCCTAAACCCTAAACCCTACACCCCTGAACCCTAAGCCCTAAGCCCTAAACCCCTAAACCCTAAACCCGAAACCCTAGACCCTAAACCCTAAACCCGGTAGTAGACCATCTTGCCCGAGGGCAGTCCAGCGAGGGCGGGATCGCGAGCTTTGCCCCGGAGCCTCCAAAGAGGGTTTGGGGTTTAGGGTTTAGGGTTTGGGGTTTGGGGTTTAGGGTGTAGCATTGTTCAGCTGTACGCACTTGTGTGCAGACATGCCCACCCCAAGACCACCCAAACACTACTCAAAACGAACCAAACCAGAGCCAGCCAAACTAAAGCCAGCCTACATCCAAACACTTCTGCACTCAGGCTTGTTGCTATAAACACGCCTTGTGAAAGTCATGTCTAGAAGCTTGCGAGAACCAAATTAACGTTTGCGTTGGGGGGTGTCTTCGGCCGGAGGGCCTTCTCATCGTTTCTATTCTCGACGTCGGGATGTCATGGTGTTACAGGAAACAGGCTTTGTGAAAGTCATGTCTAGAAGCTCACCAGAGCCAAATCAGCGTTTGCGTTGGGGGGTGTCTTCGGCCGGAGGGCCTTCTCATTGTTTTTTTCTTCTCTATGCGGGAGTGTAAAGGTTGTATGGCGATAGACCCTTTGCTAAACAGGTCTAGAAGCTTGCGAGAGCCAAATCGGCGTTTGCGTTGGGGGGTGTCTTCGGCCGGAGGGCCTTCTCATTGTTTTTCACTCGAAGCGTCTTTCTAAAGACCTACCTACGTTTTAGGGGCCTTCCAGGCCTGGCCTGGCCTTGGCGGGGGGGTGGGGGGGGGGGGGGGTGGGGGGGGGGGGGGGGGTGGGGGGGGGTGGGGGGGGTGGGGGGCCTCCCAGGGCCTCCCAGGGCCTCCCAGGGGCCTTTCAGGGGCCTCCCAGGAACCTCCCAAGGGCCTTTCAGGCTCGACGGAGCCCAAAAAACGCGATTTTTGAGCAGTGGGCCAGGCTGAGCCCGTAAAAGGGCCCCTGGTCCAGCGAACAAGGTCGGAGTCGGGACAGCCTCCAGAGGGTCCAGGGAGGCCTCCAGGGGGGCCCCAGGCCAGGGTTGGGCGGGCCTCCCGAGAGCAGGGGTGTCGGGTTTAGGGTTATAATATATAAGCAGTCACTGAGCTAGGCGACTGTAGCCTGGCGACCCCTCAGGGGTGCGGTTGGCAGGCTCTGCAGCTCAGCAGAGCCTGCCATGGTCTCGCTGAGCGCTCGACGGCGCCCACTCACCTCTAGAATGAGAGGGGTGGTGGGCGGGTTTGGGGTTTAGGGTTTAGGGTTTGGGGTTTGGGGTTTAGGGTTTGGGGTTTAGGGTTTAGGGTTTGGGGTTTAGGGTTTGGGGTTTGGGGTTTAGGGTTTTGGGTTTGGGGTTTGGGGTTCAGGGTCTTGGTGTTCGGGGTTTAGGGTCTTGGGGTTCGGGTGTGTGGGGTTCGCGATGCAGGGGTTGCAGGATTGCAGCTTGGGATTGCAGCAGGGTGCAGATCCCATAGGTTCCCCTACTACCCCCTAGGTTCCCCCCCATGATTAAGGCTTTTTAGGGATAATTATATGCTTAATTAAGGTTACTTAAGGGGGGAACCAAGGGGGGGTAGTACAAAAGGTGGGTAGTAGGGGAACCCATGAAGATAGTTTCGAGGTCGAGGGCTCCATGTTATGCGGAGAGTCTTGTAGAACTCACGTCCCTGGATGGGCTCTGTTGTCGCTTGCGGAAGTGTGCTGCTGGTGGGCCCATCACAGGCGTGTTTAGGGTTTAGGGCTATTGAATATATATATATATATATATATACACTTCCGGAGGAACGCACACGACAGGCAAGGACGTGCGCACCGCCGTTACCGAATGACGACATGAATCTCAACTGGCTTAGGGTCGCACTCATGGCACCGTCAAAGAGAAACGGCATCACTGACCCATGGTTTCTTAAGCGTTTGTGGCTTAGCGGTTTGCCCCGCAAAAGTGTACACTTTCAGTTCTAGAGGGCGTTATGGTATCCCCAAAAAGTGTAAAGTGTATTCATTCAGCTGCTGAGCTACCCTTCTAAGAGAACCCCTCAATTTGGGGGTTTCCGAAACTACGGGTACCCTTTTTGGGGGTCCCTTTGAGGGGATTCTATTCTATTTGGGGCACAAAAGGGGTGCCCCCTATTTTGGGAAATACGAACCCCTGATGTTGACTAACAGTCCTTAGTAGGGAATCTAGTACCGCCTACGATAATCCCTATTAAGGACCGTTAATATAAGGGGGAAACATCCAAAACTCCAAACCCCTAACCCAAAACCAAAAACCCTAAACCCCCAAATCTTCGAGACAACTAAGCTCGGCTCAACTCGACATGGCCTCGTCTCTTTCAGCGATCGCGGCCTTCTCTTGCCTGCTGCTGGCTATTGCCCCCAGAAATCCTAAGCCCTAAGCCCCTTAGGTTTAGGGTTTAGGGTTTCGGGTGTAGGGTTTAGAGGACCAAGAAACCCTAAGCCCTAAGCCGTAAGCCCTAAGCCCTAAGCCCTAAGCCCTAAGCCCTAAGCCCTAAGCCCTAAGCCCTAAACCCCTTAGGTTTAGGGCTTTGGGTTTAGGGTTCATGGGTTCAGGGTTTAGGATATCCCTACATCTTAAACCCCAAACCCAAACCCTCAACCCCAGATGCTCAATCCAAACCTGCTCCCTTCATTGTTTCTTCGTTTTCAGGGTATCCTGGGAATCATAAGAGCACCCTCTGTTGCTATATTGGCGTTTGCAAGGGAGCCTGACCCAGCAAGACAAGGAACAGCCTAAGTCACCAAGGGCTCTAGTTTTTGGATTCATTAGGTGCCTGCCTTAGGCTTCAGGTAAGCCCTAAGCCCTGAACACTACGTAATCCCAACTTAGGGTTCGGGCTGAAGGCTCCGGGTGTAGGCTTGGGGCTTTAGAGCTACGAGCCGTGGACCTTCCTAGTGCGTTCATAAGATATACCCCCAGGGTTTAGGCTTGAACTTGGGCTCTAGGGTTTAGGATTTAGGGTTTAGGGTTGGATGCATGCGTTTGAGGTGAAACGGGGACTAAGGCTTGGCACTGCAGGTCAGATGAAGCACTTGTGTTTCGAAGGCTCTTGTAGGTATCAAGGCCTTCTTTTTGGGAGTTTCAGAGTACTGTAAGTCATGTGAGTCACTAGGGTTTAGGGTTTAGGGTACGCCCTACGCCCTAAACGCCCCAAAGCATCCCAAAGTCAAAGCCGAACCCAAGCCCAGGAGCCTCGACCACAGAGTCCAAATCGGGTCTGGAAGACCCATGGATGCTGGGGTTTAGGGTTGAGGGTTGAGGGTTCAGGGTTTAGGGTTGAGGGTTTAGGGTTGAGGGTTTACGGTTTAGGGTTTGGGATTCAGGGTTGCGGGTTTTAGGCTTTAGGGTTTCGGCGGATGGTCCCAAATTTAGGGTTCAGCGCTCCCCAACGCAAGTCTGCCAGGGGCCTCTTCCACTTGTGGGAAAGGCGCCGCATCTGGACCCACGTGAAGAGGGAGATCAGCCCGATCGTCTGAGCTGTTTGGGGGCTCATGTTTCAGGATGGGAAGGGGTTAGGGTTTAGGGTTTAGGGTTTAGGGTTTAGGGTTTAGGGTTTAGGGTTTCGGGTTTCGGGTTTCGGGTTTAGGGTTTAGGGTTTAGGGTTGAGGGTTTAGGGTCTAGGGTAAGCCCTATACCCTATAAACCCGATAGACCCTGTACATCCTATAAACTCTATATACCCCTATCAACCCTACAAACCCAATGAACACTGCAAGTCCTATGAACCCTATAAACTCTATAAAACCCTACTTGGAGGTTCATGGTACTTATTAACCAATGATAAATGTGGGTTATAAGTACACTTATAAATTGGTTGGTAAGTACCCTAAACCCTAAACACTAAACGCTATTGGATAATAAGTACCAATGAACCTCCAAGTTCAAACCCGAGCCGGGGGCAGCTCTAAACCCTAAACCCTAAACCTAAACCCTAAACCCTAAACCCTAAACCCTAAACCCTAAACCCTTAACCCCCAATTCTCAGAGACGACTACAGCTCGGCCCGACTCGTCACAGCCTCATCTCTTCCTACACCCTAAACCCTAAACCCTAAACCCTAAACCCTAAACCCTAAACCCTAAACCCTAAACCCTAAACCCTAAACCCTCAACCCTAAACCCGCCCGGGGTCGCAGGCCGGAGCGTTTCGGGTCCAAGCCTCGATAATACTTTGCGGGCCGAGCCTTAACACCCTCAACATCAGGGATCCTACGACTGCTAGGGTTTAGGGTTTAGGGTTTAGGGTTTAGGGTTTAGGGTTTGGGGTTTAGGGTTTAGGGTTTAAGGTTTCGGGTTTAGGGTTTAGGGTTTAGGGTTTAGGGTTTAGGGTTTGGGGTTTAGGGTTTAGGGTTTAGGGTTTAAGGTTTCGGGTTTAGGGTTTAGGGTTTAGGGTTTAGGGTTTAGGGTTTCGGAACTCAAGAACCCTCCCCAAACGCTCGCTGCTGACGAAGAGCTGGGGTGATCAAGGCCTGGATCACACCTGACGGGCTCAGGGCGTCGGGCTGAGGGTGTAGGGTTTAGGGTTTAGGGTTTAGAGTTTAGGGTTTAGGGCCCAAGCCCCCGTAAATCTTGAACTCTCAACTTCGGTTGCCCCTTTGCACAAGATGCGCCAGGTCCTGCAAGCCCCCAAGCCAAAGACACGACGCCCAAACTCTAACCCAACAAAAGAGTTGGCACTACGATCCGCCTAAACTATGAGTGAGCCCTAAACATAAACCCTCAACCTAGACCCTAACCCCCAAACCCTAAGCCCCAAACCCTAAACCCCAAACCCTAAGCCCCAAACCCTAAACCCCAAACCCTAAACCCTAAACACACACCACGCCCCACACCTCCCCCCGCCCCGCCAAAAAAAAAAAAGAAAATTAACCCGTTTGCGGACTTCTACCTCCCAAAAAAGATCTCCCAGCCCTGAACGCTCCTAACCCTAAACCCTCCTAAACCCTAAACCCTAAACCCCAAACCCCAACCCCTAAACCCTAAACCCCCAAACCCTAAACCCTAACCCCCTCAAGCCAGCGGCCTGGAACAGACATGTGGAGGGGCCCAAAGCCCTGGAACATGACCTGAGCTTGGGAGTCGAACGGTGAGGTAAGTTTAGGGTTTAGGGTTTAGGGTTTAGGGTTGAGGGTTGAGGGTTGAGGGTTTAGGGTTGAGCCAAGCGAGAACGACAACTAGGGGAGATTATTCAGTCCCTAGGTCTGCGCGCTTCAAAGGGGACTCCTTATGTACCCCCTTAAATACCCCCCCCCAAAAAAAAATAATAAACAATTGCCTGTTCATACTTTTCTTCAGACCTGCGGGTGCCCCGTGAAGAGGAATGTGCAGTACTCGTGGCAGTTTGCCGCCTTCGGATCGAGATCAGGTCCTCGCGAAGAGGGTCCGGTATCTGGCGGCGCACGTGAGATCTCTTGAGGGACCCATTGTCACAAGAACGTGTACCCTAAACCCTAAACCCTAAACCCTAAACCCTAAACCCTAAATCTGGCCAACGAGGACGAACGGCATCGAAGTCTGCAGCGAACTTGCGTCGTGCAGGTCAGATGAAGTCACTGGGACCACACTTTTGCAGATTGCTTCCGGATGGTGTACCAACGTCGCAGCACAAGAACGTGCACGCTAAACCCTGAACCCTAAACCCTAACCCCTAAACCCTAAACCCTGAACCCTAAACCCCAAACCCTAAACCCTAAACCCTAAACCCTAGACCCTAAATCTGAATGTCCATGTCCGAACAAGGTGACACCAATCAAGCCCCCAGATGTTCCCCCGCCTTTGGAGAAGAAAGGAGGCAGTTGCATCAGAGGGGCCGAAAAGGGCTCCTGAAGGTTTAAGGCCCTCAACATGCCCAAGCCCTAAACCCTAAACCCTAAACCCTAAACCCTAAACCCTGAACCCTGAACCCTAAACCCTAAACCCTAAACCCCAAACCCTAAACCCTAACGTTTCGGGCTCTTGGGCTTTGAATTCAACGACTGGCTGCGGAGCTCGTCGCCGCATCGTAGCCATCCCGCATGTCCAGATTGAAAAGGCAGCCTCTTCACATTCAGGGTTTAGGGTTTAGGGTTATTTAGGGTTTAGGGTTTAGGGTTTAGGGTTTAAGGCTTCCCCGCATGTCCAGGTTGGAAAGGCAGCCTCTCCCACACTTCCTAGACCCAAGAGTAACCTTGGGATGAAGGGTTTAGGGTTTAGGGTTTAGGGTTTAGGGTTTAGGGTTCAGGGTTTAGGGTTTAGGGTTTAGGGTAGCCTAGGGATGAGAAGCGTACCCTTTTTCGGTTAGGGTGTTGGGGTGGTGGAGTGTAGGGTGTGAGGGGTTAGGGTTTTTTTCACAGCCCGCGGCGGAAGAGCCATAGACCCTTTGTGTTTGTGAGTCCATCTTAATGGCTGCAACTCGATTCGAAACTCAAGCCAGGACAGAGCACACTGGTGTGGCCCTTCAAGATCGAATGGCACAAGTGGCTGTCTTGGACAAGAGCCCTCCTATGGTAGGCCCGAGAACGACCACACGCGCGTGCCTGTGAAAGCACATCTCATGTTGCACGCGGCTGCAAATAGCCAGTATAGTTCACTGATTGAGAAGACCAAACATAGTTCCGAGGGGTTTAGGGTGTTATCCTACTAGGCTTAGTTACACTTCGTAGGGTAGATACATAGTCGCCCTATTCCGGGCCCTTAGTTAAGGAACCCCTATATACCCCTTATATACCCTAAGAACACTGCCGAACTGGCGCTTCGGGTGTGTAGGATTGAGGGTTTCGAGGCCTCAGTGATGTGCACCCGAGCTTAGGGCCAAACGATCAGCAACTAAAGCCCTAAGCCCCTATAGGGTTTCGGGTTTAGGGTGTATGTTGTTTAGGGTTTATGGTTTAGGGTTGTTGTTTAGGGTTTAGGGTTCAGGGTTTAGGGTTTAGGGTTTAGGGTTTAGGGTTCAGGGTTCAGGGAGCCCCAGTCAAACCACTCTAGAGAACTGACCTTGTGGGGGTTTAGGGTTTAGGGGTTGGGCTGTGAGCTGATCGCAAGAAGACAGCTGCATCACATCGCCTGTCTGCAGTATATCCCTAAATCCTAAACCCTAAACCCTAAACCCTAAACCGACTTCAACCTTTGCAAGTTGGGGCTTCGTTGCCTCTTGAGCCCATCCTTGACCTCGCGACCTCCAAACCGAAGTCCTGAACCCAAAGCCCTCGTTTAGGGTTTAGGGTTTAGGGTTTAGGGTGTAGGGTGTATACGTAGGGTGTAGGGTGTAGGGTTTAGGGTTTAGGGTTTAGGGTTTAGGGTTGAAGACGGCCCGTCTTCATGAATCTAGTTCATGGTTGGGGCAGCCCAGTATTCAGAATTTAAATGTCTATTCCTTACTGAGTTTAAGTTTCCGAAAATATTGTGACATGCTACCCTACCATGACAAACACATGTGGCACGGGGAAAAACCACGTTTGGGAGAAAACCTATGCCGCCCGGAAAACAGTGCGACTCGACCCCTAAACTCTAAACTCTAAACCCTAAACCCTAAACCCTAAACCCTAAACCTTATTCCCTAAACCCTAAACCCCCTGAAGCGTCCAAGCTGCCCAGGGCCGTGGTGTAGAGCAAAGGCAGCCAGAACCGCGACCACTTATCCACGGCCTGGTGTCAGGCTCAGGAAGAGAGAAAGGCGGGCTTAGGGGCTGTACGGGCCTTACGGGCTCTACGGGCCTTGGGGGCCTTAAGGACCGTACGCGCTTAAGGCTTTATCGGACCGTACGGGCTCTACGGGCTCTACGGTCCTTACGGGCCTTACGGGCCCTGCGGGCTCATGCGGGCTCATACGGGCTCTTACGGGCTCATACGGGCTCTTACGGGCCGTACGGCTTCCTGCGGGCGCCCACGGGCTCCCACGGCCTGTACGGCCCCTGCGGGCCCTATGGGCCCTACAGGCCCTACGGGCCCTAAGGCAAGTGTACGGGCACATGGCCCGGGCCTGGCTAAGGACCTTGCTCGAGAAAGAGAAAAGCGTCCCTAAACCCTAAACCCTAAAAACTTGTCACCTCTGTCCTGGCGAATTGCCACGTTACACCCTCTTTAGCGCGCCCCCCCCCCTCCCCCTCCCCCTCCGCCCCACCCGGGAATAGTCGAAGCCTCTTTTGCCTCTCTTAATGCGGTCCATGGGTTTAGGGTTTAAAGTTTAGGGTGTGAGGTTTTTGTCTGTGAGTGCAGAAGGGACGGCGAGGCCGGGCAATTCACTTTACAGGTGTGGCGTACAAAACGGTTTCCTTACGACACCCGGAAGGCTTGACTGAATTCAGGATCCCACCGGGCAGCCCCAAACGGTCACAGAGTCCTGCAGCCCGACAAAGTCGCCCCAAAGTCAGGAGGCCCCTACTCAAGAGGGTGCAACAGCACGGGTCGCCTAGCCACTACCATGACAAATTCAAAAAACAAGGGCTTGCTTGCGGGCTAAGGGTCTAGGCATGTGTTGCCAAGGCCTAGCAAGAACAGAGGGTACATTGACCCTTAGGGTTTAGGGCCAAGCTCATGATCCCTCATCTTGCTCATGGTTGGGAGAGCATTAAAAAACTTTAATATATATATATATATATATTCCTTATTGGCTTTTAGTACCCTTAAAATGTAAAATGTTACCCAACTATGACAAAGTCATGGCCTTGGACCACTCCAGCCAATAGGTGTGGCAGCGCTTGGTATGGCGGTTTTTGGAGCAGATGTAGTTCTCCGCGCCCAGCTTGATCTCCTGTACAATCCCGTGATGCTAAGGTTCAGGGTTTAGGGTTTAGGGTTAGGGTTTAGGATTTAGGGTTTAGGATTTAGGGTTACACGGGCCCCTTACTATGGTCCCTTACATCCCTTAAAGGGTTCTGAAGTATGGGCCCTTGGGCTGTAGGGGTCCCCTTTTTCAGGGCCCAGACTCAGGGGCCATGTAACTGCCCTTAGAGTACTTGGATGGAGGGTTATCCAGCCAAAACCCTAAGCCCTAAACCCTATAAACCTTCAACCCTAAACCCTAAACCCTAAACCCCAAAGCCCGAACCCCAAAACCCGATCCGAAGCGATAATTTGACAACCCTGCTTAAGAACTCCAGACTAGTGTACCCAGACCCCTGGGAGGATCCAAAAAGTGGAACCCCCAAATAGTACCCTATACTACTACTGGGTCATTTGGGGATTTCCGAAAATAGGGCTACCCCTTATATACCCCAAAATGCTATCTAATCCCCTTAATGGAACCCCCGTAAAGGGTACCCTTGGTTTCGGAACCAACCAGTTTTTGGAACCCTTAAGGGGGATACCCACAGCAACCCCTCAAAACGGTTTGGGGTTTAGGGTTTAGGGATTAGGGTTTAGGGTTTTGGGTTTAGGGTTCAGGGTTTTCGGTTTCGGGGTAATCCAACAAGGGGTTGCAACCAAGAGCTCTGGGTGGACAATGGACCACGACCAACAGGTCTAAACCCACAGATAGGGTAGTAAACTTTAAACCCGGAAGCGGATTCGACACCTTACATTCTCCCATAGAACTCTTGCGGAATCTGGACTTTGAAGTGACCAGGGAGAAAACATGTAAACTTTTTCAAAATGGTGCCGTTAAGGAACAGGTCAAAACGAAAGTATTAAAGAAAGGTACTCCAAAACCCAAAAAATAGATGGAACCTCACTCCAAGCACCACCTTTTGCCCGAATCCCTGCTGACAAGTGGATCTACGCATGGGCCTGGAGTGTAGCGCTACATCTACCTGTAGCGATTCCACTACGAAGGGCACCTGCCAGAGAACTCAAATCCAGTTCCTCGGCGGGTTAAACTGTCAGCCCTACCTTTGGGGACCAAATGAAGCCGAAACTTGGTGGTCATCTAAGCCAAGCTGTTATAATTCCTATGAAGGTATAAGAACCCCTCAACCCTTTTCGGGTTCATGCAGCCCCAAAGGTAAACCCTAGAACTATACTAACTATACCCTGCGGACGAAATGAACCCCAGAAGAGCGGCCATATACCCTACACTACTATCATTCCGATCAGGGTGCATGAACTCTCAGCCCTAGACCCTGAACCCTATAGACCCTCACAAACATTTTTAAGGTTCATGTTGGTCCCCCAAAGTAGGCACACTGAGGACCCAAGTAAGGTCGAAAAACCCGGGGAATCCCTAGGGTCTAGGGTTTGGGGTTTAGGTCTTGGGGTATAGGGTGACGCTTTGGGGGGTTAGATACTAAGAAGTCTATAGGCCTGGAACGGCGTCGACCACATCAGCTCCAGGCAAATCTCCAAGAAATCCGAACCTGCTGGGCCACCCCAAGGCCGCAAATTAGGGTTTAGGTTAGGGTGAAGGGTTTAGGGTTTAGGGTTTAGGGTACAAGGTACCTGAGTCCCTAAGCTTGGAGACCAAGCGAACCACAACAGGGTTTATGGCTCATACACCTTCATAGGATTCATAGTGGTGTAGGGCATATGAACCTAATCTTAGCATTCGTTTGGTTGCCAGAAGTTTCCCCTCAGGGTTTAGGGTTTAGGGTGTAGGGTTTAGGGTTTAGGGTTCAGGGTTTAGGGCTTTGGGTTTCCGCTTTAGGGCTTAGGGCAGCCGATAGGTTTCCGCTGGGGCTTCTGCAAGCTGAGTCCGTGGGCTCTCCCTGCCTTGATGTGCTAGAGTCGCAGCGGTTTTGGAAGGCTGTAGACATTCCAGGCGGTTTAGGGTGTAGGGTTTAGGGGCTTCGCGTTTAGAGTTTAGGGTTTAGGGTACATATCATGTGGATTCAGTACCATTGGGCTTGACAGAGCTTGCTTGGAGATGGAGTTCGCACCAAGTGCTGGACCATGGAAATGTCAAAATGCAAGCCTGGCAGGCACTGCAGCAACGCATGAATCTTCAAACGCATGACCTCCGATGCTCATACCTCCGAAGAGCGCCAGGCCGAAAATAATCAACTCAAGAGTGTGGGAATTCGTACTGTTCCCTCTGATTTTTTGTGTGGGCTTTGCTAGCCTGACCCACTGTTTGCCTCAGATACACCCAAAATTTGAAGCAGTCTTCCTCGTTAGGGCAATATGGGGAATATTAATATTTGTTTCGTGGGGTCTCAAGCAAATAGTAGTGTGGTGATTGAGAACAGCGCCGTGAGCTGACTTTTCCGATGAGGGTCTACAGTGAGATTCTGGCCTCTTTTCGGGATCGGTGTTGCGGGTATCACATGGCCCTTACATTCAGAGCAACCCTAAACCCTCAACCCAAAATCCAAGAAACCCTAAACCCTAAACCCAGAGGGACCATAACTGAAGAGAGCCGTGGAATGTCACACATGCCGTAAACTACCCCGCAGCAGAACTATGTTGGCCTTTGGGTTTAGGGGCCTCTGGCAGAAACAAAAAGCAAAGATGAACAAAACAATATATTAATGTATTCATAAGAATATTAAGAATATGTAAGAATATACAGAAATATTAAGATGAATACATTTCTGCTTTTTTTTCAAGTAACCTTTGTTCTTATTCAACTTGTGTATACATTTACGTATTTGCTATACTAATATTAAGATCCTCAACCCCTCCTGACTCCCTCCACCTGAACCCTCCCTCAGCACCGCGGCTCTGCAAGTAAACCGGGTGTGGGGTTCAGGGTTTAGGTTTGTTTTTGTGTTCAGGGTTTAGGGTTTAGGGTTTAGGGTTTAGGGTTAAGGGTTAAGGGTTTAGGGTTAAGGGTTTAGGGGTTCAGGGCTTAGGGTTTAGGATTAAGGCTTGGCGTTTTCCAGGCTTGGGGGCGCCCCGGCCTCAGGGCAACCGCGGCAAAAAACCGTGCACGTGTTCACTGTCGTTTGGTCCCAGGGGTCTTACGGGAGGCTTCTTTAAGGGCCCCGGTACTAAACGACGTGAGATTTGGGCCCGTATCCCCAAATTGAACCCCAAATCTTCCGTCGTTTGGTCCTGGCCTTTTGGAGGCTTCTTTAAGGGCAAACGACGGGAGATTTGGGTCTGCATCTCTCTCTATATAAAGCAAGACATACCCAAGGATCCACCCCAAAACCAGTTCTCCTAAGCGAAGCCCTAAGCCCCAAGCCCCAGGAGCTCAGACCTAAGCCCAAAACCCCTAAGCCCTAAACCGCAAACTCTAATCGCAGTTACGTACCCACCCTCCCCAAGTCCCTAAAACCAGAAGCCGGCCCCAAAGCCATGTCTCTACCTTGGGGACGACATGAACCCTGACATTGGGGTCATATACCCTGGCTGCTATAATTCCAACTTGGGAATATGAACCATAAACCCTATACTACCACTATCTATTAAGGGTGAACCATCAAAACAACTGTTTAGGGTTCATTACGTCCCCATGGCAAGAAACACTAAACCCTACATAAACCCTAAACCCTAAACCCTATACCCTAAAGCCTAAACCCTAAACCCTAAACCCCGCTTCAAGGCTTCAGGGGATTCAGGGCTTAGGCTGCGAAGCCGGCCTGAAACCAGTGGCATGCAATGACCATTCTGAAGGGTTTAGGGTTTATGGGGTTCAGGGTTTAGGGTTTGGGGTTTGGGATTTGGGGTTTAGGGTTTAGGGCCGAAGCTTCGGGTGTAGGGTTCAGAGCACGAGAGCCTGTAAAACCCTATAATATGCCCTATAAACACACAGCCTCCCGAACCCTCTAAACCCCAAACCCTCAACCCTGCAAAGCCGCTTGCTTCCTCAAGCCTAAACCCTTCGTAAAACAATGTTGCTGCTTCGATTCATACTCACCTCCCAAAGAAGCCCTAAACCCCAAGCCTTAAACCCTAAACACCCTACACCCTACACCCTACACCCTAAACCCTAAACCCTAAACCCTAAACGTAAACCCTAAACCCTAAACCTAAACTCTTCCAGCCGCGGAGCAGTCGAAAAGAACCTTCGGGCTCCAGGCAGTGTTCAGAATCTCCTGTCTATGCCCCAAACCCCAAACCCCAAACCCCAAACCCCAAACCCTGAAGCCCCCAAACCCTAAACCCTAAACCCTGAAACCCCAAACCCCAAACCCCAAACCCTAAACCCTAAACGCTAAACCCTAAACCCTAGAACCTAAACCCTAAACCCTAAACCCTAAACCCCACCTGTGGTCGAAGGGGTTTGAGGCTCAGGAGTTTCGAGGGTTCAGGCCTAAGCAGCCGTAACTATGGGGGGGAACCTAGGGAGGGGCAGGATAGAGGGGGGTAATACCCCTAAACCCTAAACCCTAAACCTTAAACCTTAAGCCCTAAACCCTAAGCCCTAAACTCTAAACCCTAAAGCCTGAACCCTGAACCCTTGACCGGGAGGGGGGAAGGGGAACCCATCAGTTTGGTGAGGGTGTAGGTTTCCTGGACCCCCCGTGAAGAAGGGCTCAAGTGGACCTTCCAGGGTACTTAGGGTTTAGGGTTTAGGGTTTAGGGCGCAGGGTTTTAGGGTTTAGGGTTGAGGGGTCATACATGCCATACTTCTATAATTCCTGTTAAGGTACATATATGAACCCCTTAAACCCTTTTAGGGTTCACTTGATCCCTAAGGCAATGAACGCTCCAATGAAGCCCCAAGCGAGAATTTCCTACATAGCGGCCCATACTTTGGAGAACAACCCTAAACCCTGAACCTACATGGGGCTGAGGTGAGATGTTCCTTCTAGAGGTTCCGCGAAAAGGTCTCGAATCCTTGGGACGAAATGAAACCTCAAAGGTTTTAGGGTTCATATATTCATATAACTTGATGAAAAATATAATATTTCAATTCTTATTATTACTGTGAAGAGAGCAATTTTAATTGAATTGTAAGGAACGAAGAGAGTGAGTGACGCACGAAGTCAATTAAAAGTGTGAACGCAACATGAAAAAGCCCTGGAAATGCATGAATCTTGTAGGGGTTTTAGATGGCTTGTAAACCGCTCTCTGAATCATCAACCAGGCAAAGAAACTAAAACTGTGGATCACGTGCATTTGTTGTTCACCCGGGGGCCGCTCCTTCGTTCGCTTACTTCTATCTCAAGGTGGTACGTGTGTTGGCTGTTCACTTCACTCTTAGTATTAACCCAACCTGTGAATTACTAACCAAACCAGATATTAATATTGGAATTATGGTGTGAACGAAGAGAACACGCCGAAATAATATAATGAACGCAGCATTTACACGATTTTAATGCGTACACGTTTCATTTGGCCCGCAAGGATTCAGCTTACAACCTAGACCACCCCCAACCCCCCAAGTAACCTTGCAGTTCTCAAGCCAGAAACCCGAGCGTCCTCGTTTCAAGTGCAGGGCTTGAGAAGGCAACCCCAAAATTCAAAGAAAGCGCCTAAAGAGCTTTAGGGTCAAGGCAACCCCAAAAGCCTCACCCGTAAAAGCCCCAAAGCCCCCCCAAAAAAACCAAACTTCCCCCTCCCCCTTTCTCCCCCTGAAGCCCGAAAGCTATAGGTGATCCGAAGTATGGGCCCTTAATTTGGGTCCCTTGCTATATATATATATATACACACATGTATATATATATATATATATATATACATACATATATAACCCTTATATACACGAAATATGGTAAGGGCCCATACTTCGGACCCTAAGGGACCAGACTAAGGGCCCCATGGTTCTGACCCTAAACCCTAAACCCTAAACCCTAAACCCTAAACCCTAAACCCTAAACCCTAAACCCTAAACCCTAAACGCCCGGGCTTCAGATCCTCGAGCATCGTGCGCGAGAGCCCGAGATTCACGAAGCTGAGCATGCAGGCAGCTTCCTTGTTGGACAGTAAGGGCATTTAGGGTTTAGGGTTTAGGGTTTAGGTTTTCAGGGTTCAGGGTTTAGGGGTTTAGGGTTTAGGGGTCTACAGTTTAGCTTCCTTGTTGGCCAGCCAGGCACAGTAATAGGCATTTAGGGTTTAGGGTTTAGGGTTCAGGGTTTAGGGTTTAGGGTTTTAGGGTTTAGGGTTTAGGGGTTTAGGGCTTGGGGTTTTAGGGTTTTAGGGTTTTATATTCCGAAGCGATGACTGGATTTAGGTTTGGGGGGTGCCGGCCGGTGTTGAAGGACCATTCGGCATTGGGGTGCCGGAGTCTGTGGGCATCAGTTTCGTAGACTCCTGAAACCGAAAATGCCTAAACCCTAAACCCTAAACCCTAAACCCTGAACCCTGAACCCTTTACCGGGTGTTGGGCGTTCTCATGCAGCAAGAGCCTCCTGAAGACCTAACCCTGCTTATGGTGAGACCCCTTATTTTCCTGGTGGGCCACCATTATCGGGGGGCCGCTTTGGACAAGGCTGAACTCTAAACCCGATTTTGGGGCAGGATGTGCTAACAACGCCAGCCGCTCAAGCCCCCCCCCCCCCCCACTGCCCCCCCAAGAAAGACCCACTTACACCCCAAGCCATAACCTAAGGGTGTACTATAGGGGCCTTTATGATTAACCCAGCTGTGCAACCCAACAGCCAGCAAGACAAAGATGACCAAGTTCCGTTCCATTCTGGCGTTCCGTTCCGCTCCGTTCGTGATATATGGCCCCCCCGCCTCTAGAGATAGAAACCCAACCCTTCGGATGTTGGGAATAAGTAAACATCACAATTTACTTCTGAACCCAACCTGACGCCCCGGACTTAAACCAAAGAACCTGTTCGCAGAGCAAACAAAGTTGTGAAACACTTTAAAGGTTTAAAAAATAGCTCCCACCAGCGACCACATAGCTCACGCCATCACCAAACCCTACCAGCACCGAGGGAGGGGACATACGACAAACCTCGAGTGCCCTGATAAGGGCCCTACCTAGAGAATCCAGAACCTAAGAAAAAGTGGGTCATCATACGGAAGCCTGGTTTTGGAGGCCCAAGTTTTCAAAACCGCGTTTCTACAACGATAACCTGGTTCTACAATTCGGAACCCGTAAAAAACCCGTCGGAAACCCGTCGGAAACCCGTCGGGAACCCGCAAAAACCCATCGTGCAAAACCCTTCTTTCGGGAACCGCGTTCTTCTCCCCAAACCCTGGTTCTCCCAAGCGACCTACTTTTTCCTGGGTTTTGGAGTCTGTAGGTAGAGGTTTGTCGTACGTCCCCTCCCTTCGTGCTCGTAGGGATTTACACCAGGGAAAAAGACCTTAAAACCCTATCACGCCCAAACACCTGTGCTGGTAACGTAATCGTGGCTCCATAAGGGTTGTGAATACGCCTCTGGCTATGCATAGAATATCATAGAATGCCTGTAGCCCCTCGGGATATACATCTCAATTGAATCAAGCAACCCTCTCCCCAAAAAGGGGTGGTTAGCGAAACATCTGGACTGTGGGGCCACGATTACGTTACCAGCACAGTTTTTGGGCAGGCTATGGAGCCATCGTAGGACTAGTAAAACGCGTTCCCGAAAAAAGGCGGTTACCCAAGTATCTGAAACCCTGCGAGCACCAAGGGAGGGGACATACGACAAACCTCTACGACCCACAGGCCCTCACAGCCCCTTAAAAGAAAGTTGGTTTAAGGTTTTACACTGGTTTTACCGAAACATCTGAACTGTGGGCAGGTTATGGGGCCACGCTTACGTTACCAGCAATGGGGCTAGTAAAACACGTTCTTGAAAAAGGTGGTTACCCAAATATCTGAAACCCTACGGCCCTACGAGCAACAAGGGAGGGGACATACGACAAACCTCTAAGAACCGCAGGCCCTCCCAGTCCCTCAACAGAAAGGCTTCCAGCATCGCTGGCATCACTTAGCAAACGTTTTCCAGGCTCACTTGGCCAACTTTTCCTTTTAGGGTTCAGGGTTTCCTGAAAGGGTTTCGGGTTTCTTTTTAGGGTTCAGGGTTTGGGGCTTCCTTTTAGGGTTTAAGGTTTCCTTTCAGGGTTTAGGGTTTAGGGTTTCGGGGTTTACTTTTAGGGTTTAGGGTTTAGGGGTTCCCTTTTAGGGTTTAGGGTTTCATTTTTGGGTTTAGGGTTTCCTTTTAGGGTTTAGTGTTGAGGGTTTTGGGGTTTCGTTTTGGGGTTTAGGGGTTCGGGTTTAGGGGGTTCCTTTTAGGGTTTGGGGTTTAGGGGTTTCCTTTTAGGGTTTAGGGTTTCGGGTTTAGGGGTTTCCTTTTAGGGTTTAGGGTTCTCCTTTTGGGGTTTAGGGTTTAGGGGCTTCCTTTTAGGGTTTAGGGTTTAGGGGTTTCCTTTTAGGGTTTAGGGTTTCCTTCTAGTGTTTAGGGTTTCTTGTTAGTAGGGGTTTCCCTTTAGGGTTTAGGGTTTCCTGGTAACGTAAGCGTGGCCCGATAACCTGCCCACAGTTCAGATGTTTCGGTAAAACCAACTTTCTTTTAAGGGGCTGTGAGAGGTTTGTCGTATGTCCCCTCCCTTGGTGCTCGCAGGGTTTCAGATACTTGGGTAACCGCCTTTGTTCGGGAACGCGTTTTACTAGTCCTACGATGGCTCCATAGCCTGCCCAAAAACTGTGCTGGTAACGTAATCGTGGCCCCACAGTCCAGATGTTTCGCGAACCACCCTTTTTGGGGAGAGGGTTGCTTGAGTCAATTGAGATGTATATCCCTTCGAGGGACTACACGCATTCTATGATATTCTATGCATAGCCAGAGGCGTATTACGTTACCAGCACAGGTTTTTGGGCGTCATAGGGTTTTAAGGTCTTTTTCCCTGGCGCGAAACCCTACGAGCGCGAAGGGAAGGAGGACATGCGACAAACCTCTAGGGCCCTTATCAGGGCACTAGAGGTTTGTCGCATGTCCCCTCCTTCGGTGCTCGTAGGGTTTGGTGATGGCGCGAGTTATTTGGTCGCTGCCAGGAGTTACTTTAACTTTGTTTGCTCTGCGAACAGGTTTTAAGGTTTAAGTCCGGGGCGTCGGGGTGGGTTCAGAAGTAAATTGTGATGTTTATCCTTTCGTGGGAAGAGTCTCAGGAAGCCAAAAAGTTGTGTGCTGGTAACGAAATCGTGGCTCCGGACAACTGGTAGGGGGGAAAGCTTTAAGCAACTAGCACCCGGCACGAACTATTTGGTCGCTGGCGCGAGCTATCAGGGGAGGTTTTGTCCCAACTCTGCTTAAAGGTTCTAAACATCTAGGGTTTTAAGCCCTGAGACACCACAGGAGTTCTTCCCACAAAGCGATCATCTCAATTTACTTAAACCACCTTCTTTTGGGGGCATTTATGATTTTGCCCGAATAGAGGCGCGTAAATCATAACGCGTAGGAGTGAGTACGTTATGGCACTTTTTCTCTTGGTTTCCGCAAGAAGAGGCAGCAAATCATAACGTTGTGTGCGCAATCAATGAAATCACTATAGTACTCATTTTGAACGCGTCAACCGCGTTCTGATGTGGTGCCTTCTTCCCCAGCCATAACGTGCTCCTGCGCGTTATGATTTGCGCGCCTCTATGGGGGAAGACACAGCAGCACACGCAACACACAAAAACCAACCTGCGAATGACCCTTCAATGTTGCAGGACGATTTTACGTCTGCCAGTCCGATCACTCTTTGCTCACGCATTGAATAACATCGAGCACGTTATGATTCGGATTTTTTCGGGCTTTGGTCACAGGGACATAATATTCACAACCCTTTTGAGCCACGATTCCGTTGCCAGACATGTTTTTGGGCGTCCCGCGCCAAGATTGGGCGATAGTTGGTTAGTCAAAGCACGTTATGATTTTCGGGCTTTGGTCATGGCTCTTTTCCCACAAAAAGGGATAAACATCTCAATTTACGTAAACCAACCTTTTTAAGGAGCACGTTTTACAGCCCCTAAAACACAGGGGCAGGTGGGGTGCTAGTTGCTTTCGCTGAAGGCCCGAGAGGCTTGTCGCGTGTCCCTTCCCTTCGTGCTCGGAGGGTTCGGTGAGGGCCCTAGAGGTTTGTCGTATGTCCCCTCCCTTCGTGCTCGTAGGGTTTCGTGCCAGATGTTTCGAACAGAGCAAGCAGAGTTGGGACAAAAACCCCCCTGGGACCAAATAGCTCGCGCCAGATGTTTCCCCTGCGACGAAATAGCTAGCGCCAGAACCTTTTCGCAGAGCAAGCAGAGTTGGGACAAAACCTCCCCTGCGACCAAATAGCTCGCGCCAGCGACCAAACAAAACAGAGATGATCAAGTTCCATTCTGTCCCGGCATTCCGTTCCGGCGTTCCGTTCCGGTGTTCCGTTCCGGCGTTCCGTTCCGGCGCTCCGTTCCGGCGCTCCGTTCCGGCGCTCCGTTCCGTTCCGGAGTTATTCCGCTCCGTTCCGGCGTTCCGTTCCGTTCCGGCGCTCCATTGTGCTCCGGCCTTTGCGTTCCATTCCGTTCCGGCGTTCCGTTCCGTTCCGTTCCGTCGTTTTGGGTGATATTAGGCCCCCCGCCTCTAGAGATAGAAACCCAACCCTTCGGCTGTTGGGAATTATGGTATACCTAGAAAGGGACCACAAGGGAAACTATGAGTAGTGATTCCGACCCCTATGTTTAGGGTTTTGGGTTTAGGGCTGGACCCTAAACCCTAAACCCTAAATCCTAAAACCGTGTCTCCCCACAACGGCATACCAAACCACAAAACCAGGCATGAGGGACCATCAGTCGGCTTAGGGGTCAAATAGGGTTTAGGGTTTAGGGTTAGGGTTTTGGGTTCAGTGCTCACAAAGGCTTAGGATTTCGAGCTTGCGGTTTTCTTGCCCTCAGCTTCGTGAACCCCCTCCAGCCCGCGATCCCTAAAATCACAAGCCTAGACCCGAGAGGGCTGAGGGTTTAGGGTTAAGGGTTGAGGGTTAAGGGTTGAGGGTTTGACGGGGCTCCTGAGGGAGCCTAAACCCTGAAAACAAACATGAATGAGAGCCCAAGTACTCTGGGTCCTAGTTCCCTAAACCATACACCCCTAAACCCTGCACACTAAGAAGAAAAAGGGAGTAGGGGGCCTACTCTGGGTCCTAGTAACCCTTAAGGTACCCTGTATCCCCCTATGAATAATTAACCTTCAAGGAATTACAGGGGACCTCATTCCCTCATTCCCTGCTAACCAACAGTAAGGAGCCCTGAACCCCTGCTTGGAGGTTCATGGTACCTATTTGCCACTTCTAACTCTACTTATGGCCCACTTACAAGCCCCTCAAGATCCCAATTGTGGTTAGAAGTACAGTGGTAAGTACACTTACAACTGGTTATTCATAAGCACCATGAACCTCCAACCCTAAACCCTAAACCCTAAACCCTAAACCCTAAACCCTAAACCCTAAACTGATAACCCTAGCGGCAGTCCGGAGCCCTGAACCCTGAACCCTACGTCCAAGGCACATCGATGGTGATCAGGCCGTTGGAGTCTGAGTCGAGATTGTAAAACAAGTTCCTTCGCAGTTTCAGGGTTTCAGGGAACCCTAAACCCTAA